>CAXHKB010000042.1:832500-842500 GCA_964017025.1 Stenichneumon culpator
TTCTTTATCAAAGTGGACGCCGAGATACCTAACGCTGCTTTTAAAGGGGATCGGAGTATTCGCGATTCTAATGGTCGGATACCTACGTGCCAAGTTTGGCTTCGTTTGCGCGCGGGGTTGTCTATCGGGACGGTCTCCTCCTCTCCTCCCTATAGGCGCCCTCCGAACCCAGACGGTCTTCAGGAGGATAGCCTCCGTCTTACGCGCCGAGAGCTCGAGTTTGGCCTTTCCGCACCATTCTACTATAAAATCGACTACCTCCTGTCCCCTGACCTCTAGTTCCCGCCGCGACTCACCCTTCACGAGGACGAGAAGATCGTCCGCGTAGGCAACGAAGCTTTCGGGGAACAGGTTATCCAGTTGGGAGAGGAGATCGTCGAACATGAGGTTCCAGCATGCCGGACCGAGCACAGAACCTTGTGGACAGCCTCTTGTGGCACGCTTGGAGACCTCTTCATCCCCCCACGAAATCTTAACCCTGCGTCCGCTAAAGTAGCTTTGCAGCACCCTATAGACGTTCGCAGGGCATCCTCGTTGACCGAGGCTCCTAAGGACAAGGGGCCACCACACGTTGTCGAAAGCACCGGCTATGTCAAAGAGCAGCCCGACAGTGTAAGTCGCCTGCGAGGCGTCCACCATGTCGCGCAGCTCCGTGATCGCATCTTCCGTCGATCTGCCCGGGACAAAGCCGAACTGTCGACGAGAGATGCCTCCGCCATCCATCAACCTCGCGAGCTTCCTCCTTATCAATTTCTCGAAAAGTTTCCCTATCACGGAGAGGAGGCAGATGGGCCTGTAGGATTTCGGGTCCTTCACGTCCTTATCTTCGCCCTTCAGGAGTACCCGGAGAGAGCCCTCCTTCCAGGCCGTGGGGAAGACCCCCCACTGAAGGCACCCGTTGAAGAGTCGGACGAACTGATCGGGGATAACAGCAACAGCCTTCTTCAGTACTTCGACCTCGATGAGGTCGGAGCCCGGGGCTTTGCCGTTGGCGAAGCTGCGTACTTCAGCCTTCACCGCAGCCGCGGTGAAGGCGGCGGCTTCCGCAGTCTCGGGGACAACTTCCGCCATGGCACGCACTTCTCGTTGCCAGGGGGTGTCGTCCTCTTCTCGATCGTCCGGAACGTGGACATCCAGAAGGCCGCTGGCGGTTTCTCTCATGTCCATGGTAGAATGTTCGCCAAGCCGGATAGTGCTAAGCACTTTCTCAACTCGGAGTTTGTCCGCCTGGTGCTTGTATACGAAGCCCCAGGGCTCCTCGTTGCCGTGCGACGTGACGAAATTCTTCCAGCTTTCACGCTTTGTCCTTTTCACCTGTTTGCTGTAGTACCGCAAAGAAGAGCGGTACTCCTGCAATTTTTCCAGGCGTTCAGGCTGCGCTCTTACCCTCTGGTATGCCCGCATTTTTCTATACACGGTCTTCTTCAGGTTAGTCAACTCCGCAGTCCACCACGGGTTTGACTTCCTGAATCGGACCTTGCGCGGCATCGTCTCGACACAGGTCTCCGTGAGCACTCCTGTGAGAGATTCAGCCATTACCTCCACATCTTCCGCCGAATCCAGAGCGAGTCCCTCCAGCCTAGCTCCCGAGAGAGCACCCAAGATCTCGGCAAAGCGGTCCCAGTCAGCCCGACGAGTGTTGAACCGGCAGGTCCCGCTTCGCCGATCATTCCTTGCGACCTTTGGGATCCCCAGTCTGATATCCAGCGCCCTATGATCGCTGGTAGACCAGTCCACCCTCACCTTCCAGTCCCTGATGAATCGGGACATGGAAGGCGACCCCAGGGTGACGTCGATGAATGACTCACCGGTCGGGGTCCAGAAGGTGGCCTGCTGACCAGCCTCGTTGACAATGTCCAGACCGAAGGCTCGAATGAGTTCCTCCAGCTGGGCACCACGCTCGTCAGTCTCCTGTGGACCCCACAGAGACGACCTCGCGTTCGCATCTAACGCAATAAGAAGTCTCTTCCCACTCAGAGCACGAAGCACCTTATCGAGGTGTCTGAGGTGCAACTCGATGTCGTCTCTGAACTGAAAATAGTGCGAGACGACGTAAAACGAGAAGCCAGGAGCTCGCACTTCCGCACATACACAGTGGGCAGTGCTGAGCTGCGAGACGAAGATCATCTGAAAGGCCGGGTTGCAAAGAGCAACGGCAGCCCAGGCTCTTTCAGTGCGGACAGCTGCTACCTGTACCGCAGTCCCTAGTCCGAAGAAGGTGTGGCTCGCATCCAGCTTCTTGACATACGGTTCCTGCAATAACAGGATGTCAAGATGCTTTTGCTTTACGAGCGCACGCACCTCACCAGTTACTGCCTCTGAACGCCTCATGTTCAGCTGCAGGATCCTGATACCCGTTGTACGGATAGGATCGTTGTTGGGGTTGGGGTTGGGATCGATGTTGGGGTCGTTGTTGGGGTCGTTTTGCGGGATGAAATTATCGGGGTGGGTCGCGTCCGCGGTTCTAGCCTGTTCGCGTTCAGCCACGGCGGCTGCAGTTCCGTCACACCTGTCGATGATGATGCGGGCTACGCGGAGCCCGAGAGTCGCGGATCTAAGGGGGGGTCCTGGTGCTGAAGTGGGTCCAGTCGACCGGGCCGCAGATCTGTCGCACCGTTGCAAAACGACATTGACGGCACGAAGGCCGAGAACACTACGCTGACTGCCGAGGCGTCTTCGGCCAGCGACACCCGTGGGACCGCGGGGGGGTGGACCTTGATGAGCAGATGCAGGCTGAGAAGCCGTCAACCCCCTCGCAGCGGCACGGGTGTGCGGCCTCGCGACGGTGTCAGCAACTCCCACTTGTGCCGCGCCTGGTTGCCCTTGCTCGGCCAGGCGGACACTCCTACGTCCATTCACTCGTCCACATTCACACAGATTTTTATTTAATTCCATTGTTCGTCCCACGAGTTAGGTCGGAAGTAAATGACACAGAGTGGTGCAGAGCCGCCTTACCCCACCCGAGAGAATTAATACAGCGTCGGGGGCCCCCAACCGCCCTAACCGCCACGCTTGGGACAGGACAAATAACCCCTTCCTGCCATGAGACCCTCGCCACGTAGATACAGCTTAGTCTAGGGGGGGCGCTGAGTCGCGTCAGTTGGCCCGTCTGTAGGGAAAAATAAGTTTGAATTAAATTAAGATTATGAAGTAGGGATAGAAAGACATGCAGAAAGCAGGTAAGGGAACAAGGGGATAGGAAAAGGAAAAGAAGGAAAGAGGAGGAGGGAGAAAAATCCATACTCACACACTAACACGCACACACGAACTCAGTCATACCCACACACACACATTCACACATACACGCACACACAAGAAACAAGAACGTGATCTTTCTGTAGAAAACATTCTTGCTTCTTCAAGGGAGCAGGAGGAAAGGGAACAAGGGGAAGAAGATACTAAAGAACAACACAACAAGGGAACAAGGGAACTCAGGAGAAGAAGAAAAGAAGAAAAGAAAAACAGGAAAAGAGAAGAGAATAATAAAAAGGGGGGGGTCGCGACGAAACGAATCAAAACGAAACGAAACGAAACGATCGGCACCAAGGAAGTCGAGACGAGAAGAGAAATGGACCAAATGAACCGAGACGAGCCGAAGCGAGACGACCCGGAAATAGCCAGAAACGCGACGAATCGGACGCGACGGAACGATTTGACCGAAACCTGAAAAGAAAAGATTAGTACCTGAAAATAAAATAGATTAGTATACCCCCGGTTCCGTCACCATCGATGCCCCGGGACATCGACAGCGCAGGGCCCGGTTGGGGTTTCGCGGTCATTGACGTCGCCTTTTCCCCTCCCCGAGGGGATAGGAGAAGCCGACGCTGGAGACCGCTAGGGGTGGATTGGGAGACCTGTGGAAAAAGAAGAAACAGATTAGCATCGGAGACAGGCCGAAGCGGACGAGACGAAACGAAGCGAAACTAGATACGCAACGAGTCGCCCGAGGCGCAACGGCCTGAAACCGCACCTGAAAAGAGAGAGCCTGAAATAATAAAATGATTAGTAGACCCCCCGGTTCCGTCACCATCGATATCCAAAGACATCGACAGCGCAGGGCCCGGTTGGGGTTTCGCGGTCTTTGACGTCGACTTTTCCCACCCCCGAAGGGATGGGAGAGGCCGCCGCTGGAGACCGCCCAAAGGGGTGGAAGGAAGTTGAGTGGATGGGTGGGAATTTGGTGCATGTAAAGTCGTTCCATGCACCAAGCCCCGCGCGCCCGTTGGCGCGCAGGACAGAGTCCGACTTCTAGTGAGTGCAGCACGCGCCGCACCCGCCGCTCTTAAGACCAAGGGAGAGGGGGACTCCTGCACGTGAGTGTCGGCATAAGTCGATTCGTCATTTGCATCGAGACTATAACAGCACAGGATGCATCCGAGGTGTGAATTAAATTCACCCGACATTTCTCGGCACCATGTGTCAGATCCGACACCCCAGAAGGGCCCCCAGCAACCCCCAGCCCGCCAAGAGACGGGAACAGCCCGAACAACCCCCAAGAGAGCGGTCGGACCGCCTTGAGCCAATCTGTGAAAACAGCGATCACCCGGTGTCCGAAGATCACCTTCTGGAAGGGTGGCTCGAAGACTTGACATCAACCAGCTATGAGACGCCTGCTGATGCCCATAATGGAGCATACAGGCGTGTGGGACCACCCGGGGTAACGTGCCTTCGTTACGGCTACTCCGGCACTCATCCCCGGATGGGGTGACCCCCATTACCCGCATGCTCGATCGCCAGTAGATAGGGACATGCCTCTATTCCTTATTTAACGTGCCGTCTCCGCCTTTCGGCCTACGACACGGCACCCAAGTGCGTGGAGCTGGGCTACGCCACAGCTAGCGCGCCTTACGGCTACCAATTCCCCGAAGGGTCCCTTGGTGAGGTATAACAACCACCACCACCAGGGGTACAAAAGCGGAAAAACTCCCGTTCTCCCTCTCGTATTTCATAGAAATACAGAGTTCATAGAACGAGAGAAGCGGAACCGCCCTTTCCAGGGAACAACTCACTTCGCCG
Organism: Stenichneumon culpator; assembly: GCA_964017025.1. NCBI lineage: Eukaryota > Metazoa > Arthropoda > Insecta > Hymenoptera > Ichneumonidae > Stenichneumon > Stenichneumon culpator. Next base: position 837,517 of record CAXHKB010000042.1, read on the forward strand.
ACTTTCAACAGAGCCGAAGCAATGCCAAAAGCCGTTACCAGCGGGGGCCCCTCGGAGGCGGAGTTGTCAGCTAAAGGCTCGGCTCATTCTTTACTGGTGGGCAGGAATCGGTTGACCAGGAGCATTTGCCGTACAAAGAACCCGGACCCCCCAGTAAACTGGTTGGCCGAGAACATTTGCGTGGCAAAGAACCCGGACCCCCTACGAGCTTCCTGCAGACCCGAGCTCGGTACCCGCGGGGTCGCCACTCCCCGATGGTACGAGCGGCGACCGAGCACATGAGTGGTTGCCCACCCCAGCCCGGCACGCACGCCCAATCCACCCCTGCGGGAGTAGATAGGGACAGTGGGAATCTCGTTAATCCATTCATGCGCGTCACTAATTAGATGACGAGGCATTTGGCTATGACCTGTAGCTACGAGTCCGACCACGGCTGACGCCGGCGAAGCCGGCGCCGCCGTGGGCGGCCCTCTCACGCTAGACTTCCGGGGCTTAACCCCCCCGTTGGGTACACTACTCTAAGTGACTCGATTATATAATCTCTCAAAAACAAACAAACAGCGTCATAACCAATATGACCACAACACAACCGCGGTAATAATACCGCGCGAAACCACTGCCAAGGGCCCTCGGAACGAGCCTGGAAAAATTACAAACAAAACAAAGCAGAGTCCACTCTCTAAGAGTGATTTGTGGACGTTAGCCACCCCCAGAAGGGGGGTGTTACCAGGGAAAACCGCTTGGAGGTCTCCACCCGAGCGCAAGTGCTCGGCTCTGCCGCCGCGGCTAACCCCGCAGGAGCAGGGCCGCCGTCCGACTCGCATCGCCCGGTCTCTCGTTTGTACACAGGCGTACCGACGAGCGACCGGGGCGAGCTCCTTACATACTACGTATAACTACTCTAGAGCTGCGCCCAGCCGAAGGACCAGACGCAAGCCCACTTGCACCCTCCGCGCCGACTATCCATCAAGGAAGGAATTTGCAATCTCGATTGACGACCGCAACGCTATCAGCGACACGGTCAGCAAATCTCGATTCGACAAACCCAACCTTTTTAAATTACGTTGCGTGCCAAATGGCATCGCCCCCCTGCTACCAACTACTATCGGCAGGACAGTGCAAGTCTCCTTAGCTAACCTTAACCTAAGAACCTCAGCGGTCTCGCGGTACTTCTGCACCTTCTCCTTGGCAGCGGAGCTGAGATATGACCCGTTCTCGAAGCGGACAGTTACGTCCGCCACGACGAGGTCAGATCCCATCTCCACCACCAAGTCCGGCTTTTTTAACTCCCCATTTATATTAAACGTCGGCTCTACCATAACGGCATGCTCGACCGCAACCTTCTCAGCAATAAAATTTTTAATTTCGTCGTGCCTTCTAATTCTGGCCGGCTTCGTATAAATACACCCCCCAATTACGTGACCCAGGGTCTCCGGCTGGGACAAACACCTTCTACACCTTACATCCAATCCTCTCGTGGCCCTACTTAACACTACCCTCGTGCCGAAGGTGTTCGTCCTCAGCCGCAGCCCGTCAATGTACCGCGAGCCCTTGAGGAGCCTTTCATCCCCTAACCACTTATTTCCTATCTTGTCCTTCCTGAACACCCTCACACCCTTCCCTTGACACGGTCGCTGCTGCCATTCCTCCACCGCCGCCGCTTTCACCCTCCTCTTCACTGCGTCCAATTCTTCCACATCTTCCGGCAGCCGACGACAGCCCAACGCCCGCGCACTCTTCTGCGCCTCCCGCTCGGCGCCCCCCACCCCCCTAATATACTGCATTATAGGGTCCGGAGATTCCTTTAGTTTAACATGCGTCTTTATCGCAGCTAACTGTATCACGTTCTCAAACCTAATCAACCCCAAGCCCCCCTGGGCTTGGGGTGTATAAAACAACCCGGTGACTGTCGACGAAACCAGGTGCAACATAGCCTTCACCGCCTGTCTGATCTGCTGATCCAGCATCCGGAGTGTACCGGCCGCCGGCCGATTTGCCGCCAAGGAGTAGACAAACCGGGGCAGGACGTACACCCGGAGTAGATCAACCTTCTGGACAGGCTTGAGCCTCAGCCTCCCTGTGTTCGCCACAGCCCCCAAAATAGTTGGAACCTCCGCACCCTTCAGCAGCCCCCTCCAGGGTCCGAACTTGACGCCCAGGTAACGCAGAGTGTCCTCCGGCCCCGCGGCGGGGACACCCACGCCCCCGACCATCAAGCCCGGATCCCTCGCATACCAGGTCTTGGCCTTTGCGCATATCTCGAAAGTCAAGCACTTGTCCGCCGAGAGACTCATTCCGAGCCTCTCGAGGAACCCCGCTACCCTACTTATCTGATTCTGAGCCTCATTACGGCTTTCTCCAATCAAAACAATATCATCCGCAAAGGCCATTACCGACACATTCGACGCCCCTAGCCTAATACCCCGCGTCTCCCTATCCAACTCTTCTAACAAATAATCTATCGCTAAATTAAACAGCAAGGGCGACAGAGGGTCACCCTGCTTCACCCCCCTTCTTAACTCTACGTCAACATTCCCATCCCGACCTTTCACAGAGGTCTTACAGTTCTCGTACATACTACACACTAAATCCCTAATGTGCTCGGGCACTTTCTTCCTTGCCAACGCTGGCCCTAAACACGAATGTGGAACGGTGTCGAACGCTTTCGCAACGTCGAGAACCGATACCACCCCCCCTTCCCCTGACTTCATTCTCGCCATTACTTCGTTCAAAATGAGGATGTTCGAGCAGCATCCATTCTCAGAGGTAAAACCCTTCTGGCGTGGATTCTGCTCGACAAACCCTCGCAAACGCGAGTCCAAAATACCCGAAAATACCCGAGCTACCATAGAACTAATCGTGATCGGCCGCCAGTTCTTAACGTCCCGAGGGTCTTTACCCTGCTTCGGGATCAAGGTCGTCCGATTTTCCTTCCACCCGGAAGGAAAATGGGACTCCCTAATCAACAGATTAAAGAGCTGGGAGAGAAGCTCCACAACTCCCGCTTTACACAAATGCGACTTTCTAACCCCGTCAAGACCGGGGGCCGAATCTCCCTTAATTCTAGCTATCCTATCCTTAACTTCCTTAGGCGTAATCGGCCTAAAGTACACACGCACATCCACCTCCTCACTTACAATCGCTTCATCATACCTTACATCTAACGGCCCTGGGATACCCCACAGCGCGCCATACAACTCCCTAATCTCCCCCGTCTCAGGGGGATCCCTCCTCACATCTGCGAAGGAGAAATCCCCCTTGACGGCTAACTCTGCTAATCTACTAGGGCATTCCCTATACAATTCCTGACACCGTGCGTAGGCGAACCGCTTGCGTGCATCGTGGTTAGGCGGGCGCCGAGGCTCCCGGTCCTGCCGCCGACCGGCATTGGCCACCACCCCCGGAGCTCGTCGATTAGCTACGGGGACAGCACGTGCCGGCCGGCGCGCCTCACCGTGGAACAACCGCGGCAACCGCGTCGCCACGAACCCGTCAAGCAGATCGCCCAACAAACCGGGTCTTTCATTATTGACTCTACTCATCAGGCGCAGGTATCTCCCAGAGCTCGCAGCGAAGGCTGCCGATTCAGGGATGGCTACACTCTCTATCGCCGCCGACAACGCTCTCTTCCACTCCCTCAACCCCCCCACCCCCCCATCCCCAACCCTCTCCCCCCCAACGACCTCAACCCCCTCACCCCCCATGACGGGGGAAGGAGGGGGAGGGGGACCAACTCCCCCCTCCCCCTCACCCTCCCTACCGCCATCCAAACCCCGCGCACCCCCCTGCCCAACTGCCCCCATCCCCTCTACGCCGGGGGAAGGAGGGGGAGAGGAACCCACGTCCCTGTCCCCCTCGCGCCCCCAGTCGCCACCCCCCTCCCCAACTACCCCCTGACTCGTAGCCACCCCGTCCTCGTCAGCCTCCCTTACAGCTAATACGTCGACGACCGGCACCGGTTGGGGAACCGGTGCCAGTCCTCTCCGCTTATCACCTATTTGCTTGCAGGTCCTTCCCGGGAAAAATCTCTGTAGTTCCTTATTAGGGAACCTATGATTCTTATAAATCTCATTTAACTCGCGTAAACGCTCCACCTCTTCGGGTGTCCAAACACTGAGTGGCCTACCAGGTAGACCACCCCTCCCCCCCTCCAACTCTCTCTGCCTAGCTAAGTTCCGCCGCGCCGGGTGCTCCCACCGCTCATGCTGTGAGAGCCCCCTTTGCGTCGGGAAAGACCTGCCGCAAGCATCGCACCTAAACTCTAGCCCCCCCTGATCAACGACGCGGGGTCCTCTGCAACGGTTCTTATGCCCGTTCCAATTCCTTAACCCCGGAAAATGCCTTCCACACTGGCTGCATCTCAACGAAATGCGGACCTGCCGGTGCTGCTCACTCAAATGCCCTACCAAATCTTTCAAACTAAGGAACCCGCGCCGCTGATTCCCCCTCACACACACTTCACAATACCGCGCCGCTCCCTCCGCAAGCGGCACATCAATAACCAGCTCATTCAACCTATTACCGGCCCGTTCATCACCAATGATCCCCCGTTCTTCAACGGGTAAACCCCCCACGGGCGACCGGGGATCGGTGCCGCCCGCGTCCGAGGCTGCGCTTAAACCAACTGTTTCCATTTAAAAAAAAACCTATACCTCCCGCAACTTTTCACGTTCAGATCCACTCATAGCCCAAAACAAGCCGGTCACACATACGCCGCACACATACGCGGCGACCGCCGGGCACCAGACGGGTACCCGGCGCACCCACACTATCTACCCGACCCCCCACCCGGGCGTACCGGGGCGAACGGGTCACAACGCCCACCGGTAGTAACTTCCTACCGGTACCGGGCCACAGCCAGAGCTGCGTCAGCGGCTGGCGACTCACCGCCAAAACAGCGGCGAGCCGACACCCGACCGCACAGTTGGCACGTGCACCACCTGGGCTGAGGGCACCAGGTGGGGCTTGAGACTCGGGAGGCGGG
>CAXHKB010000042.1:850000-852500 GCA_964017025.1 Stenichneumon culpator
ACTTTGTCAATTGACTCATTTTTAACGATATTATAGAGAATATAAATTTTCTTCGGATCGACTATCGACCGATCGGATATATAAAATATTAGAATTTAATGATTAAACGAGTTGAATAATAGTTATTTAATTATTAGAATCATATGTAAGCAAAATTTATCGAATAATATTTTATTTACTTATTTTTCGAGATTGCGCGTCGACCGATCGGACGACGGCCGAGTCGTTCTTCTCGCGGAACGCTCGGGCGTCGACCGATCGAGAGTGTTCGCTGCGAGTGAATGCTCTCCGAGAGGACGCGACATCGACCGATCGGATGCTAAAAACTGACAATTCTATGAATATGCTTCTGAAAATATTTATAAAATGACGAACCAAGTGTGTCGACGTCATTTACGATTGATGAGATTTTTTTTCATTTTTTTTCTTTTTCGTACATAGTCGCGCGTCGACCGACCGGACGACGGCCGAGTCGTTCTTCTCGTAGAACTCTCGGGCGTCGACCGATCGAGAGTGTTCGCTGCGAGTGAATGCTCTCCGAGAGGACGCGACGTCGACCGATCGAATGCTGAAAACTTACAATTCAACGAATATACTTATGAAAATATTTATAAAATGACGAACCAAGTGTGTCGACGTCATTTACGATTGATGAGATTTTTTTTCATTTTTTTTCTTTTTCGTACATAGTCGCGCGTCGACCGACCGGACGACGGCCGAGTCGTTCTTCTCGTAGAACTCTCGGGCGTCGACCGATCGAGAGTGTTAGCTGCGAGTGAATACTCTACGAGAGGACGGGACTTCGACCGATCGGATGCTAAAAACTTACAATTCAACGAATATACTTATGAAAATATTTATAATACGACGAACCAAGTGTGTCGACGTCATTTACGATTGATGAGATTTTTTTTCATTATTTTTTTTTTTTCGTACATAGTCGCGCGTCGACCGACCGGACGACGGCCGAGTCGTTCTTCTCGTAGAACTCTCGGGCGTCGACCGATCGAGAGTGTTAGCTGCGAGTGAATACTCTACGCGAGGACGGGACTTCGACCGATCGGATGCTAAAAACTTACAATTCAACGAATATACTTATGAAAATATTTATAATACGACGAACCAAGTGTGTCGACGTCATTTACGATTGATGAGATTTTTTTTCATTATTTTTTTTTTTTCGTACATAGTCGCGCGTCGACCGACCGGACGACGGCCGAGTCGTTCTTCTCGTAGAACTCTCGGGCGTCGACCGATCGAGAGTGTTCGCTGCGAGTGAATGCTCTCCGAGAGGACGGGACTTCGACCGATCGGATGCTTAAAACTTACAATTCAACGAATATACTTATGAAAATATTTATAAAATGACGAACCAAGTGTGTCGACGTCATTTACAATCGATGAGATTTTTTTTCATTATTTATTTTTGTCTTATGTAGTCGCGCGTCGACCGATCGGACGGTAGTCTGAGTATTATTCTCTCGCAAGTCGCGCGTCGACAGAACGAAACTGTTCGCTTCGAGAGATAGCTGTTGCACTACACTAGAGGTATGTGGCGTGTGGGCCGATCGGTTCTTAAAAACTTACAATTCATAGAATACGATTTTTTAAATGTGTGTCTAATAATTATACGAGTGTGTCAGCGCTTTTTTTTTTGCTTTACACTGAATTTTGGGCAAGAGTGGCAAGTCGCGCGATCGGACGACAGTCAGAATTTTCTTCTCTCGGCAGTCGGGCGTCGACCGATCGAAACTGTTCGCTTTGAGTAAGTGCACTACGCTACAAGTGTTCGGCGCGTGGGCCGATCGGTTCTTAAAAACTTACAATTCATAGAATATGATTATTAAAATGTGTGCCTAATAATTAAACGAGTGTGTCAGCGCATTTTTTTTTCTTTACACTGAATTTTACGCTAGACGGCGTCAATCGGATGATAGTCAGAATTTTATTCTTTTAGAAGTCGCGCGACGACCTATCAAGACTGTTTGCTTCGAGTGCATGCTGTTGTACTACACTACAAGTGTAATGCGTATGGGCCGATCAGTTTTTGAAAACTTGCAATTCATGGAACATGATTTTTTATAATATGTGTAAAATAATTAAAAGCCTATGTCGATGTCATTTGATATTTTTTTTCTCGTAAAACTAAATTTTTCGCAAGAGTGCAAGTCGGGCGATCGGAAGTCAGTCAGAATATGAATGACGTTGTTATGACTTTTTTTTGTAAAACTGAATTGAGACCGTGCGATCAGCACAAGTTATTCGGAGTATCTTTTTTTGGGCTTGTTTTTTTAGTGGTCGCTCCTTTTTTGGGTCTGGTTTTTTAGGGGTTGTTTTTTTAGGGGTCGCCCCTTTTTTGGGTCTGGTTTTTTAGGGGTTGTTTTTTTAGGGGTCGCTCCTTTTTTGGGTCTGGTTTTTTAGGGGTTGTTTTTTTAGGGGTCGCCCCTTTTTTGGGTCTGGTTTTTTAGGGGTTGTTTTTTTAGGGGTCGCCCCTTTTTGG
>CAXHKB010000042.1:857500-867500 GCA_964017025.1 Stenichneumon culpator
CCATTTATAATCGGGTATTTGTCAGAGGATCGAAATCCTCTAGTGTCTGCCTTGACAGGTCCCCCTAGACCCCTGCATTTGTCAAGTGCAGACTTATCAAAAGCTGCAAGTAAGTACACACAATTAGTAATATCCAGCAAAAATATAAGGAAGAAGAAAAACTTCTTCTTCCAACTATACCACTCGAGTAAATGGTGATCCGCGAAGCTTACGGTCCATTCACCCATGCCAAGAGTTCCGACACGTCCCGGTTGAGTGGTACCAGAATCTAAAATCATAAAACATAGGAAAAAGATTAAATTTTTGAACGAGCGATCGAAAAGTGAACTTTTATTCGAACTTATTCCAAGTTCTTCGCTCTTCTTCGTCTTCTTTCTTCGCTTTTCGCCACATTCGCCAATTTTCGCTTAGCGCTTACGCTTGCGCTTTCGTTTTTCGCTCTCGCCACTTCGCCACACCGCTCTTACTCTACTCCAGCTCAGCGAGCTCCTCCTGCGTCTTTAACCAAAGACACTCTTTGCAATAATCGGAGAAGACAGAGAAAGCCTCCGCAGACGACACCAATTGGCGCGCCGCTTCTGGCCATACTCTATCTCCGATTTTCTCTCTTAGCGCGACTCTCTGCGCTTCAAAATTCGGACACTCGAGGAGAAAATGCTGCGCTGTTTCCGGCAAACCACAGCGGCAGTTCTCTCCGTCCACGAGATTAAAAGACGCGAGACGCGCCTTAAAATTCCCATGTCCAGTGAGAACCTGAGTACTGTAATGGTCCGTTTGGAACCAACGCGCCTCCAATCTATCTTTAACTCTTCCGAAGAAGGCGTGTGTGGTTCGACCCTTGGTTGAAGAATCCCAGTGTGTCTGCCACATCCTCAACGCCTGCTCCTTTATGCGCCTGCTCGCATCTCTCGAATTACTCGCAATTTCCACCTCATTAATCCAGGCGTCCACGCCTGTTTGAATTTTATAAGTCACTCTACGTGCTACCAGCAAAATGTCAACGGGAATTGCACCAGCAATAACGCACAGCGAATCCCACGACGCCGTCCTGTACGCCGCCGTGGTTGCTCTTAGTGCGATAAGCTGTGCAGAGCGAAGAGCCCTAGTATCTTGTACATTGCACAAGTCAGCCCAACCCGCAGCAGCGTAAGCTACTATCGGGAGGAAGACCCCGCTGTACACTGTCTTTAGCGCCTTATAGCGCAGACCCCATCCGGATCCAGCCATACGGCCAAGTTTTGTGAATAGCGACGCTACCTTGTCGCGCAAATATCTACAATGGGTTTTTACTCCCATCTCTCTATCGAAGTGGACGCCCAGGTATCTAACTGATTCTTTAAACGGGATCGTCGCGTTTCCTATTCTTATCGTCGGATATCTCCTTGCCAAATTTGGCCTAACTGGCTGCCTTCTCTGGCGGTCGGGACGATTCCCGCCGCGCCTACCAACTGGTGGAGGTCGAACCCACACGGTTTTGAGGAGGATAGCCTCCGTCTTCCGTGCGGAAAGTTCGAGCTTTGCGTCTCTGGACCAATTCGTAATTGCGTCCACTATTCGCTGGCTCTCGATTTCGAGCTCTCTTCTCGACTCTCCACTTACGAGGACTAGAAGATCATCCGCATAAGCGATGAATCGGTCAGGGCACAAGTCCTCGAGCTCCCGAAGAAGCGAATCAAACATAATGTTCCAGCATGCCGGACCCAGAACTGACCCTTGCGGACAGCCTTTCGTGGCACGCTTGGAAACACTCTCCTCTCCCCATGCCAACGTAACTTTTCGATTATCAAAGTAGCTTTGAAGCACTTTGTAAATATTGGCCGGACATTGCCTTGTGCGTAGCTCTTTGAAGACCATAGGCCACCACACATTGTCAAAAGCTCCAGCAATATCAAAGAGTAGCGCAATCGTAAATTGCGACTCAGACTCATCCACCATAGCTCTCAATTCCACTATCGCATCCTCTGTGGATCTGCCAGGCATAAAGCCAAACTGTCTACTCGAGACTCCTTCCTCTAATACTCTGCTCATTTTTCGCTTTATTAATTTTTCTAGTAGTTTCCCTACTACGGATAAAAGGCAAATCGGACGATAGGACTTAGGGTCCTTCTCGTCTTTGTCTTCGCCCTTTAGGAGAACTCTGAGCGAGCCCTCCTTCCAGGCTGTGGGAAAAGTTCCCCAAGTAAGACACGCGTTGTAAATTCTAAGCAGCTGATCAGGGATTATGCTGCATGCTCTCTTGAGGACTTCGACCTCGATGAGATCGTGTCCTGGAGCTTTGCCGTTCTTAAATGTACGGCACGCCTTCTTCATCTCACCTTCGGTGAATACTCCAGCGTCTTCCGTGTCGAGTGGCTCTTGCGCTCTTTGGCGCACCACTCTGTGCCACAGGCTATCTTCCTCCTCCTGATCATCCGGGACGTGCGTATCGAGAAGGCCTCTGGCGGTTTCTCTCATGTCCATTGTGGTCTCTTCGCCACGCCGGATAGTGCTCAGCACTTTCTCAACTCGGAGTTTATTCGCCTGGTGCTTGTATACGAAACCCCAGGGCTCCTCGTTTCCGTACGACGTGACAAAGTCCCTCCAGCTTTCACGTTTTGCCTTCTTCACCTCTTTGCTGTATTCCCGCAAAGACGTGCGGTACGTTTGCAATTTTTCGAGGCGTAGAGGCTGCGTTCTTTCCCTCTGATACGCTCGTTTCTGCCTGAAGACCAATCTACGCCTGTTGGTCAAATCTTGAGTCCACCATGGGTTGGACTTTCTATAGCGCTTCTTGCGCGGCATCGACTCGACACAAGCGTCAGTTAGGACGCTCGTGAGAGTAGTTGCCAAAATCTCTACGTCGTTTGCCGACTCAACTACAAGTTCCTCTAGCCTATCTCTTGATAGAGCCGTTAGAATCTCGGTGAACCGTTCCCAGTCTGCACGACGAGTGTCGAACCGACTAGTACCGGCCACCCGATCTCCTGTTGCAGCCTTTGGCACTTGCAACCTGATGTCTAGCGCCCTATGATCGCTAGTCGTCCACTCCGGTCGAACCTTCCAGTCTTTGACAAACCGAGACATGGAAGGCGACGACAAGGTGACGTCGATGTACGACTGTCCCCTCGTAGTCCAAAAAGTCGCCGGTTGACCAGGATCGTTTAGGATGTCCAAGCCGAAAACTCGAATGAGTTCTTCTAGCTGGACTCCTCGCTCGTCAGTCTCCTGTGCTCCCCACAGAACCGACTTTGCATTCGAATCTAAAGCCACTACCACTTTCTTCCCTCTTAGGCTACGAAGTACCATATCGAGGTGCCTAAGATGCATCTCAATGTCGTCCCGATATTGAAAATAATGCGAGACGACATAAAACGAGAAGCCGGGAGTCTGCACCTCCGCACAAACACAGTGTGTCGTGCTGAGTTGCGAGACAAAAAGCATCTGAAAGGCTGGGTTACACAATACTACGGTTGCCCATGCTCTTTCACTCCGTACTGCGGCAACTCGTGCCGCAGTACCCAATCCAAAGAAAGTATGCGCCGCGTCTATTTTCTTTACATACGGCTCCTGCAATAGCAGGATGTCCAGACGCTTTTGGCTGATGATTTCTCTAATCTCGCCAGTTACAACCTCCGAACGCCTCGCGTTCAACTGCATTATTCTAATGCCCATGGTACGCCTCGGGTCGATGTTAACATTAGGTGGGTCTCGGGGCTCGTTCGCGATCGCGGCTCTATTTTCTACGCGGCCTATCGCTTCTCTATCGAGCACAACTTGAGCCACACGGGGCTCCGGAGTCGCGGGTGTGCTAAGGGGTCCCTCGCTCTCCGTTCCAGCGGTCTGGACCGCGAGCCTATCACTCCTCATCGTATTCGAACCAACTTGGACGGCACGAAGGCCGAAAACTTCACACTGAGCTCTGATGCTACCGGTGCTACCCGTGGGCGTGCAGATGGGCGTGAGCTGAGAAGCCGCCAACATCGCTGCCGAGCGGGTGCACGGCTTCGCGACAGAGTCAGCAACTCCCACATTAAGTGCCGCGACTGGATGCCTTTGCTCCACCAGTCGGACACTTCTTCTCGCATTCACGCCACATTCATACAGGTTACCAGTATTTTGCATTTTTGTTCCCACGAGTTTGGTCGGATCTAAATTTCACACGGTGCCGCAGAGCCGCCTTGCTTCACCCGGGCAGTTGATACGGTTTCGGACTTTGCCTGTTTCCTAGCCGTCACGCTTGAGACAGACCTTTTAACCCCCGTCTGCCATGAGACCCTAGCCACGTCGATACAGCGTAGTCTGGGGGGGGCACTGATTCTCGCCAGTTGGCCCGTCTGTGGATACAAAAATTACGATTAGTATCCCTGTTGGCTTAAGTAAGACATCTTATGATCACTTCCAACACCAAATTTCCTTAAAGTGACTCGCCCGCCTCCAAGGACAAGTCCTTGAAGGCGGGCGAACCACGCTCAACATTCTTCCTCTTTCGCTTTCATTCATTCATTCGATTCCTCAACAGCCCAAAACTCTTAAAGTAAAATGCCTGCCCCGTAGGGCAGGCCAAAAACAGTCTTCTTTTCCCGTTCATTCATACATGCATTCGCATGCAGAATTTATATAAAGTAAAATGCCTGCCCCGTAGGGCAGGCCAAAAACAGTCTTCTTTTCCCGTTCATTCATACACGCGTTCGCATGCAGAATTTCTATAAAGTAAAATGCCTGCCCCGTAGGGCAGGCCAAAAACTATCATCTATCGCTCTAATCCATACATGCGCTCTCATGCAGAATTGTATAAAGTAAAATGCCTGCCCCGTAGGGCAGGCCAAAAACAGTCTTCTTTTCCCGATCCATCATGCATGCTTACCCATGCAAATAAAATAGAAAATAGTAGAATCCTTCAAGCTCGTCCGCTACCCGAGTATTACGGTGTAGCCGCTGGACTCGCCGAAGAGGCAACCTCAGTCGCCGGCCTTTGCCGAAGAGACCGAAGTCCCGCACTCTCGTGCAGCGAACTCGCGCATGCACCGTTACACCTCAATTTTGCCTCTATGGCCCAAAATACTTAAAGTAAAATGCCTGCCCCGTAGGGCAGGCCAAAAACAGTCTTCTTTTCCCGATCGTCCATGCATGCCTACTCATGCAAAATGAAAAATAGGAAAGTAAAATCCTCCAAGCTCGTCCGCTACCCGAGTATTACGGTGTAGCCGCTGGACTCGCCGAAGAGGCAACCTCAGTCGCCGGCTTTTGCCGAAGGGACCGAAGTCCCGCACTCTCGTGCAGCGAACTCGCACATGCATCGTTAATTCCCGAATTTTGCCTTGATGGCCCAAAAACCTTAACGTGACCTGCCTGCCCCGCGGGACAGGCTAATTCTCATTCTCTCTCTATCCTTCATTCACTCGCTCTCGAGTTTTACTCAAAGAGCCGTGCACATATCATCTTTCTTTTACTCATTCATTTTTGCCGCGCATTACATGCAAAAATTAACAAAAATAATTAAAAGCTTCAAGAGCTTTGTCCGCTACCCGGGCACTTACGGTGTAGCCGCTGGACTTGCCGACGAGGCAACCACGGTCGCCGGCTATTGCCGAAGAGACCGCAGTCCCGCACTCCCGTGCAGCGAACTCGCACATGCATCGTTAATTCCCAGATTTTGCCTTGATGGCCCAAAAACCTTAACGTGACCTGCCTGCCCCGCGGGGCAGGCTAATTCTCATTCTCTCTCTCTCCTTCATTCATTTGCTCTTGAATTTACTTTTCTCAAAGAAGAGCCGTGCACCCGTGCCTCAATGCACGTGGTTGCCAAAAGTGCCCAACGAGCCATGCCCGCCCAGTGGCGGGTCTGGTTGCTTATTACTGTAGTGATAAGCAACCCAATCTAACTATTACTTCCGTTACTCTAATTTACCTTCTGCAATGGTAATTTTTAAATAAAATAAATAAAAAAAAAAAAAAAAAAAAAAAAAAAAAAAAAAAAAAAAAAAAAAAAAAAAAAAAAAAAAAAATAAAATGAGTCGGCTCTCAGCCCTCAGCCGACTCCCATCCTCCTTTCTTTCTATCTTTCTCCAGCTCAAGTTTCATTTTCATTTTATTATTTCTGGGGCACGCCGTGTCGGCCCCCTTTTATGTTTACTTGAAACATTTATTTAGTCACTTTTTGTGACGGGCCTCGCCGCAGCGAGACCCATTGTTGTACACAGACCTGTACGAACTGCGGTATAACGGGCTGACCCGTTCTACACGCAAACAGAAGGCTCCATCGGAGCCTCCCACCGTCAAAGCGAATTTGCCACATAAGAGCCATTTTGGACTCGTAGCAGTTGCTGTGTTCCCCGGTATCTTGTAACAAAGTACAATCAACGCGGGTCGCTTCCAATGAACTCAGATATAGCCTAATACGAGCCTAAACAATCAAGTTTCACCGACCAGCGTGGATCGATGGCGTTATGGCAAGAAGTTCGTAGGAACCACATGTCAGCGCTTGGTTACTACGGGGTAGGGTAGATGATGAGCTCTTCGTTGGTTCCTTTTATCATTTCTATGGCCTACACGCCACCTTGATCCCGCTTGGATTTGTTTTGGCCCAGCGTATCTCAGTGTTCAGCCTAATACGAGCCATGACTGAGTTTCGCTTAGGTACTATTGCGGATATGGGTAACCAGCGTATCTCGGTACTGGGCCTAATACAAACCCTTTTGCTGTCCGAGTCTCGCTGACCAGATAACTGGATTTTATTTGTTTTTGGCCCAGCGTATCTCAGTGTTTAGCCTAATACGAGCCATGACTGAGTTTCGCTTAGGTCCTATTGCGGATATGGGTAACCAGCGTATCTCGGTACTGGGCCTAATACGAGCCCCTTTGCTGTCCGAGTCTCGCTGACCAGATAACTGGATTTTTGAACCTACAGCCGTATGGACATGTCCAACGGCATCGCAAAGTTTTTGAGTGGAGCGGCTTACCCCCGGGGCAGACAGTGGCCAAAAATTTTGGCACTCCCTGGGCCAGGGGCTTCGCACCTCAGCTCTCTGGTTAGCCCCCCCCAGGGTCAAACCATCAAGCCTCGGCTTTCTTCACTCATCCCAACGCCGTCACCTTCGGGGAAGCCCGCTCTGGCCAGCGTCCTATTCACCGAGCCATCTCTCAACTGGGGGGGGCCTGCCTCGCTTACGCTCGGCTCGACCTGATTTGAGAGTCCACTCGGTTTTCAGACGCACAAATACCATCGCGAGACTTCCTTGTTTCCTTAGGCAACGTACGTTGGGGGACGCACCTCGACATTTCTGCATAAAGCAGGATGTCGTCGCACAACGTGACGGGCTCTGCTACGAGCGAAACCCGAAGCACGTTAAGACATATCTCCGCCACCGCAGAATGTCTAGTCACTTTCGTGACGGGGCCTCGCCGCAGCGAGACCCATTATTGTACACAGACCTGTACGAACTGCGGTTGGACGGGCTGACCCGTCCCACACGCAAACAGAAGACTCCCTTGGAGTCGCACCCCGAGAAACAGGCGGCTGGTCGACCAGGAGCATTTGCCAAGCAAAGAACCCGGACCTCCCCCCGACGAGTCTCGCGGGGTACACAAAAGTCGACATTTCTGCATAGAGCAGAATGTCATCGCAAAAACGTGACAGGCTCCGCTACGAGCGAAACCTGAAGCACGTCAAGACATATCTCCGCCACCGCAGAATGTCTAGTCACTTTCGTGACGGGGCCTCGCCGCAGCGAGACCCATTATTGTACACAGACCTGTACGAACTGCGGTTAGACGGGCTGACCCGTCCCACACGCAAACAAAAGACTCCCTTGGAGTCGCACCCCGAGAAACAGGCGGCTGGTCGACCAGGAGCATTTGCCAAGCAAAGAACCCGGACCTCCCCCCGACAAGTTTTCCGGGGTACACAAAAAAGTCGACGCGACGGCTCTTATTCTTCCGAGACCGTTGCGTCTATACCAGCGTATCTCGGTACTGGGCCTAATACGAGCCCCTTTGCTGTCCGAGTCTCGCTGACCAGATAACTGGATTTTGTACTGCGTTCAATTTGTTGCCAGCCGGGGGCTGGCAACGTAAAACGGCCGAGGCCGCGTCGCACCTCGAGAAACACACGGCTGGTCGACCAGGAGCATTTGCCAAGCAAAGAACCCGGACCTCCCCCCGACAAGTCTCTCGAGGTACCCAGATGAATTCAGGAAATTGGTTGACCGGGAGCATTTGCGTAACAAAGAACCCGGACCCCCAGTAAAAACTGGTTGACCAGGAGCACTTGCCGTGCAAAGAACCCAGACCCCCTACGAGTTCTCCTGCGGGTACCCGAGCTCGGCACCGCGGGGTCGCTACTCCCCGTAGGACGGGCGGCGACCGAGCACATGTGTAGCGGACCACACCAGCTCGGTGACGCACACCCAACCACCCTGCGGGTAGTAGATAGGGACAACTAGTGTATAAGAAATCTGGCACGAAACCGTCATTCTATGCTCGACCCGAAGGTCTCTCGCCCATATGAGCAAACGCAACGAACATCCTTCTACTTTCATTGCGTTGCAGCGTGCCAGCCCAGATTCCCCTCAACCTGAGACGACACAAGTGTCGCCTCCCCCGGGCTCCAATAACTGATCTAGTAGCTACCTCTTTTTTCAAGAAAAAGAGTGCACTGTTTTCGATCTCACGTGTGGTTCGGTGGCCACACGGGGTAAACCAAAGCGAGGGCCCTCCACTCCTCGTCAGCCTCAACCTCCTGGTTCGTCTCACACATACGGTCTCCTTTTGCTGCGTACACCACGACGGACTGAGCCCGCTTCCGGCCGAGACCGGAATCGGGAACCATATTCATCAGATACTCTTGGGTAAGGGCACCCAGAGCATCCTCTAGGATGTGACTAGCCAGAGGTCTCTTGACCGGGTCTGCTTTTACGTTCGGTGCGAGCACATGCAGCGAGATCACGATGCGACAAAGCAAAGAGATCTCGAGCCAGATCGCGGCGAACACTCGAACCTCACCGGCTGTCCCCGCGCGCACGCACAAGCAGTTACGAAGAAATCTCCCCGTCGATCGTCGGGCGATCATTGACTGTCGGGCGGTTCCTATCCCCGCATTGATTGTAACACAACGGTTGGGCCGTGGGCACCAGTGGCCGTCCTCGGTGCACGCACAAGCAGTTACGAAGAAATCTCCCCGTCGATCGTCGGGCGATCATTGACTGTCGGGCGGTTTCTATCCCCGCATTGATTGTACACACGATTAGGCCGTGGATTTTAGTTATAACCGTTCGAGACGCAGCGGCTCTTTCGAGCAGGCTACGCCACCAGATAAATCTGGATTTTATGGACATACGAAACGCTACGGCACCGTTCAACTCCGTTAGCGTCACCATCTACTTGGATTTTGTGCTCAGGTTTCGCGGGTTCGCAGGGCCCGATGAATTGAGCGAAAGCAGTAACCGAGCACATGAGTGGTTGCCCACCCCAGCTCGGCACACCACCGCCCAACCAACCTTGCGGTTAGTAGATAGGGACAACTAGTGTATAAGAAATCTGGCACGAAACCGTCATTCTATGCTCGACCCGAAGGTCTCTCGCCCAAATGAGCAAACGCAACGAACATCCATCTACTTTCATTGCGTTGCAGCGTGCCAGCCCAGATTCCCCTCAACCTGAGACGACACAAGTGTCGCCTCCCCCGGGCTCCAATAACTGATCTAGTAGCTACCTCTTTTTCCAAGAAAAAAAGAGTGCACTGTTTTCGATCTCACGTGTGGTTCGGTGGCCACACGGGGTAAACCAAAGCGAGGGCCCTCCACTCCTCGTCAGCCTCAACCTCCTGGTTCGTCTCACACATACGGTCTCCTTTTGCTGCGTACACCACGACGGACTGAGCCCGCTTCCGGCCGAGACCGGAATCGGGAACCATATTCATCAGATACTCTTGGGTAAGGGCACCCAGAGCATCCTCTAGGATGTGACTAGCCAGAGGTCTCTTGACCGGGTCTGCTTTTACGTTCGGTGCGAGCACATGCAGCGA
>CAXHKB010000042.1:875000-877500 GCA_964017025.1 Stenichneumon culpator
TGAAAACACACACAAATTTATTGTGCGAATCCGCGTATCTCGGTCAAACATTCTCGTTTGCTACTCTTGACGCTAGAATATTTTTTCTCAGCGACCAAGCTGTATCTCTTTCGATACTTTCGTGTTTCGTTTCGTATGAATTTTCTTTTTCATACTTGTATTCTCGCCCGGAATTGGGTGAGTCGATGCTCAGTATAATACATATTGTTGTGTATACAATAATGTAAAGCGCCTAGGGCGTGTACCACATAAGAGCCATTCGGTCAAAGACACCGACCCGTGGTAATGCTGCGTAATATATTTTATACACCAACTCTGTACTACCAGTTCATCGAACGAGAGTCTCGCGTCGCTCGGTAGCACCGATGCTTCGCCTCCCTTATAGTAACCAGCTCGGGCGCCTGCCGAGCGGTAACGGATGGTCTTAACCACGCTATTCAAAGGGGACGAAACAGCGTTGAGCGGGCCGGGAGGCATCCGCGCGCTCGGACTCTGAACGATGTGCGAGCGCTCTTCGAAACATGTAAAAACAATGAAACCGAGCAATAATCGTCAATAATAATTACTGCAAACATTATTTTCGATTAAACTAAATATATACTTTGTCAATTGACTCATTTTTAACGATATTATAGAGAATATAAATTTTCTTCGGATCGACTATCGACCGATCGGATATATAAAATATTAGAATTTAATGATTAAACGAGTTGAATAATAGTTATTTAATTATTAGAATCATATGTAAGCAAAATTTATCGAATAATATTTTATTTACTTATTTTTCGAGATTGCGCGTCGACCGATCGGACGACGGCCGAGTCGTTCTTCTCGCGGAACGCTCGGGCGTCGACCGATCGAGAGTGTTCGCTGCGAGTGAATGCTCTCCGAGAGGACGCGACATCGACCGATCGGATGCTAAAAACTGACAATTCTATGAATATGCTTCTGAAAATATTTATAAAATGACGAACCAAGTGTGTCGACGTCATTTACGATTGATGAGATTTTTTTTCATTTTTTTTCTTTTTCGTACATAGTCGCGCGTCGACCGACCGGACGACGGCCGAGTCGTTCTTCTCGTAGAACTCTCGGGCGTCGACCGATCGAGAGTGTTCGCTGCGAGTGAATGCTCTCCGAGAGGACGCGACGTCGACCGATCGAATGCTGAAAACTTACAATTCAACGAATATACTTATGAAAATATTTATAAAATGACGAACCAAGTGTGTCGACGTCATTTACGATTGATGAGATTTTTTTTCATTTTTTTTCTTTTTCGTACATAGTCGCGCGTCGACCGACCGGACGACGGCCGAGTCGTTCTTCTCGTAGAACTCTCGGGCGTCGACCGATCGAGAGTGTTAGCTGCGAGTGAATACTCTACGAGAGGACGGGACTTCGACCGATCGGATGCTAAAAACTTACAATTCAACGAATATACTTATGAAAATATTTATAATACGACGAACCAAGTGTGTCGACGTCATTTACGATTGATGAGATTTTTTTTCATTATTTTTTTTTTTTCGTACATAGTCGCGCGTCGACCGACCGGACGACGGCCGAGTCGTTCTTCTCGTAGAACTCTCGGGCGTCGACCGATCGAGAGTGTTAGCTGCGAGTGAATACTCTACGCGAGGACGGGACTTCGACCGATCGGATGCTAAAAACTTACAATTCAACGAATATACTTATGAAAATATTTATAATACGACGAACCAAGTGTGTCGACGTCATTTACGATTGATGAGATTTTTTTTCATTATTTTTTTTTTTTCGTACATAGTCGCGCGTCGACCGACCGGACGACGGCCGAGTCGTTCTTCTCGTAGAACTCTCGGGCGTCGACCGATCGAGAGTGTTCGCTGCGAGTGAATGCTCTCCGAGAGGACGGGACTTCGACCGATCGGATGCTTAAAACTTACAATTCAACGAATATACTTATGAAAATATTTATAAAATGACGAACCAAGTGTGTCGACGTCATTTACAATCGATGAGATTTTTTTTCATTATTTATTTTTGTCTTATGTAGTCGCGCGTCGACCGATCGGACGGTAGTCTGAGTATTATTCTCTCGCAAGTCGCGCGTCGACAGAACGAAACTGTTCGCTTCGAGAGATAGCTGTTGCACTACACTAGAGGTATGTGGCGTGTGGGCCGATCGGTTCTTAAAAACTTACAATTCATAGAATACGATTTTTTAAATGTGTGTCTAATAATTATACGAGTGTGTCAGCGCTTTTTTTTTTGCTTTACACTGAATTTTGGGCAAGAGTGGCAAGTCGCGCGATCGGACGACAGTCAGAATTTTCTTCTCTCGGCAGTCGGGCGTCGACCGATCGAAACTGTTCGCTTTGAGTAAGTGCACTACGCTACAAGTGTTCGGCGCGTGGGCCGATCGGTTCTTAAAAACTTACAATTCATAGAATATGATTATTAAAATGTGTGCCTAATAATTAAACGAGTGTGTCAGCGCATTTTTTTTTCTTTACAC
>CAXHKB010000042.1:882500-885000 GCA_964017025.1 Stenichneumon culpator
TTATAACCGTTCGAGACGCAGCGGCTCTTTCGAGCAGGCTACGCCACCAGATAAATCTGGATTTTATGGACATACGAAACGCTACGGCACCGTTCAACTCCGTTAGCGTCACCATCTACTTGGATTTTGTGCTCAGGTTTCGCGGGTTCGCAGGGCCCGATGAATTGAGCGAAAGCAGTAACCGAGCACATGAGTGGTTGCCCACCCCAGCTCGGCACACCACCGCCCAACCAACCTTGCGGTTAGTAGATAGGGACAACTAGTGTATAAGAAATCTGGCACGAAACCGTCATTCTATGCTCGACCCGAAGGTCTCTCGCCCATATGAGCAAACGCAACGAACATCCTTCTACTTTCATTGCGTTGCAGCGTGCCAGCCCAGATTCCCCTCAACCTGAGACGACACAAGTGTCGCCTCCCCCGGGCTCCAATAACTGATCTAGTAGCTACCTCTTTTTTCAAGAAAAAGAGTGCACTGTTTTCGATCTCACGTGTGGTTCGGTGGCCACACGGGGTAAACCAAAGCGAGGGCCCTCCACTCCTCGTCAGCCTCAACCTCCTGGTTCGTCTCACACATACGGTCTCCTTTTGCTGCGTACACCACGACGGACTGAGCCCGCTTCCGGCCGAGACCGGAATCGGGAACCATATTCATCAGATACTCTTGGGTAAGGGCACCCAGAGCATCCTCTAGGATGTGACTAGCCAGAGGTCTCTTGACCGGGTCTGCTTTTACGTTCGGTGCGAGCACATGCAGCGAGATCACGATGCGACAAAGCAAAGAGATCTCGAGCCAGATCGCGGCGAACACTCGAACCTCACCGGCTGTCCCCGCGCGCACGCACAAGCAGTTACGAAGAAATCTCCCCGTCGATCGTCGGGCGATCATTGACTGTCGGGCGGTTCCTATCCCCGCATTGATTGTAACACAACGGTTGGGCCGTGGGCACCAGTGGCCGTCCTCGGTGCACGCACAAGCAGTTACGAAGAAATCTCCCCGTCGATCGTCGGGCGATCATTGACTGTCGGGCGGTTTCTATCCCCGCATTGATTGTACACACGATTAGGCCGTGGATTTTAGTTATAACCGTTCGAGACGCAGCGGCTCTTTCGAGCAGGCTACGCCACCAGATAAATCTGGATTTTATGGACATACGAAACGCTACGGCACCGTTCAACTCCGTTAGCGTCACCATCTACTTGGATTTTGTGCTCAGGTTTCGCGGGTTCGCAGGGCCCGATGAATTGAGCGAAAGCAGTAACCGAGCACATGAGTGGTTGCCCACCCCAGCTCGGCACACCACCGCCCAACCAACCTTGCGGTTAGTAGATAGGGACAACTAGTGTATAAGAAATCTGGCACGAAACCGTCATTCTATGCTCGACCCGAAGGTCTCTCGCCCATCAAGAGCAAACGCAACAAAGATTCCCCTACTTTCCGTTGAAAACGCTGACAAGGGGGGACTAGGCTTGGAAAAACCCTGCTCTCACCGTTGACTAGTCGATCGATCGATCAATTAATCAAGGATCATCGAGCAGATGGACCTACCCTGCCCTGCAACGGGTAGCGACTCACCTGGTTGGGCTTCCAGCGATCCGACCGAAGTCGAATCCCTCGAAGTCATTTCCAGCGGGGGCCAAACGGGGAGGCGGAGTCGTGAGCAACTTGCTCAGTCCACTTACAGGATGCCCGGAAAATATCCAGGCGATTGTCGGGGGGATGGAACCCCACGGTAGCTGCCTTGAACAAGTCGTAAAACAGAACGACCCCTGCGCAGTTCAAATGCAGCTGCAGTAGATAGGGACAACTAGTGTATAAGAAATCTGGCACGAAACCGTCATTCTATGCTCGACCCGAAGGTCTCTCGCCCATATGAGCAAACGCAACGAACATCCTTCTACTTTCATTGCGTTGCAGCGTGCCAGCCCAGATTCCCCTCAACCTGAGACGACACAAGTGTCGCCTCCCCCGGGCTCCAATAACTGATCTAGTAGCTACCTCTTTTTCAAGAAAAAGAGTGCACTGTTTTCGATCTCACGTGTGGTTCGGTGGCCACACGGGGTAAACCAAAGCGAGGGCCCTCCACTCCTCGTCAGCCTCAACCTCCTGGTTCGTCTCACACATACGGTCTCCTTTTGCTGCGTACACCACGACGGACTGAGCCCGCTTCCGGCCGAGACCGGAATCGGGAACCATATTCATCAGATACTCTTGGGTAAGGGCACCCAGAGCATCCTCTAGGATGTGACTAGCCAGAGGTCTCTTGACCGGGTCTGCTTTTACGTTCGGTGCGAGCACATGCAGCGAGATCACGATGCGACAAAGCAAAGAGATCTCGAGCCAGATCGCGGCGAACACTCGAACCTCACCGGCTGTCCCCGCGCGCACGCACAAGCAGTTACGAAGAAATCTCCCCGTCGATCGTCGGGCGATCATTGACTGTCGGGCGGTTCCTATCCCCGCATTGATTGTAACACAACGGTTGGGCCGTGGGCACCA
>CAXHKB010000042.1:892500-897500 GCA_964017025.1 Stenichneumon culpator
ATTCTACCGTTCGTGTAAAATACAAAAACTCTTTAACAATCTTCTCTTCTTCCTCTGCACAATTCCTCTCTTCGTGTTTTTCTCTCTCACAGTGTGTCCGTTGTACTCTCCCGCGGATATCATATACCAGAGTCTTGCGACGCGGCATCGTATCTAAAGCGCGGCGAGAGACACACACTTTTTTTCATTTTCTCGAACAATTTTGTTCGTTTTTACTTTTATACAATATATACTTTTTTACTTTGCTCAGCTAAGAAGATCTTCGCGTTTGTGTCGAAGACTTCGAAACTCGGCTATACGGATTGCACCAAACACCTCTCTTTTTCTCTTATTTGAAAACACACACAAATTTATTGTGCGAATCCGCGTATCTCGGTCAAACATTCTCGTTTGCTACTCTTGACGCTAGAATATTTTTTCTCAGCGACCAAGCTGTATCTCTTTCGATACTTTCGTGTTTCGTTTCGTATGAATTTTCTTTTTCATACTTGTATTCTCGCCCGGAATTGGGTGAGTCGATGCTCAGTATAATACATATTGTTGTGTATACAATAATGTAAAGCGCCTAGGGCGTGTACCACATAAGAGCCATTCGGTCAAAGACACCGACCCGTGGTAATGCTGCGTAATATATTTTATACACCAACTCTGTACTACCAGTTCATCGAACGAGAGTCTCGCGTCGCTCGGTAGCACCGATGCTTCGCCTCCCTTATAGTAACCAGCTCGGGCGCCTGCCGAGCGGTAACGGATGGTCTTAACCACGCTATTCAAAGGGGACGAAACAGCGTTGAGCGGGCCGGGAGGCATCCGCGCGCTCGGACTCTGAACGATGTGCGAGCGCTCTTCGAAACATGTAAAAACAATGAAACCGAGCAATAATCGTCAATAATAATTACTGCAAACATTATTTTCGATTAAACTAAATATATACTTTGTCAATTGACTCATTTTTAACGATATTATAGAGAATATAAATTTTCTTCGGATCGACTATCGACCGATCGGATATATAAAATATTAGAATTTAATGATTAAACGAGTTGAATAATAGTTATTTAATTATTAGAATCATATGTAAGCAAAATTTATCGAATAATATTTTATTTACTTATTTTTCGAGATTGCGCGTCGACCGATCGGACGACGGCCGAGTCGTTCTTCTCGCGGAACGCTCGGGCGTCGACCGATCGAGAGTGTTCGCTGCGAGTGAATGCTCTCCGAGAGGACGCGACATCGACCGATCGGATGCTAAAAACTGACAATTCTATGAATATGCTTCTGAAAATATTTATAAAATGACGAACCAAGTGTGTCGACGTCATTTACGATTGATGAGATTTTTTTTCATTTTTTTTCTTTTTCGTACATAGTCGCGCGTCGACCGACCGGACGACGGCCGAGTCGTTCTTCTCGTAGAACTCTCGGGCGTCGACCGATCGAGAGTGTTCGCTGCGAGTGAATGCTCTCCGAGAGGACGCGACGTCGACCGATCGAATGCTGAAAACTTACAATTCAACGAATATACTTATGAAAATATTTATAAAATGACGAACCAAGTGTGTCGACGTCATTTACGATTGATGAGATTTTTTTTCATTTTTTTTCTTTTTCGTACATAGTCGCGCGTCGACCGACCGGACGACGGCCGAGTCGTTCTTCTCGTAGAACTCTCGGGCGTCGACCGATCGAGAGTGTTAGCTGCGAGTGAATACTCTACGAGAGGACGGGACTTCGACCGATCGGATGCTAAAAACTTACAATTCAACGAATATACTTATGAAAATATTTATAATACGACGAACCAAGTGTGTCGACGTCATTTACGATTGATGAGATTTTTTTTCATTATTTTTTTTTTTTCGTACATAGTCGCGCGTCGACCGACCGGACGACGGCCGAGTCGTTCTTCTCGTAGAACTCTCGGGCGTCGACCGATCGAGAGTGTTAGCTGCGAGTGAATACTCTACGCGAGGACGGGACTTCGACCGATCGGATGCTAAAAACTTACAATTCAACGAATATACTTATGAAAATATTTATAATACGACGAACCAAGTGTGTCGACGTCATTTACGATTGATGAGATTTTTTTTCATTATTTTTTTTTTTTCGTACATAGTCGCGCGTCGACCGACCGGACGACGGCCGAGTCGTTCTTCTCGTAGAACTCTCGGGCG
This sequence comes from Stenichneumon culpator, assembly GCA_964017025.1. Taxonomy (NCBI): domain Eukaryota; kingdom Metazoa; phylum Arthropoda; class Insecta; order Hymenoptera; family Ichneumonidae; genus Stenichneumon; species Stenichneumon culpator. The sequence continues at coordinate 894,681 of CAXHKB010000042.1, forward strand.
TCGACCGATCGAGAGTGTTCGCTGCGAGTGAATGCTCTCCGAGAGGACGGGACTTCGACCGATCGGATGCTTAAAACTTACAATTCAACGAATATACTTATGAAAATATTTATAAAATGACGAACCAAGTGTGTCGACGTCATTTACAATCGATGAGATTTTTTTTCATTATTTATTTTTGTCTTATGTAGTCGCGCGTCGACCGATCGGACGGTAGTCTGAGTATTATTCTCTCGCAAGTCGCGCGTCGACAGAACGAAACTGTTCGCTTCGAGAGATAGCTGTTGCACTACACTAGAGGTATGTGGCGTGTGGGCCGATCGGTTCTTAAAAACTTACAATTCATAGAATACGATTTTTTAAATGTGTGTCTAATAATTATACGAGTGTGTCAGCGCTTTTTTTTTTGCTTTACACTGAATTTTGGGCAAGAGTGGCAAGTCGCGCGATCGGACGACAGTCAGAATTTTCTTCTCTCGGCAGTCGGGCGTCGACCGATCGAAACTGTTCGCTTTGAGTAAGTGCACTACGCTACAAGTGTTCGGCGCGTGGGCCGATCGGTTCTTAAAAACTTACAATTCATAGAATATGATTATTAAAATGTGTGCCTAATAATTAAACGAGTGTGTCAGCGCATTTTTTTTTCTTTACACTGAATTTTACGCTAGACGGCGTCAATCGGATGATAGTCAGAATTTTATTCTTTTAGAAGTCGCGCGACGACCTATCAAGACTGTTTGCTTCGAGTGCATGCTGTTGTACTACACTACAAGTGTAATGCGTATGGGCCGATCAGTTTTTGAAAACTTGCAATTCATGGAACATGATTTTTTATAATATGTGTAAAATAATTAAAAGCCTATGTCGATGTCATTTGATATTTTTTTTCTCGTAAAACTAAATTTTTCGCAAGAGTGCAAGTCGGGCGATCGGAAGTCAGTCAGAATATGAATGACGTTGTTATGACTTTTTTTTGTAAAACTGAATTGAGACCGTGCGATCAGCACAAGTTATTCGGAGTATCTTTTTTTGGGCTTGTTTTTTTAGTGGTCGCTCCTTTTTTGGGTCTGGTTTTTTAGGGGTTGTTTTTTTAGGGGTCGCCCCTTTTTTGGGTCTGGTTTTTTAGGGGTTGTTTTTTTAGGGGTCGCTCCTTTTTTGGGTCTGGTTTTTTAGGGGTTGTTTTTTTAGGGGTCGCCCCTTTTTTGGGTCTGGTTTTTTAGGGGTTGTTTTTTTAGGGGTCGCCCCTTTTTGGGTCTGGTTTTTTAGGGCTAGTGTTTTTTTAGGGGTCGCCCCTTTTTTGGGTCTGGTTTTTTTAGGGCTAGTGTTTTTTTTAACGGTCGCTCCTTTTTTGGGTCTGGTTTTTTTAGGTCTAGTGTTTTTTAGGGGTCGCTCCTTTTTTGGGTCTGGTTTTTTTAGGGCTAGTGTTTTTTTAACGGTCGCTCCTTTTTTGGGTCTGGTTTTTTAGGGGTTGTTTTTTTAGGGGTCGCCCCTTTTTTGGGTCTGGTTTTTTAGGGGTTGTTTTTTTAGGGGTCGCCCCTTTTTTGGGTCTGGTTTTTTAGGGCTAGTGTTTTTTTAGGGGTCGCCCCTTTTTTGGGTCTGGTTTTTTAGGGGTTGTTTTTTTTAGGGGTCGCCCCTTTTTTGGGTCTGGTTTTTTAGGGCTAGTGTTTTTTTAGGGGTCGCCCCTTTTTTGGGTCTGGTTTTTTTAGGGCTAGTGTTTTTTTTAACGGTCGCTCCTTTTTTGGGTCTGGTTTTTTTAGGTCTAGTGTTTTTTAGGGGTCGCTCCTTTTTTGGGTCTGGTTTTTTTAGGGCTAGTGTTTTTTTAACGGTCGCTCCTTTTTTGGGTCTGGTTTTTTAGGGGTTGTTTTTTTAGGGGTCGCTCCTTTTTTGGGTCTGGTTTTTTTAGGGCTAGTGTTTTTTTAACGGTCGCTCCTTTTTTGGGTCTGGTTTTTTAGGGGTTGTTTTTTTTAGGGGTCGCCCCTTTTTTGGGTCTGGTTTTTTAGGGGTTGTTTTTTTTAGGGGTCGCCCCTTTTTTGGGTCTGGTTTTTTAGGGCTAGTGTTTTTTTAGGGGTCGCCCCTTTTTTGGGTCTGGTTTTTTAGGGGTTGATTTTTTAGGGGTCGCTCCTTTTTTGGGTCTGGTTTTTTTAGGGCTAGTGTTTTTTTAACGGTCGCTCCTTTTTTGGGTCTGGTTTTTTTAGGGCTAGTGTTTTTTTTAACGGTCGCTCCTTTTTTGGGTCTGGTTTTTTTAGGTCTAGTGTTTTTTAGGGGTCGCTCCTTTTTTGGGTCTGGTTTTTTTAGGGCTAGTGTTTTTTTAACGGTCGCTCCTTTTTTGGGTCTGGTTTTTTTAGGGCTAAGGTTTTTTAGGGGTCGCTCCTTTTTTGGGTCTGGTTTTTTTAGGGCTTGCGTAAGCGAGTCGATTTCTCACGCGGATTGCTTCACTTTTGGGAATAAAAAGAAAAAAAAAATGAAAAAAGGCAAGTTGTGTTAGGTACTAGAACACATTATGATGAGCGTTCGTATCTCACGCGCATTGCTTCGCCGTGCCGCAATGAAAAAAAAAAAAAAAAAAAAAAAAAAAGAAAAAAAAATAGTGTACGAGACATAGAAATATACGAATCTCACGCGCATTGCTTCGCTCTGCTGTACGGAACAAAAAGCAATTCTTTTGTCAGACAGAGAAACAATCGAATCTCACGCGCATTGCTTCGCTCTGCCGTACGGAACAAAAAGCAAGTCTTTTCTGGGACAGAGAAACAATCGAATCTCACGCCCATTGCTTCGCTCTGCCGTACGGAACAAAAAACAAAAGTCTTTTGTGAGACA
>CAXHKB010000042.1:910000-915000 GCA_964017025.1 Stenichneumon culpator
TCTAGAATTACCACAGTTATCCAAGTAAATGTGGGTACGATCTAAGGAACCATAACTGATTTAATGAGCCATTCGCGGTTTCACCTTAATACGGCATGTACTGAGACATGCATGGCTTAATCTTTGAGACAAGCATATGACTACTGGCAGGATCAACCAGGGAGCTTCGTTTCAACGTGTTTTACTACGTGTGTACGAGATAGCTCTCTCGAGAGGCAGAGAGGAGAGAGAGAGATACGTTTCCAAGATTTATATTTTTTTCGTTGTAACACGGCATATAACGGTTGAGAGATGAAATGAGAATGCGACTAAAAGACGCGAACCACCATCCGAATTCTACCGTTCGTGTAAAATACAAAAACTCTTTAACAATCTTCTCTTCTTCCTCTGCACAATTCCTCTCTTCGTGTTTTTCTCTCTCACAGTGTGTCCGTTGTACTCTCCCGCGGATATCATATACCAGAGTCTTGCGACGCGGCATCGTATCTAAAGCGCGGCGAGAGACACACACTTTTTTTCATTTTCTCGAACAATTTTGTTCGTTTTTACTTTTATACAATATATACTTTTTTACTTTGCTCAGCTAAGAAGATCTTCGCGTTTGTGTCGAAGACTTCGAAACTCGGCTATACGGATTGCACCAAACACCTCTCTTTTTCTCTTATTTGAAAACACACACAAATTTATTGTGCGAATCCGCGTATCTCGGTCAAACATTCTCGTTTGCTACTCTTGACGCTAGAATATTTTTTCTCAGCGACCAAGCTGTATCTCTTTCGATACTTTCGTGTTTCGTTTCGTATGAATTTTCTTTTTCATACTTGTATTCTCGCCCGGAATTGGGTGAGTCGATGCTCAGTATAATACATATTGTTGTGTATACAATAATGTAAAGCGCCTAGGGCGTGTACCACATAAGAGCCATTCGGTCAAAGACACCGACCCGTGGTAATGCTGCGTAATATATTTTATACACCAACTCTGTACTACCAGTTCATCGAACGAGAGTCTCGCGTCGCTCGGTAGCACCGATGCTTCGCCTCCCTTATAGTAACCAGCTCGGGCGCCTGCCGAGCGGTAACGGATGGTCTTAACCACGCTATTCAAAGGGGACGAAACAGCGTTGAGCGGGCCGGGAGGCATCCGCGCGCTCGGACTCTGAACGATGTGCGAGCGCTCTTCGAAACATGTAAAAACAATGAAACCGAGCAATAATCGTCAATAATAATTACTGCAAACATTATTTTCGATTAAACTAAATATATACTTTGTCAATTGACTCATTTTTAACGATATTATAGAGAATATAAATTTTCTTCGGATCGACTATCGACCGATCGGATATATAAAATATTAGAATTTAATGATTAAACGAGTTGAATAATAGTTATTTAATTATTAGAATCATATGTAAGCAAAATTTATCGAATAATATTTTATTTACTTATTTTTCGAGATTGCGCGTCGACCGATCGGACGACGGCCGAGTCGTTCTTCTCGCGGAACGCTCGGGCGTCGACCGATCGAGAGTGTTCGCTGCGAGTGAATGCTCTCCGAGAGGACGCGACATCGACCGATCGGATGCTAAAAACTGACAATTCTATGAATATGCTTCTGAAAATATTTATAAAATGACGAACCAAGTGTGTCGACGTCATTTACGATTGATGAGATTTTTTTTCATTTTTTTTCTTTTTCGTACATAGTCGCGCGTCGACCGACCGGACGACGGCCGAGTCGTTCTTCTCGTAGAACTCTCGGGCGTCGACCGATCGAGAGTGTTCGCTGCGAGTGAATGCTCTCCGAGAGGACGCGACGTCGACCGATCGAATGCTGAAAACTTACAATTCAACGAATATACTTATGAAAATATTTATAAAATGACGAACCAAGTGTGTCGACGTCATTTACGATTGATGAGATTTTTTTTCATTTTTTTTCTTTTTCGTACATAGTCGCGCGTCGACCGACCGGACGACGGCCGAGTCGTTCTTCTCGTAGAACTCTCGGGCGTCGACCGATCGAGAGTGTTAGCTGCGAGTGAATACTCTACGAGAGGACGGGACTTCGACCGATCGGATGCTAAAAACTTACAATTCAACGAATATACTTATGAAAATATTTATAATACGACGAACCAAGTGTGTCGACGTCATTTACGATTGATGAGATTTTTTTTCATTATTTTTTTTTTTTCGTACATAGTCGCGCGTCGACCGACCGGACGACGGCCGAGTCGTTCTTCTCGTAGAACTCTCGGGCGTCGACCGATCGAGAGTGTTAGCTGCGAGTGAATACTCTACGCGAGGACGGGACTTCGACCGATCGGATGCTAAAAACTTACAATTCAACGAATATACTTATGAAAATATTTATAATACGACGAACCAAGTGTGTCGACGTCATTTACGATTGATGAGATTTTTTTTCATTATTTTTTTTTTTTCGTACATAGTCGCGCGTCGACCGACCGGACGACGGCCGAGTCGTTCTTCTCGTAGAACTCTCGGGCGTCGACCGATCGAGAGTGTTCGCTGCGAGTGAATGCTCTCCGAGAGGACGGGACTTCGACCGATCGGATGCTTAAAACTTACAATTCAACGAATATACTTATGAAAATATTTATAAAATGACGAACCAAGTGTGTCGACGTCATTTACAATCGATGAGATTTTTTTTCATTATTTATTTTTGTCTTATGTAGTCGCGCGTCGACCGATCGGACGGTAGTCTGAGTATTATTCTCTCGCAAGTCGCGCGTCGACAGAACGAAACTGTTCGCTTCGAGAGATAGCTGTTGCACTACACTAGAGGTATGTGGCGTGTGGGCCGATCGGTTCTTAAAAACTTACAATTCATAGAATACGATTTTTTAAATGTGTGTCTAATAATTATACGAGTGTGTCAGCGCTTTTTTTTTTGCTTTACACTGAATTTTGGGCAAGAGTGGCAAGTCGCGCGATCGGACGACAGTCAGAATTTTCTTCTCTCGGCAGTCGGGCGTCGACCGATCGAAACTGTTCGCTTTGAGTAAGTGCACTACGCTACAAGTGTTCGGCGCGTGGGCCGATCGGTTCTTAAAAACTTACAATTCATAGAATATGATTATTAAAATGTGTGCCTAATAATTAAACGAGTGTGTCAGCGCATTTTTTTTTCTTTACACTGAATTTTACGCTAGACGGCGTCAATCGGATGATAGTCAGAATTTTATTCTTTTAGAAGTCGCGCGACGACCTATCAAGACTGTTTGCTTCGAGTGCATGCTGTTGTACTACACTACAAGTGTAATGCGTATGGGCCGATCAGTTTTTGAAAACTTGCAATTCATGGAACATGATTTTTTATAATATGTGTAAAATAATTAAAAGCCTATGTCGATGTCATTTGATATTTTTTTTCTCGTAAAACTAAATTTTTCGCAAGAGTGCAAGTCGGGCGATCGGAAGTCAGTCAGAATATGAATGACGTTGTTATGACTTTTTTTTGTAAAACTGAATTGAGACCGTGCGATCAGCACAAGTTATTCGGAGTATCTTTTTTTGGGCTTGTTTTTTTAGTGGTCGCTCCTTTTTTGGGTCTGGTTTTTTAGGGGTTGTTTTTTTAGGGGTCGCCCCTTTTTTGGGTCTGGTTTTTTAGGGGTTGTTTTTTTAGGGGTCGCTCCTTTTTTGGGTCTGGTTTTTTAGGGGTTGTTTTTTTAGGGGTCGCCCCTTTTTTGGGTCTGGTTTTTTAGGGGTTGTTTTTTTAGGGGTCGCCCCTTTTTGGGTCTGGTTTTTTAGGGCTAGTGTTTTTTTAGGGGTCGCCCCTTTTTTGGGTCTGGTTTTTTTAGGGCTAGTGTTTTTTTTAACGGTCGCTCCTTTTTTGGGTCTGGTTTTTTTAGGTCTAGTGTTTTTTAGGGGTCGCTCCTTTTTTGGGTCTGGTTTTTTTAGGGCTAGTGTTTTTTTAACGGTCGCTCCTTTTTTGGGTCTGGTTTTTTAGGGGTTGTTTTTTTAGGGGTCGCCCCTTTTTTGGGTCTGGTTTTTTAGGGGTTGTTTTTTTAGGGGTCGCCCCTTTTTTGGGTCTGGTTTTTTAGGGCTAGTGTTTTTTTAGGGGTCGCCCCTTTTTTGGGTCTGGTTTTTTAGGGGTTGTTTTTTTTAGGGGTCGCCCCTTTTTTGGGTCTGGTTTTTTAGGGCTAGTGTTTTTTTAGGGGTCGCCCCTTTTTTGGGTCTGGTTTTTTTAGGGCTAGTGTTTTTTTTAACGGTCGCTCCTTTTTTGGGTCTGGTTTTTTTAGGTCTAGTGTTTTTTAGGGGTCGCTCCTTTTTTGGGTCTGGTTTTTTTAGGGCTAGTGTTTTTTTAACGGTCGCTCCTTTTTTGGGTCTGGTTTTTTAGGGGTTGTTTTTTTAGGGGTCGCTCCTTTTTTGGGTCTGGTTTTTTTAGGGCTAGTGTTTTTTTAACGGTCGCTCCTTTTTTGGGTCTGGTTTTTTAGGGGTTGTTTTTTTTAGGGGTCGCCCCTTTTTTGGGTCTGGTTTTTTAGGGGTTGTTTTTTTTAGGGGTCGCCCCTTTTTTGGGTCTGGTTTTTTAGGGCTAGTGTTTTTTTAGGGGTCGCCCCTTTTTTGGGTCTGGTTTTTTAGGGCTAGTGTTTTTTTAGGGGTCGCCCCTTTTTTGGGTCTGGTTTTTTAGGGGTTGATTTTTTAGGGGTCGCTCCTTTTTTGGGTCTGGTTTTTTTAGGGCTAGTGTTTTTTTAACGGTCGCTCCTTTTTTGGGTCTGGTTTTTTTAGGGCTAGTGTTTTTTTTAACGGTCGCTCCTTTTTTGGGTCTGGTTTTTTTAGGTCTAGTGTTTTTTAGGGGTCGCTCCTTTTTTGGGTCTGGTTTTTTTAGGGCTAGTGTTTTTTTAACGGTCGCTCCTTTTTTGGGTCTGGTTTTTTTAGGGCTAAGGTTTTTTAGGGGTCGCTCCTTTTTTGGGTCTGGTTTTTTTAGGGCTTGCGTAAGCGAGTCGATTTCTCACGCGGATTGCTTCACTT
>CAXHKB010000042.1:927500-930000 GCA_964017025.1 Stenichneumon culpator
ATCTTCGCGTTTGTGTCGAAGACTTCGAAACTCGGCTATACGGATTGCACCAAACACCTCTCTTTTTCTCTTATTTGAAAACACACACAAATTTATTGTGCGAATCCGCGTATCTCGGTCAAACATTCTCGTTTGCTACTCTTGACGCTAGAATATTTTTTCTCAGCGACCAAGCTGTATCTCTTTCGATACTTTCGTGTTTCGTTTCGTATGAATTTTCTTTTTCATACTTGTATTCTCGCCCGGAATTGGGTGAGTCGATGCTCAGTATAATACATATTGTTGTGTATACAATAATGTAAAGCGCCTAGGGCGTGTACCACATAAGAGCCATTCGGTCAAAGACACCGACCCGTGGTAATGCTGCGTAATATATTTTATACACCAACTCTGTACTACCAGTTCATCGAACGAGAGTCTCGCGTCGCTCGGTAGCACCGATGCTTCGCCTCCCTTATAGTAACCAGCTCGGGCGCCTGCCGAGCGGTAACGGATGGTCTTAACCACGCTATTCAAAGGGGACGAAACAGCGTTGAGCGGGCCGGGAGGCATCCGCGCGCTCGGACTCTGAACGATGTGCGAGCGCTCTTCGAAACATGTAAAAACAATGAAACCGAGCAATAATCGTCAATAATAATTACTGCAAACATTATTTTCGATTAAACTAAATATATACTTTGTCAATTGACTCATTTTTAACGATATTATAGAGAATATAAATTTTCTTCGGATCGACTATCGACCGATCGGATATATAAAATATTAGAATTTAATGATTAAACGAGTTGAATAATAGTTATTTAATTATTAGAATCATATGTAAGCAAAATTTATCGAATAATATTTTATTTACTTATTTTTCGAGATTGCGCGTCGACCGATCGGACGACGGCCGAGTCGTTCTTCTCGCGGAACGCTCGGGCGTCGACCGATCGAGAGTGTTCGCTGCGAGTGAATGCTCTCCGAGAGGACGCGACATCGACCGATCGGATGCTAAAAACTGACAATTCTATGAATATGCTTCTGAAAATATTTATAAAATGACGAACCAAGTGTGTCGACGTCATTTACGATTGATGAGATTTTTTTTCATTTTTTTTCTTTTTCGTACATAGTCGCGCGTCGACCGACCGGACGACGGCCGAGTCGTTCTTCTCGTAGAACTCTCGGGCGTCGACCGATCGAGAGTGTTCGCTGCGAGTGAATGCTCTCCGAGAGGACGCGACGTCGACCGATCGAATGCTGAAAACTTACAATTCAACGAATATACTTATGAAAATATTTATAAAATGACGAACCAAGTGTGTCGACGTCATTTACGATTGATGAGATTTTTTTTCATTTTTTTTCTTTTTCGTACATAGTCGCGCGTCGACCGACCGGACGACGGCCGAGTCGTTCTTCTCGTAGAACTCTCGGGCGTCGACCGATCGAGAGTGTTAGCTGCGAGTGAATACTCTACGAGAGGACGGGACTTCGACCGATCGGATGCTAAAAACTTACAATTCAACGAATATACTTATGAAAATATTTATAATACGACGAACCAAGTGTGTCGACGTCATTTACGATTGATGAGATTTTTTTTCATTATTTTTTTTTTTTCGTACATAGTCGCGCGTCGACCGACCGGACGACGGCCGAGTCGTTCTTCTCGTAGAACTCTCGGGCGTCGACCGATCGAGAGTGTTAGCTGCGAGTGAATACTCTACGCGAGGACGGGACTTCGACCGATCGGATGCTAAAAACTTACAATTCAACGAATATACTTATGAAAATATTTATAATACGACGAACCAAGTGTGTCGACGTCATTTACGATTGATGAGATTTTTTTTCATTATTTTTTTTTTTTCGTACATAGTCGCGCGTCGACCGACCGGACGACGGCCGAGTCGTTCTTCTCGTAGAACTCTCGGGCGTCGACCGATCGAGAGTGTTCGCTGCGAGTGAATGCTCTCCGAGAGGACGGGACTTCGACCGATCGGATGCTTAAAACTTACAATTCAACGAATATACTTATGAAAATATTTATAAAATGACGAACCAAGTGTGTCGACGTCATTTACAATCGATGAGATTTTTTTTCATTATTTATTTTTGTCTTATGTAGTCGCGCGTCGACCGATCGGACGGTAGTCTGAGTATTATTCTCTCGCAAGTCGCGCGTCGACAGAACGAAACTGTTCGCTTCGAGAGATAGCTGTTGCACTACACTAGAGGTATGTGGCGTGTGGGCCGATCGGTTCTTAAAAACTTACAATTCATAGAATACGATTTTTTAAATGTGTGTCTAATAATTATACGAGTGTGTCAGCGCTTTTTTTTTTGCTTTACACTGAATTTTGGGCAAGAGTGGCAAGTCGCGCGATCGGACGACAGTCAGAATTTTCTTCTCTCGGCAGTCGGGCGTCGACCGATCGAAACTGTTCGCTTTGAGTAAGTGCACTACGCTACAAGTGTTCGGCGCGTGGGCCGATCGGTTCTTAAAAACTTACAA
>CAXHKB010000042.1:942500-947500 GCA_964017025.1 Stenichneumon culpator
GGGCGTGTACCACATAAGAGCCATTCGGTCAAAGACACCGACCCGTGGTAATGCTGCGTAATATATTTTATACACCAACTCTGTACTACCAGTTCATCGAACGAGAGTCTCGCGTCGCTCGGTAGCACCGATGCTTCGCCTCCCTTATAGTAACCAGCTCGGGCGCCTGCCGAGCGGTAACGGATGGTCTTAACCACGCTATTCAAAGGGGACGAAACAGCGTTGAGCGGGCCGGGAGGCATCCGCGCGCTCGGACTCTGAACGATGTGCGAGCGCTCTTCGAAACATGTAAAAACAATGAAACCGAGCAATAATCGTCAATAATAATTACTGCAAACATTATTTTCGATTAAACTAAATATATACTTTGTCAATTGACTCATTTTTAACGATATTATAGAGAATATAAATTTTCTTCGGATCGACTATCGACCGATCGGATATATAAAATATTAGAATTTAATGATTAAACGAGTTGAATAATAGTTATTTAATTATTAGAATCATATGTAAGCAAAATTTATCGAATAATATTTTATTTACTTATTTTTCGAGATTGCGCGTCGACCGATCGGACGACGGCCGAGTCGTTCTTCTCGCGGAACGCTCGGGCGTCGACCGATCGAGAGTGTTCGCTGCGAGTGAATGCTCTCCGAGAGGACGCGACATCGACCGATCGGATGCTAAAAACTGACAATTCTATGAATATGCTTCTGAAAATATTTATAAAATGACGAACCAAGTGTGTCGACGTCATTTACGATTGATGAGATTTTTTTTCATTTTTTTTCTTTTTCGTACATAGTCGCGCGTCGACCGACCGGACGACGGCCGAGTCGTTCTTCTCGTAGAACTCTCGGGCGTCGACCGATCGAGAGTGTTCGCTGCGAGTGAATGCTCTCCGAGAGGACGCGACGTCGACCGATCGAATGCTGAAAACTTACAATTCAACGAATATACTTATGAAAATATTTATAAAATGACGAACCAAGTGTGTCGACGTCATTTACGATTGATGAGATTTTTTTTCATTTTTTTTCTTTTTCGTACATAGTCGCGCGTCGACCGACCGGACGACGGCCGAGTCGTTCTTCTCGTAGAACTCTCGGGCGTCGACCGATCGAGAGTGTTAGCTGCGAGTGAATACTCTACGAGAGGACGGGACTTCGACCGATCGGATGCTAAAAACTTACAATTCAACGAATATACTTATGAAAATATTTATAATACGACGAACCAAGTGTGTCGACGTCATTTACGATTGATGAGATTTTTTTTCATTATTTTTTTTTTTTCGTACATAGTCGCGCGTCGACCGACCGGACGACGGCCGAGTCGTTCTTCTCGTAGAACTCTCGGGCGTCGACCGATCGAGAGTGTTAGCTGCGAGTGAATACTCTACGCGAGGACGGGACTTCGACCGATCGGATGCTAAAAACTTACAATTCAACGAATATACTTATGAAAATATTTATAATACGACGAACCAAGTGTGTCGACGTCATTTACGATTGATGAGATTTTTTTTCATTATTTTTTTTTTTTCGTACATAGTCGCGCGTCGACCGACCGGACGACGGCCGAGTCGTTCTTCTCGTAGAACTCTCGGGCGTCGACCGATCGAGAGTGTTCGCTGCGAGTGAATGCTCTCCGAGAGGACGGGACTTCGACCGATCGGATGCTTAAAACTTACAATTCAACGAATATACTTATGAAAATATTTATAAAATGACGAACCAAGTGTGTCGACGTCATTTACAATCGATGAGATTTTTTTTCATTATTTATTTTTGTCTTATGTAGTCGCGCGTCGACCGATCGGACGGTAGTCTGAGTATTATTCTCTCGCAAGTCGCGCGTCGACAGAACGAAACTGTTCGCTTCGAGAGATAGCTGTTGCACTACACTAGAGGTATGTGGCGTGTGGGCCGATCGGTTCTTAAAAACTTACAATTCATAGAATACGATTTTTTAAATGTGTGTCTAATAATTATACGAGTGTGTCAGCGCTTTTTTTTTTGCTTTACACTGAATTTTGGGCAAGAGTGGCAAGTCGCGCGATCGGACGACAGTCAGAATTTTCTTCTCTCGGCAGTCGGGCGTCGACCGATCGAAACTGTTCGCTTTGAGTAAGTGCACTACGCTACAAGTGTTCGGCGCGTGGGCCGATCGGTTCTTAAAAACTTACAATTCATAGAATATGATTATTAAAATGTGTGCCTAATAATTAAACGAGTGTGTCAGCGCATTTTTTTTTCTTTACACTGAATTTTACGCTAGACGGCGTCAATCGGATGATAGTCAGAATTTTATTCTTTTAGAAGTCGCGCGACGACCTATCAAGACTGTTTGCTTCGAGTGCATGCTGTTGTACTACACTACAAGTGTAATGCGTATGGGCCGATCAGTTTTTGAAAACTTGCAATTCATGGAACATGATTTTTTATAATATGTGTAAAATAATTAAAAGCCTATGTCGATGTCATTTGATATTTTTTTTCTCGTAAAACTAAATTTTTCGCAAGAGTGCAAGTCGGGCGATCGGAAGTCAGTCAGAATATGAATGACGTTGTTATGACTTTTTTTTGTAAAACTGAATTGAGACCGTGCGATCAGCACAAGTTATTCGGAGTATCTTTTTTTGGGCTTGTTTTTTTAGTGGTCGCTCCTTTTTTGGGTCTGGTTTTTTAGGGGTTGTTTTTTTAGGGGTCGCCCCTTTTTTGGGTCTGGTTTTTTAGGGGTTGTTTTTTTAGGGGTCGCTCCTTTTTTGGGTCTGGTTTTTTAGGGGTTGTTTTTTTAGGGGTCGCCCCTTTTTTGGGTCTGGTTTTTTAGGGGTTGTTTTTTTAGGGGTCGCCCCTTTTTGGGTCTGGTTTTTTAGGGCTAGTGTTTTTTTAGGGGTCGCCCCTTTTTTGGGTCTGGTTTTTTTAGGGCTAGTGTTTTTTTTAACGGTCGCTCCTTTTTTGGGTCTGGTTTTTTTAGGTCTAGTGTTTTTTAGGGGTCGCTCCTTTTTTGGGTCTGGTTTTTTTAGGGCTAGTGTTTTTTTAACGGTCGCTCCTTTTTTGGGTCTGGTTTTTTAGGGGTTGTTTTTTTAGGGGTCGCCCCTTTTTTGGGTCTGGTTTTTTAGGGGTTGTTTTTTTAGGGGTCGCCCCTTTTTTGGGTCTGGTTTTTTAGGGCTAGTGTTTTTTTAGGGGTCGCCCCTTTTTTGGGTCTGGTTTTTTAGGGGTTGTTTTTTTTAGGGGTCGCCCCTTTTTTGGGTCTGGTTTTTTAGGGCTAGTGTTTTTTTAGGGGTCGCCCCTTTTTTGGGTCTGGTTTTTTTAGGGCTAGTGTTTTTTTTAACGGTCGCTCCTTTTTTGGGTCTGGTTTTTTTAGGTCTAGTGTTTTTTAGGGGTCGCTCCTTTTTTGGGTCTGGTTTTTTTAGGGCTAGTGTTTTTTTAACGGTCGCTCCTTTTTTGGGTCTGGTTTTTTAGGGGTTGTTTTTTTAGGGGTCGCTCCTTTTTTGGGTCTGGTTTTTTTAGGGCTAGTGTTTTTTTAACGGTCGCTCCTTTTTTGGGTCTGGTTTTTTAGGGGTTGTTTTTTTTAGGGGTCGCCCCTTTTTTGGGTCTGGTTTTTTAGGGGTTGTTTTTTTTAGGGGTCGCCCCTTTTTTGGGTCTGGTTTTTTAGGGCTAGTGTTTTTTTAGGGGTCGCCCCTTTTTTGGGTCTGGTTTTTTAGGGGTTGATTTTTTAGGGGTCGCTCCTTTTTTGGGTCTGGTTTTTTTAGGGCTAGTGTTTTTTTAACGGTCGCTCCTTTTTTGGGTCTGGTTTTTTTAGGGCTAGTGTTTTTTTTAACGGTCGCTCCTTTTTTGGGTCTGGTTTTTTTAGGTCTAGTGTTTTTTAGGGGTCGCTCCTTTTTTGGGTCTGGTTTTTTTAGGGCTAGTGTTTTTTTAACGGTCGCTCCTTTTTTGGGTCTGGTTTTTTTAGGGCTAAGGTTTTTTAGGGGTCGCTCCTTTTTTGGGTCTGGTTTTTTTAGGGCTTGCGTAAGCGAGTCGATTTCTCACGCGGATTGCTTCACTTTTGGGAATAAAAAGAAAAAAAAAATGAAAAAAGGCAAGTTGTGTTAGGTACTAGAACACATTATGATGAGCGTTCGTATCTCACGCGCATTGCTTCGCCGTGCCGCAATGAAAAAAAAAAAAAAAAAAAAAAAAAAAGAAAAAAAAATAGTGTACGAGACATAGAAATATACGAATCTCACGCGCATTGCTTCGCTCTGCTGTACGGAACAAAAAGCAATTCTTTTGTCAGACAGAGAAACAATCGAATCTCACGCGCATTGCTTCGCTCTGCCGTACGGAACAAAAAGCAAGTCTTTTCTGGGACAGAGAAACAATCGAATCTCACGCGCATTGCTTCGCTCTGCCGTACGGAACAAAAAACAAAAGTCTTTTGTGAGACACAGAAATATTCGAATCTCACGCGCATTGCTTCGCTCTGCCGTACGGAAGAAAAAGCAAGTCTTTTGTGAGACACAGAAACAATCGAATCTCACGCGCATTGCTTCGCTCTGCTGTACGGAACAAAAAGCAAGTCTTTTGTGAGACACAGAAATATTCGAATCTCACGCGCATTGCTTCGCTGTGCCGTACGGATCAAAAAACAAAAGTCTTTTGTGAGACACAGAAATATTCGAATCTCACGCGCATTGCTTCGCTCTGCCGTACGGAACAAAAGGCAAGTCTTTTCTGAGACAGAGAAACAATCGAATCTCACGCGCATTGCTTCGCTGTGCCGTACGGAACAAAAAACAAAAGTCTTTTGTGAGACACAGAAATATTCGAATCTCACGCGCATTGCTTCGCTGTGCCGTACGGATCAAAAAACAAAAGTCTTTTGTGAGACACAGAAATATTCGAATCTCACGCGCATTGCTTCGCTCTGCCGTACGGAAGAAAAAGCAAGTCTTTTGTGAGACACAGAAACAATCGAATCTCACGCGCATTGCTTCGCTCTGCTGTACGGAACAA
>CAXHKB010000043.1:0-25000 GCA_964017025.1 Stenichneumon culpator
AAATTGTTAAAAAGACCAAAGAGATTGCAAACCGATTTAACAGATATTACATAGACAGTATAAAAGAAATAGTAAGTAGCATAGATATAGTACATAATAACTCTAGTCAAAACATTGCATATACAGATAAAAAACTAGAAACATTTACAGAAGTTGATCAAAGGGCAATAGGGGAACTAATAGCGAAACTACCAAAGAAGAAAGGTACACAAGAGGGCATATCGACTGTGATATTACAACATATATTCAAAGCCATGGGTAAGATTGTTACAGAGCTGTTAAACAACTCCCTAAAATATGGAGTCTTTCCAGAAAAATGGAAAAAGTCGGAGATAATACCGATACAAAAAGTTAGTAAAACGATCAGAGCTGATGAATTCAGGCCAATAAATATGCTACCTCAATACGAAAAAGTTTTAGAAATTATTGTTAAACAGCAAATAAATAACTACCTAGAAACAAATGAAATACTGACAAACAGACAATATGGCTTTAGAGAAGGAAAATCCTGCGAAGACGCAATACAACGAACGCTAACATTGTGGAAAAAAGATATAAGTGATGGAAAAATAGTTGGTGCCATATTCATTGATCTAAATAGATCAATGAATGTTGGTGCCATATTCATATGATCTAAA
Source organism: Stenichneumon culpator (assembly GCA_964017025.1). Taxonomy (NCBI): domain Eukaryota; kingdom Metazoa; phylum Arthropoda; class Insecta; order Hymenoptera; family Ichneumonidae; genus Stenichneumon; species Stenichneumon culpator. Next base: position 639 of record CAXHKB010000043.1, read on the forward strand.
AAGATGCACAGTCATGCACAACGCCATTGTGCATGACTGTGAATGGTAAAGAAAAATATGGTTCGATACTCGAGGCCAAGCTCGCTTCTTGCGCACTGCTCGTGTGTGCGAAGGAAGCACTTCGCCTCGAGTTCTGCCTTCAAACTCGTGCGCAAAACGCTCATTTGGCCTCTAGTATCGAAATATACTATACATTTTACACTCGCGTTTCACGGGACATTTTTGTTCTGTCTACGTATTACCTGAAACAGTTTGGATAACGGGAGTGAATATTGAACTTGATATTTTGTGCTAATGTATCTGTCTATTTAAACGACAATATGAAATATTTTTACGGTTACAATTCTAATACCTTTACCTCTTCCAGGTTTTATTGTTTCACGATCTTTGCATTTATATTATAATTTCAATCACAACTTACACTGGTAACATTACAGAAGATGCAAAATAGATTTACCGTATTCCGTTTTGTACGACTCTATGTTTTTTACTTACAATTATCGGATAAGATCATATATTGACAAAATATTTTTGAAATGATCATGCGATTTACTTGCGACTAGTGGTTACATGTTTGAAATAATATTTTACTCACATGCCACTGCAATACTTTGAAAATACTTTCAAACAGTGACGAAAGTTGTTTCAAGGTCATGGTGTCGTTATATATACGTTAGGGGTGTGAGAATATTTAAAAACTGTGAATAATTCGGCCCGAATCAAATACGAATAATTCGATTCGATATACCAATTTGGCTATCTTCGCCTGCAGAGTTTCCTTTAAAATAACCCACCGAGGAAGATGAGCGTCATTTGATATTTTTTGTCTAACAGAGCAGAGCCGTCTGCTCTGGGTGCAGTGTATAAAGCACAAATTGCACCCTTAGAACAACAGTGTAACAACTTATATGGTAATCCTATAAGAGATGTTACACTGATGTTCTAGAGGTGCGAAATGTTAGTTACGCCGTGGCTTCCAAAAACGCTATAAATGTATGAATATCTAAGTCCTGCTAAGAATTTCATCCAGAATTCCCGTAACAGTGTTTACGAACACGTTTTTTGCTTCCTTATAGATACAGCTTTATAGTGAAACAAACAATTTCAAAATTTTAATGAATGTGTGTGTGTTTTCAACTTTTCAACTTTTCAACTTTTCAACTTTTCAACTTTTCAACTTTTCAACTTTTCAACCTTTCAACCTTTCAACCTTTCAACCTTTCAACCTTTCAACCTTTCAACCTTTCAACCTTTCAACCTTTCAACCTTTCAACCTTTCAACCTTTCAACCTTTCAACCTTTCAACCTTTCAACCTTTCAACCTTTCAACCTTTCAACCTTTCAACCTTTCAACCTTTCAACCTTTCAACCTTTCAACCTTTCAACCTTTCAACCTTTCAACCTTACAACCTTTCAACCTTTCAACCTTTCAACCTTTCAACCTTTCAACCTTTCAACCTTTCAACCTTTCAACCTTTCAACCTTTCAACCTTTCAACCTTTCAACCTTTCAACCTTTCAACCTTTCAACCTTTCAACCTTTCAACCTTTCAACCTTTCAACCTTTCAACCTTTCAACCTTTCAACCTTTCAACCTTTCAACTTTTCAACTTTTCAACTTTTCAACTTTTCCCCGCTGATTACAAATCTCGAACTTATTTTACTCCTGGGGCGACATTCGATGCAGAAACTCTAGTCGGACGTAAGTTAAACATTTTCAGAAATATTAAAAAATTTTTAAATCTTCTAAAATCAAAACGGTTCGATTCATTTTCGCCAAATTTAATACGAAGCATCGTACAGTATCAGTCAATTTTTATCCATGTTTACTCAAATTAGACTGTTTTTAGTAGTTAAAAAAACTCAAAATCCCATAAAATCTTACCACCTTGATGGATTTTGAATAAAATTAGCGGTATTAATTTCTTGTTATTCATCGTTTCACGATAATGTCCGATGTACCCCCCCCCCCTCCCCTCCTGACCATGAATTTGCTACCACTTCACTTGAAGCTCAATATTTAATATGGAAACTTGCATTGGAAGTAAAATACCAATTCGCACACCCCTGATATACGTTATTGAAGTGCAGGAATAATGTTGTTTTTCCTCCATACACATAATTAATCATTGATGAAAGCATGCGAAGAATTATCGGAAATCTACTTTGCATCCATAATAAATGTGTAATGTTACCTTTCGGAGCCTTCTTGCTTCGTCGACGCTTGCGACCATTTGGTCGACGCGGCGCTACGCCGCCACCTTGGGCCCGTAGCAGCTGCCTTCGTCTCTTCTTCCGTTGATTTTTTTTCCTGGATTGAGATACTGTAAACGATTATATATTAATAATTAGCGGTGTTCAAAAATTTGTTAACCGATATATCACTGATCGCCTTACTCTTTGCGCTCAGTCCCTGAGCTGCGGTTGCTGCTACGCCTACATTACCATATCAAGATTAAAATCGTAAGAGAATGTTCTACAACTATTGATGGAAATAAGATTGTGGTGTTTTAGGTTACGCCTACTCTCCCGAAGTATTGTCCTGACCATCAACTTGATTCGATTATTTTAACTAGATGGTTTAAAATAGTATATTATGCCACAAGGGAGGAAAGTGCGTCCTTTCACCAAGCGCAAAGTTTGATGCCCGAGCGAAGCGAGGGCAAAAATTCGCACGAGGTGAAAAGGCACGTCCTCCCGAGTGGCATACGATACTTTTTGCCCGACTATGCTAAAAAGTGGCCACATTTCTATGTCTGCAATGGGGATGGAAAGCGGTTTGCCGCAGTAGCTACTTATCGGCCCGCTGTAGCTACTTTTCGGCCCCCTGTAACTACTTTTTGGCCCGCTGTAGCTACTTTTCCACCCACTGCGTTACTTTTCGGCCCGCTGGTTAAGAATCGACCACTTTCCGACCCCGTTGCAGGCATGGAATGTGGACTTTTTAGCAGAGTCGGGCAATATATGCCACAAGGGAGGAAAGTGCGTCTTTTCACCGAGTGTGAAGTTTGATGCCCGAGCGAAGCGAGGGCAGAAATTCACACGAGGTGAAAATGCACTTCCTCCCTTGTGCCATACGATATTTTTCTTCCGACTTTGTTAAAATAACCACATTTCTTGCGTCGCAAAATCGCCATATTCGCCAATGACCATTTCTCCCCCAGGAGTAATAGAGCTGGCAGAGGGAGTAATGAGCCCTATTACTCCCTAGGGAGTAATGAAATTTTACTGCGCATACGCACAGGTTAATAACGATCATCGGTCAATAATAGGCTATTTTCCATGTGGTTATTTTAGCGTAGTCGGGGAAAAAAAATAGATTACTTCCCTCTGTCAGTGTCGCTAGTAAGGTCCACTGTACTGACTGCGTCATGTGGCGAAACCGACGATTGTCGAATCGCCTCAAAATTTCGTGTTTGGGTGAAATTCGCTTCGGCGTTTATGTGGACATAGTCTTAAATATAGAAAAATATTACACATTGTCAGAATAAATTAATACAGATCGTTCTCATAACAAGATTTTCGATACGCATATAATAAATTACACATGATAATTTTTTTACGTGATACTGTTGAGCCATTGGTCAATCGGTCTGTCTCAAAATGCGCGCGAAAATATCAATTACTTTATATTGGCCTGACTAATAGGTATGAAAAACTTCTTCGCGATTCTAAATTCGTTTAGGGTCTTTTTACTCTCGATACAAAGTGATAAAATAGTATGTAATGCTACGCGGGAGGACGGCGTATGAAAATGTGCTCCGACCTCATAACATATCATATTTTTTTCTTGATTCCGTTAAAATAACCACAGTATTGTGCACGGAATTATATGACACATTTTACTTTATGAGCACTTAATTCCTCCCTACAGAGTAATGAAACAGAACTGCGCATGCTCACTCAACATAGATTATAATAACCGATGTTACACCTGCGTAGTACGCACGAAGTGTGGTTATTATAGACACGTCGTGAAGGGAAGAATTAATTAGCTCTATAGACGAATTTAGATAGACTACCGTCGTCCGAGTCTTCCGATGTGTCCATTTCATTGGGATGAGCAACTAAAACCACTGCGTCCACGTGAACGTTGTCTATAATAGATGAAAATTTGAAAAAGGGGCAGCGTCATTACATTATTCAATTTGACCTTGTCAACAATTAAAGGATCTAGAGTAAAATAAGAAGTCAACCATCAAAGGGAAATGCAACTCAAACCCTAGTAGAGGACAGTACCTATAGGGATTTTTTCAAGATGGCGGCTTTGAGGAGCGGGGATGCTATGCAGCGTGGTCGGCCGGGCCGCCAGGCCCGCCGGCTCGCTGCTGGGGTGGTTTTCCCCCTCGTCCCCCTTCCCCCGCGGCCCTGTAGGGAGGTGGTGGGTGTCCAGGGTGAGGAGCTGGAGGAGATGTTGCTTCTTCGGCTGCCAAGTCCCGACCACCCGCCCCTGGTCGATCACTTGGGTAGCTCGACTTGAGATGCGGGCGGAGGGGATGATAGGGGTGAGTGTAGTGAAGGGAGGGACATGCCTCTATTCCTTATTTAACGTGCCGTCTCCGCCTTTCGGCCTACGACACGGCACCCAAGTGCGTGGAGCTGGGCTACGCCACAGCTAGCGCGCCTTACGGCTACCAATTCCCCGAAGGGTCCCTTGGTGAGGTATAACAACCACCACCACCAGGGGTACAAAGCGGAAAAACTCCCGTTCTCCCCCTCGTATTTCATAGAAATACAGAGTTCATAGAACGGGAGAAGCGGAACCGCCCTTTCCCGGGAACAACTCACTTCGCCGACTTTCAACAGAGCCGAAGCAATGCCAAAAGCCGTTACCAGCGGGGGCCCCTCGGAGGCGGAGTTGTCAGCTAAAGGCTCGGCTCATTCTTTACTGGTGGGCAGGAATCGGTTGACCAGGAGCATTTGCCGTACAAAGAACCCGGACCCCCCAGTAAACTGGTTGGCCGAGAACATTTGCGTAGCAAAGAACCCGGACCCCCTACGAGCTTCCTGCAGACCCGAGCTCGGTACCCGCGGGGTCGCCACTCCCCGATGGTACGAGCGGCGACCGAGCACATGAGTGGTTGCCCACCCCAGCTCGGCACGCACGCCCAATCCACCCCTGCGGGGAGTGAAGGGAGGGAGTGAGCGTGTAGTGGAAGGGCGTGAGAGCGTGGCGGGGGCGCTTGGTATGGTGGGGGTGAGCTGGCTGGAGCGCGCGCGGGGTCAGCTGGTGACGGCGTAGCGATGCGTCGCGCCATGATGGATTTTCGGGGTACGCTGGCGGCCGAGCAGCGGCGGGCCCATCGCCTCGGGTGCGCGAGAGGGGATGCCGAGCGGTGCAGCGCGTAGACGGTACAGCGGTGGATGGCTGAAGTACAAGGAGCGCCCGGGAGAGCTCGTGACGCCGTAGCAGCGAGTCCCGCCATCTTGAATTTTGCAAGCGCTGGCTTGCTGCGGGAAGCAGGGCTCGTGCTGTTGCGCGTAGAGTGTTTCTCGATGGTAGCTGAGGGCTTTGCGTAAGCTAGCTTGGCCGAGCGGCCTAAGGCGTTGAACTCAAGCAGCGTTTTCCTTGGGAGCTCGGGTTCTATTCCCATGTGTATACAATGTTTTTTATTTTTTTCAGCAAGTTGAAAATAAATATATGAAAGGGATGAGGGAAGGTAAGTAAAAATATGTTTGTTTAAAATGTTTACAATAAAGTATGCATTTTTATTCTTAAATCTAGAGTTACAGTATTTTTGTAAAAAAATTTAAAAATATGTTCTTCTTAAATCTGCGTGTACATTTTTGAAATTTTAATTTCTATGTATATATTTTTCATTAAGGCATTTCTTGCACGCGCTCTATCACTTTACGCAAAATATATTCGTGATGAAGACACATTAATTCGGTGCCGATCAAGTAGCGCTTTTCGTCCATTTCTTCATCCTCCTTCGTAGGGAAATGTCGCAGGTCGAACCGCGCTATTATAGTGGACGTATAGTCATCTCTAATTTTTCTAAGCCCCTCCGCGGAAAGTTTTGTTTCGTCGATCATAGACCAATCGTCGTTCGTGACCTTCCAACTGATGTGATTGATAAGTTCATCTTTCAGCTTCTTCGCGATGTTGAGATCTTCAGAAAGCAGACGGATCCTATGATCGATGCATGGGACTAACTTCGCCAAGCCCTTGTATGTTATCGTCTGCATGATAATCTCCGACGAAAAACCTTTCCTAGCTTGCTTTTGCTCGCTATGTTCCGATTCATTAGCTGCAAGGACAATAGCTTGGTCGTCGTAAACAGTTGTAAAGCGTAGTGTCCTCCGCCCGAGCGATTGTACAGGCGGCGGCGGTCTGGGTTTTAGCTTGCCAACCCGTCCGCTGCTAAAAATCCAGCGGTCAGTTACGGGCCCCAGTGCGGACATTTTCCGCCATTCATCCACAGACAGTGAAATTCCTTTTGAGTAACGGTTGGAGAATTTTATTGCCACCTCGAAGTCTTCATCGTTTACTAGCTCGAGCCCGATTGTAACCATTTTACTGCCAGACGCATTTAAGTTGTACGTCGTGGCTAATATCATGGCCTGGCTTAAAGGTCGCCACGGAATTTCTTCAAGCTGCTTGTCCTCTTTTTCCAGAGCCCGCTTCAGTAACCGATGCACAGAGTCACCCTTTTGTTTGTTATTCACAACAGCGGTAAAATTTTCCATTTTTATTTTCACTATGTTTTGGAGGTCGTTCGAGAGGAAGACTGAGTTCTTCAAACACCGAAGACGTAATGACGCGAGATGAAGACGTCAGCTAACGCTGAGTCGATGCAATTTTTCAGAGGAGAAGGGGTGATGACACGCCTCAAAGATGCTGCTAACTCGAGTGGGGGTGAACGTCGCGGGGGTTGGGCCTTGAGAGCTGCGCAAACCACCCGCGACGTGGTAATTTTGTGAGGCATCTTCCGCCGTGACGTAACGTATCTCATGATTGGTGCATCCTGAGATGTACACTCTATATATTCTTGAAATAAGACGGAAATTTCCAGGTTCAGTGGGCCCTCACTGGTCAGCGTTAAGAGACAAGGACAAACCTGCACAACGAGGAAATTAAAATAAAAATAGAAATAAAAATGCGTGAAAAACTCAATCACAATGCAGCTATAGACTTTACAACAGTTAGGATGGCGCAGCTGTCTACAATATTATGACGCGTAGCTGTAATAAAACCGATAAAGCGTACTGCCCGCGGGGGAACTGTTCGGGCGTAAGCTACCTGGAGCAATAGCAATTTTACAGCTTTTTACTCGAAGGATTTCTCCTCGAATCACGGGGTTTTAGGGATAGAAGACCGTGGTGGGCGTCATTTTTTTATTTGTAAAATAAAGAAAATCTTTGACCAGCCAATGACCATCCTCGAACTTGTACATTGGAAGGGGTTGCTGACCAAGAGAAAAACTATAAGTTCACGTGTTTCGGCGGAAAACTATTCTGTTTCGCTTAACTGTGCAAACGTCACGCTTCTTCAGTATTCTTCTGTCGACGTAGTGTTCTTGTGCAGTTTTGTTCTCGTGTCGAGTGAGCAAAAATAAATAATTATCATGTCTGATTCCATCGTACGTGCGATAATCGGCGTGATTGTGAAAGTGTTGGCGGTTCATCCGACGCTTTTAGTGGACAAATTGTTGGCGAAATCGAGTGAGAGGATGCTGAAGGGCATTCGAGGCCCGGCTTTAATAAGGCGGCTCAGGTGTTTAATGGACAACCTGACTATAGCGCAAATCATAAAAATATATAGAGCCGGTGAATTCAGTGGAAGTTGTGAGGTGCTGACGATAGTGTGTCGTCAGCCCAATTGTGCAACCTCATCGCTTCGCGATGAGGTTGCACAGTTGGTTAAGGGTGATTTATGTAAAATTATGTATTTTAATGTATATATTATATATAAATATTAATCATATTTATATGTATACTGTTCATTACAGAGGCCCTTCGCAATGAGGGAGCAGCCCGAAGAGCAGCTGTGCGGGATGCTGAACAAGCCTTAGAGGAGGCGACTGCGAGGTTAAACGAAGCGAGGGCCGTCGCAGAGGTTCACGATATCGCATGGGAAAATGAAGGTAAGTTATAACGTGAAAAATAAAAAAATTAAAAATTTGTGGATTAAAATGCTAATATTGAAAAAATATATGTACAAATTTTCAAGATTTCAATTACAAATTATAAAATTATAAAATTAAAAAATTGAAAAAATAAAAATTTTAACTAAACTCAAAATTTTATTTGAAATTAAAAAATAAAAATTAATTTTGTTTTTCAGTGTCTATGACTCTGGAGGATGCTGACGACGACGACGAGCTTGCCAACATCACAGCGCATTTGTCGATACTGGAGGCCAGCGTCGTCGAGGAGACCGCCGACGGTCTGGAAAGGATTCCTCAGAATTCAGTCATCCTCGGATATGGCGGCCAGCTGGAGAACTCGCCGTCTGAGCTGTCCGACGTTGGTGAGGAGCTCGCTCAACCGATAGCGAACTCCACCCAAATCGGAGGAGGTCGAGGAGAAGGATTACTCGATGCGTCAGTCATCGATATCTCCTCGGATTTTGAGCCTTCGAGGCCTGAACAGCCAGCACCACAAACTTCAGAGTTTGAGCCGGTAGCAGGTCCCTCGCGACAGAGAACGCCATCACCGTTTGCTCAAGACGATGGCGAGGAGTCTATAGGAGACTCCACGCACTTCGGGAACGGTCTGATGGAAGATTCTGTCACCGAGATCCAGGATGCTCCTGAATCTGGAGAAGGTTCAGCTCGAGGTCCAGGGGTTGAGTCAGTGGCAGGACCGTCAACACAACCGCCCGACGGCCGAGAAGGTATCGCGGGACCATCATCGCAAGGATCATCGACAGCTCCGTCCGGTGAGTCAAAAATTACACACTGCGTGGAAACCAGACAATGGTTTAATAAATTTAAGAATATGGGTACGGTAATGACCGTTAAGATCCGCGAGCCACCGCCTGATAAAAATCCACTACAGTGGTTAGAGGATGCGATACGCGAGCTGCACGCGATAATCGTGAGTGGGAGTGAACCCACAGATATGGTAGCTGTAGAGTTTCGTTCCAACGCGTTCACGAGGGGACCCGCGGGGATCTCGTTCAGGCCCGTCGCAGATTTTTATTTCGAAAATTTATTTACTGCGATAAATAGCGTCTCCCAGAGTGCCACGGGTTTTTGTATTGACGATTCGTTTACAATTGCGAGCAACATCGTCTCTATGCCCGTACGTGCGGGAAGGGCAAAAAAAATTAAAGGGTGACGTTTTTTTGGAAAAAACGAGCCGGGATTCAGTTTAAAAATAAAGACAACCTCTGCCTCCCGCGATGCATCGTTGCAGGTAAAGTCTACGCGGAACGTGGGCAAGTGCGGCAAGGCGTTCTCGCAAAGCGCTGGGACAATGTACACAGAGATAGATCGGTGCTGCAGAAAAGATTAGCCGAGGAATTAATCAGAGCGGCAAACATTGAAATACCAGAGACAGGTTGTGGTATGTCCGAACTCAAGGCTTTCCAAGAGGTACTGGCCTGGGAGGGTATAGCTGTGGTGATGTTCGACACTCCCACGGTCGGTAGTAGCGAGCCGCCACTGTTTAATGTTTAACTATCGAAACCGTAGAGCGTTGTGTACCAAAAGTGTTACACCGGATATATCTGCTGCATGATGATCGTGACAATCATTACGGTCTTATTCTGAAGCTCCCCGCCGCCGCTGGTACATCTTTTTTTTGTACTCCGTGTGGTCTCGCGTACGATCGGATAACGGGTCATCGGTGTGGGCAGAGATGTCCATGCTGTATGACCAGTCCACCGTGCGATCCAGAACCAGAAAAAATTCGCTGTGAGTATTGCTGGCGTTTCTTCCGCGGCAATGATTGTTTTGTACGTCATAAGACGATCGGTACGCATGGGGCTCAATCGCGTCTCTGCGATAACCTGCAAACGTGCCGAACGTGCTTAAAACAAGTGTACAAAAAAGACGCTGCAAAGCATGAGTGCGGCCAATTCTATTGTAGAATTTGTAAAGAGAAACGTCCAGAAAACCACAAGTGTTTTATGGCACCTCTGCGTTCTGCAAAAATATCGGATCGACCTGATTTATTTATTTTTTACGATTTTGAAACCAGGCAGGAGCTTGAAGTCGAGGGAGTAGCGGAAACCTTTAAGCACGAGGTAAATCTCTGTGTTAGCCAGCAACGCTGTACACAGTGTATCGACCAGGCCGACGATGTATGGGAGTGTATCCTATGCAAGGATGACGGAGAGAAAATTTTTAAACAAAATGCTCTAGCCGCGTTCGTCGAATTTGTTTAAAAAAAAAGAGAGAACGTTGGAAACGTTATTTGTATCACAGTATAACCGAGATGTTCAGGGTACAGGACTCTTCGCTGAGTACATCAATCTCTGGCTTAAAATAAAGCAAGAGGCTAGTGGCTGGCCTACAGAGTGTACAACTGGAGTCTCTAAAACCGCGTACCTTGCCAGCTTTCGTGCCGCCGAGGGTGTAGAGTTAGACCGCGATCGTATCGAAGTAAACTCGGGGTTAAGATCGGTTGCTAAACTATGTTTAAATTCGTTTTGGGGAAAAGTCGGGCAACGCGAAAACCTCCCAAAGACAGAGGTTGTCGCAACTCGACAAAGACTTTTAGAGCTTTTGTCCGATGAGAGTTGTGAGATAAATAAAATAATCAACGTCAATGATGATGTGATGTACGTGGCCTGGCAGAAAACCGCAGAAACAACAGATGCAAACCCCAATGTGAACGTTGTCATTGCTGCTTACACAACAGCACAGGCTAGACTAAAGCTGTACACGTATCTCGAGCAGTTAGATAATCGCGTCCTCTACTACGACACCGACTCGTGTATATATGTGAGCAGTGGCACCGTAGGGGAATATAACCCGCCTCTGGGGAATCTTCTCGGTGACATGACCGACGAGTTGAAGGATTACGGTAGTGGTAGTTTTATTAAACGTTTCGTCTCCGGTGGACCTAAGTTTTACGGATATCTAGTGCAGGGCCCCGATGGTAAGGAGACGTCGACATGTAAAGTAAAAGGTATCGGGCTCAATTTTAAAAATGGCAAAAAAAATTAACTTTGATTCGATTTGCAATTTAATCAAAGAGCCCGGCACAAGTATATTCGTAAAATTTAGTGCCATAAGACGAGATGTTTTTCACCAGGTAACCACACGGCAGGAGATGAAAACGTGTAGACCGGTTCTCGTGAAGAGACGGCTACGTGGTCAGTATGTTTCTCTGCCGTATGGGTACATAGAATAAGTTTGTAAATTATTGTAAATAGTTGTTAATAAATGTATTTTTGTTTAATTTTAGGTGGGGGTTGTATGTAGGATTTATATCCTGAGTTGTAAATATATATATATATATATTACGTAGTTTTACAAAATAAAATTATTTTGCCTATGTGGTATTTGTATCCTCGAATTATAAATATGTTAGGAATTTTTATAAAATAAAGAAATGTTTTATTTTGTACATTGTAGCATGTTTTATTTATATCACTCTCCTTTCCTATCATACGCCCGTTCAAGCTTCATATGGCGTATGTATACTCCCGGGTAATACGTTATGAAGATTAGTGTAGTTTGCACGCAACTTCGCGCCCGCGGGGGGATTATGGCGGATGGCGGCGGGTTTTGTTGTGGTGATGGTCGTGATGGTGACGGCGGTCGCAATGACTCGTATTCGGGGTATAATTTATAATTTAATTTTTATTCTATAATCTAATATTTTAAATAATCTAAGTTTATTTATTCTAATTTTTTGTATTAGTTTCAGAACTAAATCCAACGATACCATCGCTAAACCATAGTGCTGTAGCATTTTTGTGGGCAGACTTGGAGAAAGATTCTGGATACCACACCGACTCCTTTAAAAGGAGGTATTGAGAGCGAGATTGATTGATTGATTGATAGCGTTTATTTAGCTCCATGGCTACTTGATAATTACATCACTTTGCATCTTACGACTAGCAGCTTAACATCGATAGTTTAAATATAGGATATCACAAAAATTTTCCGCCTTACTTCAAGTTTTACCTTGTACTCTTAATGTACTCGACCAATTTGCGTTTAAATCTTTTGAGAGATTCTTCATTTTTCAATTCTGAGGGCAGATTATTAAACATTCCGAAGCCTCTTGATACAATCGATTTTTCGGCCGTTTTCGTTCTTGTCCTTTTTATGTCTATATTGTTACGGTTTCTAGTATTATACTCATGTCTTTGCCCAACCAATCGAATTTCGTCACCTAGATACTCTGGTGTTATTCCCATTTTTATTTTATACACAAACATGCAGACATTATACTTCAGACGTTGTCTGATATCTAGAAATCCAAGTACTTGCAACATTTCAACGATTGGTGTGTATCTGTTTACTGATAGTATTGCACGCATTGCCCGGTTCTGAGTCCTTTGTAACATTTCCATACATTCCTCGCTGTAGTTTAACATGATTGTGCTACAGTAATCATAGTGGGGTCCGATTAGCGCCTTATACACGGTTAGTCTACTAAACACGGATATGGTTCGTTTTATTCTGTTTAAGAAGCTTATTTTTTTGGCCACTTTCTTCGCAGTAAACCATGCATTGCTTTCAAATGATAAATTGTCATCGATTACAACTCCAAGATACTTATGTTCCCGAACTTCCCCTATTTCATCATTTCCTACTCTAATGGCACATTGGCCACGAACATTCGTTTTTCTCGCGTCATGTATAGGCATAAACACCGTCTTACTACTATTTATTTTTAGAGAGTTCCTATTTAACCATGTTAACAATTTACTAAGGCTATCAGTTCATTCAGTTGGGTTTCTATCACAGTCATGTCATCACTACTTACATATATTATCATGTCGTCGGCAAATAATTTCACAAAGCACCCACACTCATTCAGTTCCTTCACTACATCATTTATATACAGTATGAACAAAATGGGTCCCAGAACAGATCCTTGCGGCACACCGTAACTAACATCTATTTTGCGTGAAATTACTTCTTCATATTGTACCTGTTGCGTCCTGTTTTCCAAATACGATTTAAACCATCTGAGTATATTCCCTGTTATCCCGTACATCTCTAATTTCTGTATTAAGATGTTTCTGTTGATAGTTTCGAATGCACGTCTAAAGTCAATAAATAAAACTCCTACAATTTCGCTGCGATCTAAGCTCTGTCTCCATTCGGTTAAAATTTTTTGCAAGGCCGTCTCACAAGAGTGATTTTCTCTGAACCCAGACTGTTCCTTGGTTAGAATGCTGCTTCGGTCTATATATTCACACAGTTGTTTTTTAACGGCGAGTTCTAAGACTTTTTCATAAACCGGTAGTGTATTTATTGGTCTATACTCCTCAGCTTTAGTTGTGTTGCTGATTTTCTGTATCGGTATAATTTTTGAGTTTTTCCACAAATCCGGTACTGTACCTTCCAACATTAGTTTATTTATCAATTTTATTATCACACTTTGATTGCAACCTCGCCAAATCATTTTTAATGTCACTGCCGAGATTTCATCTTTTGCCCCCTTTTTTATATCTAGGCTCATTATTACCTTGTCAAGCTCTTCATAATTGACTTCTCTGAATCGATCGAATCTTTCGCCAGTAACATGCATATAGGTATACTCTTCTTCATGATTAATTTCTTGTACAATGGATTTAACGCTATCTACAAAGAAATGATTGAATCTGTCAGCAATATCTGCAGGTTCCGTGTACTTAACACCATCAAATGTTATCCCATTCTTGCTCTGTGTCATTGTTTTGTTACCTATTAATTCTTTTAATGTTTTTCACATCTTGTTCGAGTTATGTTTCTGTTGATCTATATTTTGCTCATAGTACCATCTTTTGTTATCTCGAATGGCAGATACTACTCTATTTCTATTAAATTTGTATATAATCCAGTCTTCCTCTCTTTTTGTACTAACCGCCCATTTGTAAGCAAAGTCTCTTTCTCTGATTATACTTTTTACTTCTTCATTAATCCATGGTTTATTTATCCATTTCAGCGGCATAACTTTCTTTCTGAGAGGCGCTATTTCATTCATAGTTTCTATTATACAGTTCATTACTTCGTTAGCCACAGCATTGGTATTGTTATACTGATTTGAACTATTATTTAAACTTTCATCCTTAATTCTACATTTTATTTTATCCTTTAATATTGCATTAAATGTTGTTTCTTGTATGTTACCAATATCGCGTTTATAGTAAATTACATTCTTGTTCTTCGTCGTGTCATGCCAATGTGTGTCAATTCGTACTATGTTGTGATCTGTTATCTTTGGATTTAAAAGTGTTTCAGTCCTTACACAGAAATTGGAGAACACCAAATCAATTATGGTTGCTGATGTGTCGGTGATTCTAGTTGGCTCTGTTACATTTTGTTTCATACCTAGACTAGCGAAATTATTAATTAATCTTTTTTTGTAGTGCGTTTCTTTGCTTACATCTTGATATTGAAATGTCCTACTATTATTACTTGACCTCTTTCGACTAGCTCATCACATTTGTTTATTAATAATCCAATAAATTCACCATCGCTTTCACTTGGTGAGTGGTATACATTACTAATTATTGCATTATCATATTTTTCGGTCAATTGAATCGCATGTATCCACATATTTTTGTTAAGGGGCGCGGTTTGACGCCCTTACGATCGGACTCGCTCGCGATGTCGGGAAGGAAAAAGGGTGAAATAAAGCCGGCGGGCCGGCAACAACACGGTTTAGCGAGAATTTAAGGCAACTTATATTTCGGTTATCTCTAGCCATTCGCACCCACACGTTACCGTTCGCTCGCTCGCTTAATCGCTCTCTCGCACTCTCGCCCGTCGTCGTTCGCGGTCGGTGTCCCGTTACTCGTTCGTCGCTCGGTTCGCTCGTCCTTGCGCGGGTGATATCGCTCGACCGCTCGGTTATCGCGCACTGGTCTCTCCCGTAACGTTGAGGATCTTTTCGGTCTCGATCCACAGCCTGCTCGATATCGATCGATCAGTGGATTCGTCGCGGGGCAATTTACGCATGCGTGTGTATTTAACATTTTGGTTAACATTCTCTGAGATTAATATTTTGAAATCTATTCCATATTGCACATACGTTAGGATCCCTCCAGTTCTATGGTTAACCGAGTCAGTTCTTACAAAGTCATAGTTGGGTATTGGGTATTGCGTGTTACACCGATCCCCTAAGGGTTACGGGCTCCTTCACTTTCTTCCTCCTCCTTCCTTATCCGCGGTCGCCGGTTCGATTCTTGGGCCCGGAGCTTCGTCGCGCCCCGTCAGGTGTCAGTAATCCCGGACATACGGATATAGTCGTAGTTCGTACGTCCTATCTCCGGAGCTATGTCCCCGTCCGTTTTCCTTTCACCTACGGGCCTTCAGTCTCGGGAATCGAACCCGCGACACCTTTTCCCAGTCTTTCGGTTTCCCATACCGAGGCGCTGGTCCTTTCCTCTGGACCTACTATTATAGTGGGTTCCGAACCACTTTTTCGCAGATAAAAACACCACAGAAAATTCTTGGTGCTTGCCGGGAATCGAACCCGGACCTACTGCGTGTGAAGCGCGGCCACGCTCACCCTTACAAAGTCATAGTTGTTAATTGCCAATTCATGGTTTCCTACCGTGTTAGTAATGTGTGTTTCTGATAAGCAAACGATGTTAGGTTTCATGTCAACCATTAGCTTTTCAATTTCATCCTTATGAGTTATAAATCCTTGAATGTTTAATACTAGAATAAAAGGAGCATATCTCGGTTCTATTTCGTTGTCATTTTCCGTCTTGTTCTTCGGTGGCTATTCGCTGTCATACATTGTGTTTTTTTGCACCCTCGAGAGCATTCGTTTGTGCGCTTCACAATTCCTATCTGTTGCCTCATGATCGCTCTTTATTCCCATTATTTTGAATTTCGTTATCATGTTCTCACAGTAACTACACTTTTTTAAGCCTGCCTCACAATCTTTTTGATCATGATCACCCGCACACTTCCGACATGTGACTTTATTTCTACAATCTTTAGCGAAATGATTGTATCCCCAGCACTTATAGCACTGTAGGACACTCACACAGTCGTAGACTTTACACATTGTCCAGCCTATCTTGATTCTTCCTTCTTGGACTATGGTCTTATGCGTCGCCGGATCGGTCTCTACTATTAGTGTTCCATACCCTTTCGTGTCTCTAATTTTCTTAACTATTCTCATTTTAACTTTCTCGTCGTTTATGTCTATTTCATTCTGTTCGGCAATTCTTTGCAGAAACACATTTTCTTCTTCCGCGTTGACTTCCAGGTTTTCTTCGATTCCAACGATCTTGATCTTAGGGAGTTTTTTCTTTACAACAGTTACCTTATATTCCGATCCAATTTTTTCTCTTATTTCGTTACTGAGCTTCTCTTTGTCTTTACTTTTTTCACAGTTGATTATCACTTTTCCCTTTTGTCCATTTTTTATCCTGTTAATCCCGACTCCAAGTTTCATTATATCAACCGAATTTTTTATTTCTCCGATAGTTTGCTCATTAGTTTGTTCCGTCGCAGGAGCTATTACAATTTCTTGCACTTTTGACTTTATTATTTTGTCTGCGTATGTACTAGCAATAACCTTACTTCTTTCCTTCGTATCACTTGGTTGACTGTTCGCCATAATTGAGTTTTCATATTTCTTTAGCTTTTCAACACTTACTTTTAACACTTCTATATCATTCTTCAGATCCTGCAATCCCTTAGACACTTCCTGTGCAATGATATTTTTGATTTCCTCTTTCCAGTTTTCCATTTCCATCCGTACCTGTGTCTGTTCAGGTCTTGCCGTACCACTGTTCCAATTACTCTTCATTTCCTCCAACTGTACCATCATTATGTCCATCTTTTCATCTAATGAGAGTTCCGAGTCTGGTTCCGAGTTGTTCCTTGGTCTCTTCGTACGCTTCCTCTCGTCGATGTTCCCACTTCCTGCATTACTGTCTGGTGTTCCACTGTCCCCTGCCATCGTGTTAGCTTTAATACCAGGGCTTCCATACAGTTTTGGGTTCGTCTTCTCCTCTATTTTACCTGCGCATTTTATCAACAGGTTCTTGCTATTGTAGGTCTTATGTAATTTAGCCCAGCTTTGATGGAAAATACGTAAGTACTGCTGGCATTCAAAGACATTTTTAATCTCTTTTTTACATTGCGCGCAGATAACATTCCACGATGTATCCATGCTAGATTAGCGTATTCTTGACATTCAAAGGCATCCGTGTAGGCTTAATTCACGTATGGAGCGAAGTAGATGCTCAGCACCAGTGGGCGGTACCCTTCGAGAGGCGTGCCGCTGGTTCACGGTGGGCCGGGAAAGTTGCAGTGGGCCGGAGTCCGCTCGGTAAGCACGGCCCTTTTTCTGGGCCCCACTGTACCCGCAAGACGGCAGCACACTAGCCTGTTACGGCACCGTAACGACCCGTCCGGTGCTGCCCTCTATACCGCCTGGGCTCACGTTTGGGCAATATTCTAGCGATGCGTTAATAACCTTAATTTAGTCAAGAAACCGTGTTCCTGTTAGCCACTTCACTGTATATTACAAATATCTGTCCTTTGCAGTATCTGTCGTCACCGCTATTATGCACTTGCCAGTGTTCTGGGGTACAACTGATGCTGCTAGCTCCGTGAACCCAGTTAACTGTCACACTTTTTTATTTCGTTAATTTCTCAGTTCCTCCTCCGACACATATCAAACTTTTCAGATTTTTCAGCAGACAAATTTTTTGTTTGCACTTGTGTACATTGGTAACTGTCTGTGCAGCTGATATTCTCACAATAATACAGATAACTGAACACCTCACTTTCTCACGTCTAACTCGATGAGAGAGAGGGAGAGAGAGGGAGAGAGAGGGAGAGAGAGGGAGAGAGAGGGAGAGAGATAGATAGATAGATAGATATTTATTAATGCCCTAGTAATACTTTGGGGCAAATTACAAATTTCAATATAACAACACTTGTTAAACTAAAAATAATAGCATTAACAGAGATAGAGTAAATAATAAAAATAAAATAAAAATAAAATAAAATAAAATAAAAACTGGATTTCAGATCAAACTTAACGGTACAGTAAACCTAGTAGTACAGAGTATAAAAAGAAAACAAAATTTATGTAGTGGTTTGAAAATGATACAATAAAAATAACTAAAACTAAAACTACGCTTTAGATCGACCTGCTCTGATTGGTGTTACGGTATCAATTACTTCTGGGCACAACTCGGCATTAGACTGTAGCAGTTTCGAGATCAAATAGGTAGTTGAAAAGCTTAGTTTTGAAGAAGGGAAGAGACTGTGCGTCAGTGATGGTGTTAGGCAAAGAATGCCACAAATAAATCGCGGACAACTGGAAAGAGTTGCGATACGTGGCAGTCCGATGCAATGGGATGTGGAAATATTCTGACGATATTGTTCGAGCCGAAGTACGAATGTCAGGGTTCCTAGGTGAGAATAATTCTTGCAGATATGAAATTTCTTCGCCCCTCCGAATTCGAAAGGCATATGCACCAAGGAAATACAACCGACGATTTCTAACAGAAAGCCAGCGTAATTGATGCCTATAGGGCGTTATGTGAACGTCCCAACTAAGGTCGAAAATGAACCTAATTCCGCAATTTATAAGCATCTGTAGTTTACCATCCAGTTCGTTAGTGACACTATGGTAGACAATACAGCAATAATCAATAAGAGGAAATATCAGCGTGATGACAAGCTTGGTTCGTAACTGCCGCGACAGAGAATGCCTGTGGGTTTTGAGCTTATGGAGTGTGAAATGAACTTTTTGTGAGATGAGACCGACATGGCTGTTCCAGGTCAGATTAGCACTCATGATAACCCCAAGATTACGAACTTCGTTGACGTATGGTAGATCGGTGTTACTGATGTTTATCGCCGGGAGACTACGTATATCGATATCGCGAACATAGGCATCGCTCCCGAGGATCATTACCTTGGATTTCGATGGGTTTAACTTGAGACCGTTGGCGTTGGCGTAATTAAAGATAGCCGTGGCGTCCGATGCTATCCTGTCGAGACCCCACTGCAATTGCCGGGGTGGACAACTGAGGTAGATTTGCGTATCATCGGCGAAAATCATATGGTTCGAATATCTAAGCGATTTACTTATATCGTTGATAAAAAGTGAGAATAGGAGAGGACCGAGAGAGGGAGAGAGATTGATTGATTGATTGATTGATTTTATTAATGCCTCAGTACTTTACTATGAGGCAAATTTTACAAAGCAGTAGAAAGATTAAATCGAGATAAGTAATAACAGGAGTAGAACATATAAGAAATAAAACAGTAAAAAATTAACTAAAAATAAAATATAAACAGTAATAATCAATCCGGCTTACTAATAGAATTCGGCTAACATCATAGAGTGCGAAAATGAAAACAAATAAAACTAAAATATTCGGAGCAAATAAAGATTATAATATGAATAGAACTAAAAATAATAATAATTAACAAAAAATGGGAATGCCAATAACGTATCAAAGATAATAACTAGATTACAGATTATGTAGCACCCGAGGTTTCACTCTCAAACAAAAAAGAATAAAGGCTCTGCTTGAAGGAAGCAAGAGTCGGAAGAGATGTGATCGCAGTAGGAAGTGAATGCCACAAGTATACAGCAGAGAGATGAAACGAGTTTCGGTAGGCCGCAGTTCTATGTAAAGGAATACGGAAAAATTCTGAGGTTTGTAGTCGAG
The DNA here is from genome assembly GCA_964017025.1 of Stenichneumon culpator. Lineage (NCBI taxonomy): Eukaryota > Metazoa > Arthropoda > Insecta > Hymenoptera > Ichneumonidae > Stenichneumon > Stenichneumon culpator. The sequence continues at coordinate 20,415 of CAXHKB010000043.1, forward strand.
CCGAACGACGCAAGTCAGGATCAATCTCCGTAAAAAGTTCCCTGAGGTAAGCCGACCCGTTACCGTGACGAATCTGGTACGCATATGCACCAAGGAAATATAAACGTCGATTAGCAACTGATAGCCAGCCGAGCTGGTGTCTGAAGGGCGTTATATGCACATCACGACGGAGATCAAAGATAAACCTAATTGCACTGTTAACAAGACGCTGAAGTTTGGTGTTAAGCTCATCGGTGAGGTCATGGTAGACCAAGCAGGCATAGTCGATATGCGGAAAAATGAGTGTAGTAGCTAACTTGATTTTAAGTTGTTGTGATAGGGAGTATTTATGATACTTAAGTTTATGCAGCGTAAAGTGGACTTTCTGTGAGATTAGCGAAATATGACTAGCCCAAGAGAGGTTCGCACTCATAATCACTCCCAAATTTCGCGATTCAGTAACATAAGGTAAAGTAGCCGCATTTACAATAATGGGTGGAAGTAACTGAGTGTCGAGAGCACGGACATAAGCATCACTACCCAATATCATAATTTTTGACTTAGTAAGATTAAGTTTAAGTCCGTTCGAATTAGCGTACTCAAAGATCGCCGAAACATCGGTAGCTATACGCTCAAGACCAAGCCGAAGCAATCCAGGAGGACAACGGAGATAAATCTGCGTATCGTCTGCGAAGATCATGTGGTTAGCATACTTAAGGCATGTACTAATATCATTAATAAAAAGTGAGAAGAGCAGAGGACCCAGTACAGAACCTTGTGGCACGCCAGACGTTACTGGCTGCCACTGAGAAGCATTATTATGCTCATCTATGACAGCCTGCGTGCGTCCCGTGAGATAAGAGAAAAACCACATGAGTGTAGAATCAGAGAAACCGAAGGTTTTAAGCTTAGATAGTAGTAGGACATGAGAAATAGTGTCAAAAGCCTTACTAAAGTCAAAAAGTACGAGAATGGTAACTTCCTTGTCATCAATGCCCTTCCGAATGTCATCTCCGATCTTAAGTAACGCTGTCTGTGCGCTATAGCCCGGCCTATATCCAGATTGCCTTGAATCGAGAAGGTCATGATTTACAATAAATTTGCTAACCTGCTTGTGGACAACACGCTCGAATATTTTTGACATTTCTGGAAGGTTAGCAATAGGGCGCGTGTCGGAGGGAGAGAGGGGAGTTCTAATTTTCGATAACGGCCTGATATAAGCTCTTTTCCACGCAGATGGAAAGTGTGAGAAAGAGAAAGAACTATTAAAAAGCTTTATTAGCGCGGTAGAGATGCACTGCAGACCCTGTTTTATGCAAAATGATGGTATTCCATCCGAGCCACTCGAAAGCGACGTGCCCGAAGAGAGAGAAATGGATTCAAGAAGATCACTCTGCGATACCTCGGCAAATGAGAAGGTAACTCCCATTTCCGGAATCGAATTGATAGCATTAAGGAAATCATCTAGTGAACACTCAGGGGTAGAGTTAACCACCGTCGCATAGAACTGATTCAACTGATCAGCACTAAAAAATTGCAGAGGAGAAGAGAGATCCGCCTTGACTAATCCTAACCGAGCAAGCTCTTTCCACATTTTATTCGGATCATTAATCGAGCTAAGGATATTGAATTGATAATTACTTTTGGCTCTCTTAATATCGATATCAAGCTCATTCCTAATATGTCTATAGATTGCAAATCCAAGAAGACAGTTAGCGCGTTTAGCCTGTTTATACAAAGCGTTACGATTGCGAATACGAGATTTAAGTTCCACTGTGAGCCATGGGACAGGCGGTTTTTTCGCGACAAAAGTACGCATCGGAGCATGAATATCGAACGCAAATAACAGAGATTGAGACAGTGCGAGTGCCAGGGCATCAACATCATCAGATGAGACAGCCGGCTCGTGCGAAATATTTGCGCGAATATTATCCCGAAGAGTACAAGCGAATAGCTCAGGTGAAAAATCTTTTAGAACTCTTCTCGAGAGAAGACGTTGTTCGATTCGAGGCATTTGGAACTCGTAAGAGATTTCAATTAAATCATGCCCAGCTATGAAGGGACAGTCAGACTTGTTAAAGGCCACTAGCTTGTCTAAGCAATCAATTATAAATACATCGAGTATAGAATCACACAATGCTGTGTGAAATGTAGGCCCCGAATCAACTAGGTGAAGCGATAGCGACAAGGCCCAGTTACGCAGGTACGCAGATTCAAAGTTTTCACGCGCAAGATTACAATTCAGATCACCGGAGATGACAATATTATTATACGCATGCGAGAAGCGATTTAGCGACTCCGAAAAATTTTCTAGCATTTGACCCTTAGGGCGGCGATAAACAGATGCATACAGCAGCGGCGGTGAAGAGTCAGAACGTATATCTAGTAACAGAAACTCGGGCGCGTTCGAAAAAAGACTCGGAGATGAAGCTAAGACTTTTACTTTTAATGACTTATGGATATAACATGCAACACCTCCTCCTTCTTTTCCTTCACGATCGTTACGCACTATGAAGTAATTATTAATGCTAATGAGATCGTCGGATATATGCGCGTGCAACCACGTCTCCGAAACAGAAATAATATGATAAGAACTAGACTTAAAATGAAGGCGAATAAAATCAATGTGGCCGAGTAAGGAGTTTGCATTAAATTGCGCTATCTTAATCGGGGTATAAGCATTACGTGTACCTGATAGAAAACGCGGTAGAGTCGATTTTGCCGGGGAAGCGATTGAAAGTCAATCAAGTTGGGCGAGATCAGTGTCCGAATTTACGTGGATAACTTGTGTGCCATTGTCGCGCCGTACAGAGATACGCACCGACCTAACCCATACAAACTTATAGCCTCTCGCCTTAGCCTTGTCTTTGGTGCGCAAGAAAAGACTATACACATCGGATGGCAGTAGCTCGTTGACATAGACATTGCCCGTTTGATCTATACCGAATACATCTTTAATCGTGAGATTGCGCTTCGCTCGCTTTTTGCTTATGATAAAATCTCTAACGTTAGGCGACTTGAGCGAGACGACGATAGACGATGTCGAACGCACAGCAGCGGTTTGCTGATTATCACCCATAGGCTTCTTACGAGTCATTGGTCGAACACCTAATACATCGGAATACAGATTATCGATTTCAAGAGCAGCAAAAACTTCCGAGACAGCGTGCATGAGATTATCACTAGAGCCGTTCGGGACGCCAGAAACAATCAGTTCACATGAGCCGGCCGACGTTCGAGACTGGACGCCCGATGATTTTAACTGATCGATTTCGCGTTTCAAGCTAGCATTTGTTTCGGAAAGCTCACGGATCAACGCACCATGCTCACGGATCAACGCATCATGCTGATCTACTTTTTTAATTAGGTTCGGAATCCCGTTAACCTTTTCGGCAATTTCTTTGTTGATCGCGGATTGCTCTTTGTTAGTCGCTGATTGTTCATTAATGAATTTCGTCCACCTAGCATCAGCCGCATCAAATTTAGCCATAATCTGTTGGAGCATATCACCAAAATTCGCGGGCTGTGCACTGACAGCTGAGTCACTAGAAGACATGATCGGACGAGCAGGTGAGAGAGATCTCGCTAGATGATTAAAACTAGAAACGCAGCACTGACTAGCCGATTTAGCCACAATATAAGCCGCGCAACAACCCGGATGAAAGCTTCTAAAGCAAACCTGACACACTAATTTTTCGCCCGCAATTTTCCTACGCACTTGTGACACTTAGAGTTCTGCATGCGGAAGACGAGGCCGTCAAGCAGGAGATAGTCGAAGATCTTCTTTTTTCACCGTCGGTAATGTCGATGGAGTGAGGCCGTAGTAGTAGCAGCAGCTACCACGACAGACCAGAGTGGCGTTGACACACGTAATAAGCAGCAGTAACGCCGCTACAGGTGAGCGCAGGAGATGAGCGTAGAGAAAAGGCCCAATAGAATCACCAGAAGCGTTGGCGCATGCGTAGATGGTCCAAGGTCAAGCCCCGAGCGACTAGACTGTTGATGACGACTGAGTCCCGTAATATTTGAGGTTATAAAGGTGATTCACTTTCCACCGAGATTATGCCGTGAATAAGCAGAAAAACGTGCAATCTCTTATATCAGCGTGGAAAGCAATTTTTAGTGCATGCTTCGACCTGCAACAAAGTCGCCCGAAGGCAAAAAGCGGCAGACTACAGTCCGAAAAAAGGAGCGAAAAAATGCGTGACAGTCCTACTCACTTGAGAGAGAGAGAGAGAGAGAGAGTGAGAGTGAGAGTGAGAGTGAGAGTGAGAGTGAGAGTGAGAGTGAGAGTGAGAGTGAGAGTGAGAGTGAGAGTGAGAGTGAGAGTGAGAGTGAGAGTGAGAGTGAGAGTGAGAGTGAGAGTGAGAGTGAGAGTGAGAGTGAGAGTGAGAGTGAGAGTGAGAGTGAGAGTGAGAGTGAGAGTGAGAGTGAGAGTGAGAGTGAGAGTGAGAGTGAGAGTGAGAGTGAGAGTGAGAGTGAGAGTGAGAGTGAGAGTGAGAGTGAGAGTGAGAGTGAGAGTGAGAGTGAGAGTGAGAGTGAGAGTGAGAGTGAGAGTGAGAGTGAGAGTGAGAGTGAGAGTGAGAGTGAGAGTGAGAGTGAGAGTG
>CAXHKB010000044.1:0-5000 GCA_964017025.1 Stenichneumon culpator
AAAACCAGACCCAAAAAAGGAGCGACCCCTGAAAAACACTAGACCTAAAAAAACCAGACCCAAAAAAGGAGCGACCCCTAAAAAACACTAGACCTAAAAAAACCAGACCCAAAAAAGGAGCGACCGTTAAAAAACACTAGCCCTAAAAAAACCAGACCCAAAAAAGGAGCGACCCCTAAAAAACACTAGACCTAAAAAAACCAGACCCAAAAAAGGAGCGACCCCTGAAAAACACTAGACCTAAAAAAACCAGTCCCAAAAAAGGAGCGACCCCTAAAAAAACAACCCCTAAAAAACCAGACCCAAAAAAGGGGCGACCCCTAAAAAAACAACCCCTAAAAAACCAGACCCAAAAAAGGAGCGACCCCTAAAAAACACTAGCCCTAAAAAAACCAGACCCAAAAAAGGAGCGACCGTTAAAAAACACTAGCCCTAAAAAAACCAGACCCAAAAAAGGAGCGACCCCTGAAAAACACTAGACCTAAAAAAACCAGACCCAAAAAAGGAGCGACCCCTGAAAAACACTAGACCTAAAAAAACCAGACCCAAAAAAGGAGCGACCCCTGAAAAACACTAGACCTAAAAAAACCAGTCCCAAAAAAGGAGCGACCCCTAAAAAAACAACCCCTAAAAAACCAGACCCAAAAAAGGGGCGACCCCTAAAAAAACAACCCCTAAAAAACCAGACCCAAAAAAGGAGCGACCCCTAAAAAACACTAGCCCTAAAAAAACCAGACCCAAAAAAGGAGCGACCCCTGAAAAACACTAGCCCTAAAAAAACCAGACCCAAAAAAGGAGCGACCCCTGAAAAACACTAGACCTAAAAAAACCAGACCCAAAAAAGGAGCGACCCCTAAAAAACACTAGACCTAAAAAAACCAGACCCAAAAAAGGAGCGACCGTTAAAAAACACTAGCCCTAAAAAAACCAGACCCAAAAAAGGAGCGACCCCTAAAAAACACTAGACCTAAAAAAACCAGACCCAAAAAAGGAGCGACCCCTGAAAAACACTAGACCTAAAAAAACCAGTCCCAAAAAAGGAGCGACCCCTAAAAAAACAACCCCTAAAAAACCAGACCCAAAAAAGGGGCGACCCCTAAAAAAACAACCCCTAAAAAACCAGACCCAAAAAAGGAGCGACCCCTAAAAAACACTAGCCCTAAAAAAACCAGACCCAAAAAAGGAGCGACCGTTAAAAAACACTAGCCCTAAAAAAACCAGACCCAAAAAAGGAGCGACCCCTGAAAAACACTAGACCTAAAAAAACCAGACCCAAAAAAGGAGCGACCCCTGAAAAACACTAGACCTAAAAAAACCAGTCCCAAAAAAGGAGCGACCCCTAAAAAAACAACCCCTAAAAAACCAGACCCAAAAAAGGGGCGACCCCTAAAAAAACAACCCCTAAAAAACCAGACCCAAAAAAGGAGCGACCCCTAAAAAACACTAGCCCTAAAAAAACCAGACCCAAAAAAGGAGCGACCCCTGAAAAACACTAGACCTAAAAAAACCAGACCCAAAAAAGGAGCGACCCCTAAAAAACACTAGACCTAAAAAAACCAGACCCAAAAAAGGAGCGACCCCTGAAAAACACTAGACCTAAAAAAACCAGACCCAAAAAAGGAGCGACCCCTAAAAAACACTAGCCCTAAAAAAACCAGACCCAAAAAAGGAGCGACCCCTGAAAAACACTAGACCTAAAAAAACCAGACCCAAAAAAGGAGCGACCCCTAAAAAACACTAGCCCTAAAAAAACCAGACCCAAAAAAGGAGCGACCCCTGAAAAACACTAGACCTAAAAAAACCAGACCCAAAAAAGGAGCGACCCCTAAAAAACACTAGACCTAAAAAAAACCAGACCCAAAAAAGGAGCGACCGTTAAAAAAACACTAGCCCTAAAAAAACCAGACCCAAAAAAGGAGCGACCGTTAAAAAACACTAGCCCTAAAAAAACCAGACCCAAAAAAGGAGCGACCCCTGAAAAACACTAGACCTAAAAAAACCAGACCCAAAAAAGGAGCGACCCCTGAAAAACACTAGACCTAAAAAAACCAGTCCCAAAAAAGGAGCGACCCCTAAAAAAACAACCCCTAAAAAACCAGACCCAAAAAAGGGGCGACCCCTAAAAAAACAACCCCTAAAAAACCAGACCCAAAAAAGGAGCGACCCCTAAAAAAAAAACAAGCCCAACAAAAGATAGTCCGAATAACTTGTGCTGATCGCACGGTCTCAATTCAGTTTTGAAAAAAAAAATCATAACGACGTCAGTCATATTCTGACTGACGTCCGATCGCCCGACTTGCGCTCTTGCGAAAAATTTAGTTTTACGAGAAAAAAAATATCAAATGACATCGACATAGTCTTTTAATTATTTTACACATATTATAAAAAATCATGTTCCATGAATTGCAAGTTTTCAAAAACTGATCGGCCCATACGCAATACACTTGTAGTGTAGTACAACAGCATGCACTCGAAGCAAACAGTCTTGATAGGTCGTCGCGCGACTTCTAAAAGAATAAAATTCTGACTATCATCCGATTGACGCCGTCTAGCGTAAAATTCAGTGTAAAGAAAAAAAAATGCGCTGACACACTCGTTTAATTATTAGGCACACATTTTAATAATCATATTCTATGAATTGTAAGTTTTTAAGAACCGATCGGCCCACGCGCCGAACACTTGTAGCGTAGTGCACTTACTCAAAGCGAACAGTTTTGATCGGTCGACGCCCGACTGCCGAGAGAAGAAAATTCTGACTGTCGTCCGATCGCGCGACTTGCCACTCTTGCCCAAAATTCAGTGTAAAGCAAAAAAAAAAGCGCTGACACACTCGTATAATTATTAGACACACATTTAAAAAATCGTATTCTATGAATTGTAAGTTTTTAAGAACCGATCGGCCCACACGCCACATACCTCTAGTGTAGTGCAACAGCTATCTCTCGAAGCGAACAGTTTCGTTCTGTCGACGCGCGACTTGCGAGAGAATAATACTCAGACTACCGTCCGATCGGTCGACGCGCGACTACATAAGACAAAAATAAATAATGAAAAAAAATCTCATCAATTGTAAATGACGTTGACACACTTGGTTCGTCATTTTATAAATATTTTCATAAGTATATTCGTTGAATTGTAAGTTTTTAGCATCCGATCGGTCGAAGTCCCGTCCTCTCGTAGACTATTCACTCGCAGCTAACACTCTCGATCGGTCGACGCCCGAGAGTTCTACGAGAAGAACGACTCGGCCGTCGTCCGATCGGTCGACGCGCGACTATGTACGAAAAAAAAAATAATGAAAAAAAATCTCATCGATTGTAAATGACGTCGACACACTTGGTTCGTCGTATTATAAATATTTTCATAAGTATATTCGTTGAATTGTAAGTTTTCAGCATTCGATCGGTCGATGTCCCGTCCTCTCGGAGAGCATTCACTCGCAGCTAACACTCTCGATCGGTCGACGCCCGAGAGTTCTACGAGAAGAACGACTCGGCCGTCGTCCGATCGGTCGACGCGCGACTATGTACGAAAAAAAAAAATAATGAAAAAAAATCTCATCGATTGTAAATGACGTCGACACACTTGGTTCGTCGTATTATAAATATTTTCATAAGTATATTCGTTGAATTGTAAGTTTTCAGCATTCGATCGGTCGATGTCCCGTCCTCTCGGAGAGCATTCACTCGCAGCTAACACTCTCGATCGGTCGACGCCCGAGAGTTCTACGAGAAGAACGACTCGGCCGTCGTCCGATCGGTCGACGCGCGACTATGTACGAAAAAAAAAAATAATGAAAAAAAATCTCATCGATTGTAAATGACGTCGACACACTTGGTTCGTCGTATTATAAATATTTTCATAAGTATATTCGTTGAATTGTAAGTTTTCAGCATTCGATCGGTCGATGTCCCGTCCTCTCGGAGAGCATTCACTCGCAGCTAACACTCTCGATCGGTCGACGCCCGAGAGTTCTACGAGAAGAACGACTCGGCCGTCGTCCGATCGGTCGACGCGCGACTATGTACGAAAAAAAAAAATAATGAAAAAAAATCTCATCAATCGTAAATGACGTTGACACACTTGGTTCGTCATTTTATAAATATTTTCATAAGTATATTCGTTGAATTGTAAGTTTTTAGCATCCGATCGGTCGAAGTCTCGTCCTCTCGTAGAGTATTCACTCGCAGCTAACACTCTCGATCGGTCGACGCCCGAGAGTTCTACGAGAAGAACGACTCGGCCGTCGTCCGATCGGTCGATGCGCGACTATGTACGAAAAAAAAAGAATGAAAAAAAAATCTCATCAATCGTAAATGACGTCGACACACTTGGTTCGTCATTTTATAAATATTTTCATAAGTATATTCGTTGAATTGTAAGTTTTTAGCATTCGATCGGTCGACGTCCCGTCCTCTCGGAGAGCATTCACTCGCAGCGAACACTCTCGATCGGTCGACGCCCGAGCGTTCCGCGAGAAGAACGACTCGGCCGTCGTCCGATCGGTCGACGCGCGATCTCGAAAAATAAGTAAATAAAATATTATTCGATAAATTTTGCTTGCATATGATTCTAATAATTAAATAACTATTATTCAACTCGTTTAATCATTAAATTCTAATATTTTATATATCCGATCGGTCGATAGTCGATCCGAAGAAAATTTATATTCTCTATAATATCGTTAAAAATGAGTAAATTGACAAAGTATATACTTAGTTTAATCGAAAATAATGTTTGCAGTAATTATTATTGACAATTATTGCTCGGTTTCATTGTTTTTACATGTTTCGAAGAGCGCTCGCACATCGTTCAGAGTCCGAGCGCGCGGATGCCTCCCGGCCCGCTCAACGCTGTTTCGTCCCCTTTGAATAGCGTGGTTAAGACCATCCGTTACCGCTCGGCAGGCGCCCGAGCTGGTTACTATAAGGGAGGCGAAGCATCGGTGCTACCGAGCGACGCGAGACTCTCGTTCGATGAACTGGTAGTACAGAGTTGGT
>CAXHKB010000044.1:12500-15000 GCA_964017025.1 Stenichneumon culpator
GACGCGGGCGGCACCGATCCCCGGTCGCCCGTGGGGGGTTTACCCGTTGAAGAACGGGGGATCATTGGTGATGAACGGGCCGGTAATAGGTTGAATGAGCTGGTTATTGATGTGCCGCTTGCGGAGGGAGCGGCGCGGTATTGTGAAGTGTGTGTGAGGGGGAATCAGCGGCGCGGGTTCCTTAGTTTGAAAGATTTGGTAGGGCATTTGAGTGAGCAGCACCGGCAGGTCCGCATTTCGTTGAGATGCAGCCAGTGTGGAAGGCATTTTCCGGGGTTAAGGAATTGGAACGGGCATAAGAACCGTTGCAGAGGACCCCGCGTCGTTGATCAGGGGGGGCTAGAGTTTAGGTGCGATGCTTGCGGCAGGTCTTTCCCGACGCAAAGGGGGCTCTCACAGCATGAGCGGTGGGAGCACCCGGCGCGGCGGAACTTAGCTAGGCAGAGAGAGTTGGAGGGGGGGAGGGGTGGTCTACCTGGTAGGCCACTCAGTGTTTGGACACCCGAAGAGGTGGAGCGTTTACGCGAGTTAAATGAGATTTATAAGAATCATAGGTTCCCTAATAAGGAACTACAGAGATTTTTCCCGGGAAGGACCTGCAAGCAAATAGGTGATAAGCGGAGAGGACTGGCACCGGTTCCCCAACCGGTGCCGGTCGTCGAGGTATTAGCTGTAAGGGAGGCTGACGAGGACGGGGTGGCTACGAGTCAGGGGGTAGTTGGGGAGGGGGGTGGCGACTGGGGGCGCGAGGGGGACAGGGACGTGGGTTCCGATCCCCCTCCTTCCCCCGTCGTAGAGGGAATGGGGGTAGTTGGGCAGGGGGGTGCGCGGGGTTTGGAGGGCGGTAGGGAGGGTGAGGGGGAGGGGGGAGTTGGTCCCCCTCCCCCTCCTTCCCCCGTCATGGGGGGTGAGGGGGTTGAGGTCGTTGGGGGGGAGAGGGTTGGGGATGGGGGGGTGGGGGGGTTGAGGGAGTGGAAGAGAGCGTTGTCGGCGGCGATAGAGAGTGTAGCCATCCCCGAATCGGCAGCCTTCGCTGCGAGCTCTGGGAGATACCTGCGCCTGATGAGTAGAGTAAATAATGAAAGACCCGGTTTGTTGGGCGATCTGCTTGACGGGTTCGTGGCGACGCGGTTGCCGCGGTTGTTCCACGGTGAGGCGCGCCGGCCGGCACGTGCTGTCCCCGTAGCTAATCGACGAGCTCCGGGGGTGGTGGCCAATGCCGGTCGGCGGCAGGACCGGGAGCCTCGGCGCCCGCCTAACCACGATGCACGCAAGCGGTTCGCCTACGCACGGTGTCAGGAATTGTATAGGGAATGCCCTAGTAGATTAGCGGAGTTAGCCGTCAAGGGGGATTTCTCCTTCGCAGATGTGAGGAGGGATCCCCCTGAGACGGGGGAGATTAGGGAGTTGTATGGCGCGCTGTGGGGTATCCCAGGGCCGTTAGATGTAAGGTACGATGAAGCGATTGTGAGTGAGGAGGTGGATGTGCGTGTGTACTTTAGGCCGATTACGCCTAAGGAAGTTAAGGATAGGATAGCTAGAATTAAGGGAGATTCGGCCCCCGGTCTTGACGGGGTTAGGAAGTCGCATTTGTGTAAAGCGGGAGTTGTGGAGCTTCTCTCCCAGCTCTTTAATCTGTTGATTAGGGAGTCCCATTTTCCTTCCGGGTGGAAGGAAAATCGGACGACCTTGATCCCGAAGCAGGGTAAAGACCCTCGGGACGTTAAGAACTGGCGGCCGATCACGATTAGTTCTATGGTAGCTCGGGTATTTTCGGGTATTTTGGACTCGCGTTTGCGAGGGTTTGTCGAGCAGAATCCACGCCAGAAGGGTTTTACCTCTGAGAATGGATGCTGCTCGAACATCCTCATTTTGAACGAAGTAATGGCGAGAATGAAGTCAGGGGAAGGGGGGGTGGTATCGGTTCTCGACGTTGCGAAAGCGTTCGACACCGTTCCACATTCGTGTTTAGGGCCAGCGTTGGCAAGGAAGAAAGTGCCCGAGCACATTAGGGATTTAGTGTGTAGTATGTACGATAGCTGTAAGACCTCTGTGAAAGGTCGGGATGGGAATGTTGACGTAGAGTTAAGAAGGGGGGTGAAGCAGGGTGACCCTCTGTCGCCCTTGCTGTTTAATTTAGCGATAGATTATTTGTTAGAAGAGTTGGATAGGGAGACGCGGGGTATTAGGCTAGGGGCGTCGAATGTGTCGGTAATGGCCTTTGCGGATGATATTGTTTTGATTGGAGAAAGCCGTAATGAGGCTCAGAATCAGATAAGTAGGGTAGCGGGGTTCCTCGAGAGGCTCGGAATGAGTCTCTCGGCGGACAAGTGTTTGACTTTCGAGATATGCGCAAAGGCCAAGACCTGGTATGCGAGGGATCCGGGCTTGATGGTCGGGGGCGTGGGTGTCCCCGCCGCGGGGCCGGAGGACACTCTGCGTTACCTGGGCGTCAAGTTCGGACCCTGGAGGGGGCTGCTGAAGGGTGCGGAGGTTCCAA
>CAXHKB010000045.1:0-35327 GCA_964017025.1 Stenichneumon culpator
AGTATCCGTCATTGTGTCACGAACAAGTACCCTGAAGCGTTTTTCTTAACTCCGTCAATAGCAGTTGGAAAATAGCCTCGGGTGGAGACACTCGGATGGGCCTATGGGGCTTTGGGGGGGCGGGTATCCAAAATAAGGCCCAATATCGAGTGCCGCTCTTCGAGGACATATAATTCAATGCCACTCTGAATTACCGTGTGCCAAATGGCCGATTAGGAGCCCCGATATTCAAGATTTTTTTTCCCCCGAATCGCGATTCGATCGAGAGCCGTCTTTCGAGGGCCGTTGCAAAAAAATGGGTCCTACGAAAATTCTTAAAATCGCTCCAAGTATCCGTCATTGTGTCACGAACAAGTACCCTGAAGCGTTTTTCTTACTCCGTCAATAGCAGTTGGAAAATAGCCTCGGGTGGAGACACTCGGATGGGCCTATGGGGCTTTGGGGGGGCGGGTATCCAAAATAAGGCCCAATATCGAGTGCCGCTCTTCGAGGACATATAATTCAATGCCACACTGAATTACCGTGTGCCAAATGGCCGATAGGAGCCCTGATATTCAAGATTTTTTTTCCCCCGAATCGCGATTCGATCGAGAGCCGTCTTTCGAGGGCCGTTGCAAAAAAATGGGTCCTACGAAAATTCTAAAATCGCTCCAAGTATCCGTCATTGTGTCACGAACAAGTACCCTGAAGCGTTTTTCTTAACTCCGTCAATAGCAGTTGGAAAATAGCCTCGGGTGGAGACACTCGGATGGGCCTATGGGGCTTTGGGGGGGCGGGTATCCAAAATAAGGCCCAATATCGAGTGCCGCTCTTCGAGGACATATAATTCAATGCCACTCTGAATACCGTGTGCCAAATGGCCGATAGGAGCCCCGATATTCAAGATTTTTTTTCCCCCGAATCGCGATTCGATCGAGAGCCGTCTTTCGAGGGCCGTTGCAAAAAAATGGGTCCTACGAAATTCTTAAAATCGCTCCAAGTATCCGTCATTGTGTCACGAACAAGTACCCTGAACCGTTTTTCTTAACTCCGTCAATAGCAGTTGGAAAATAGCCTCGGGTGGAGACACTCGGATGGGCCTATGGGGCTTTGGGGGGGCGGGTATCCAAAATAAGGCCCAATATCGAGTGCCGCTCTTCGAGGACATATAATTCAATGCCACACTGAATTACCGTGTGCCAAATGGCCGATAGGAGCCTGATATTCAAGATTTTTTTTCCCCCGAATCGCGATTCGATCGAGAGCCGTCTTTCGAGGGCCGTTGCAAAAAATGGGTCCTACGAAAATTCTTAAAATCGCTCCAAGTATCCGTCATTGTGTCACGAACAAGTACCCTGAAGCGTTTTTCTTAACTCCGTCAATAGCAGTTGGAAAATAGCCTCGGGTGGAGACACTCGGATGGGCCTATGGGGCTTTGGGGGGGCGGGTATCCAAAATAAGGCCCAATATCGAGTGCCGCTCTTCGAGGACATATAATTCAATGCACTCTGAATTACCGTGTGCCAAATGGCCGATAGGAGCCCCGATATTCAAGATTTTTTTTTCCCCCGAATCGCGATTCGATCGAGAGCCGTCTTTCGAGGGCCGTTGCAAAAAAATGGGTCCTACGAAAATTCTTAAAATCGCTCCAAGTATCCGTCATTGTGTCACGAACAAGTACCCTGAACCGTTTTTCTTAACTCCGTCAATAGCAGTTGGAAAATAGCCTCGGGTGGAGACACTCGATGGGCCTATGGGGCTTTGGGGGGGCGGGTATCCAAAATAAGGCCCAATATCGAGTGCCGCTCTTCGAGGACATATAATTCAATGCCACACTGAATTACCGTGTGCCAAATGGCCGATAGGAGCCCTGATATTCAAGATTTTTTTCCCCGAATCGCGATTCGATCGAGAGCCGTCTTTCGAGGCCGTTGCAAAAAAATGGGTCCTACGAAAATTCTTAAAATCGCTCCAAGTATCCGTCATTGTGTCACGAACAAGTACCCTGAAGCGTTTTTTCTTAACTCCGTCAATAGCAGTTGGAAAATAGCCTCGGGTGGAGACACTCGGATGGGCCTATGGGGCTTTGGGGGGGCGGGTATCCAAAATAAGGCCCAATATCGAGTGCCGCTCTTCGAGGACATATAATTCAATGCCACACTGAATTACCGTGTGCCAAATGGCCGATAGGAGCCCTGATATTCAAGATTTTTTTTCCCCCGAATCGCGATTCGATCGAGAGCCGTCTTTCGAGGGCCGTTGCAAAAAATGGGTCCTACGAAAATTCTTAAAATCGCTCCAAGTATCCGTCATTGTGTCACGAACAAGTACCCTGAAGCGTTTTTCTTAACTCCGTCAATAGCAGTTGGAAAATAGCCTCGGGTGGAGACACTCGGATGGGCCTATGGGGCTTTGGGGGGGCGGGTATCCAAAATAAGGCCCAATATCGAGTGCCGCTCTTCGAGGACATATAATTCAATGCCACACTGAATTACCGTGTGCCAAATGGCCGATAGGAGCCCTGATATTCAAGATTTTTTTTCCCCGAATCGCGATTCGATCGAGAGCCGTCTTTCGAGGGCCGTTGCAAAAAATGGGTCCTACGAAAATTCTTAAATCGCTCCAAGTATCCGTCATTGTGTCACGAACAAGTACCCTGAAGCGTTTTTCTTAACTCCGTCAATAGCAGTTGGAAAATAGCCTCGGGTGGAGACACTCGGATGGGCCTATGGGGCTTTGGGGGGGCGGGTATCCAAAATAAGGCCCAATATCGAGTGCCGCTCTTCGAGGACATATAATTCACTGCCACACTGAATTACCGTGTGCCAAATGGCCGATAGGAGCCCTGATATTCAAGATTTTTTTTCCCCGAATCGCGATTCGATCGAGAGCCGTCTTTCGAGGGCCGTTGCAAAAAATGGGTCCTACGAAAATTCTTAAAATCGCTCCAAGTATCCGTCATTGTGTCACGAACAAGTACCTGAAGCGTTTTTCTTAACTCCGTCAATAGCAGTTGGAAAATAGCCTCGGGTGGAGACACTCGGATGGGCCTATGGGGCTTTGGGGGGCGGGTATCCAAAATAAGGCCCAATATCGAGTGCCGCTCTTCGAGGACATATAATTCAATGCCACACTGAATTACCGTGTGCCAAATGGCCGATAGGAGCCCTGATATTCAAGATTTTTTTTCCCCCGAATCGCGATTCGATCGAGAGCCGTCTTTCGAGGGCCGTTGCAAAAAAATGGGTCCTACGAAAATTCTTAAAATCGCTCCAAGTATCCGTCATTGTGTCACGAACAAGTACCCTGAAGCGTTTTTCTTAACTCCGTCAATAGCAGTTGGAAAATAGCCTCGGGTGGAGACACTCGGATGGGCCTATGGGGCTTTGGGGGGGCGGGTATCCAAAATAAGGCCCAATATCGAGTGCCGCTCTTCGAGGACATATAATTCAATGCCACACTGAATTACCGTGTGCCAAATGGCCGATAGGAGCCCCGATATTCAAGATTTTTTTTCCCCCGAATCGCGATTCGATCGAGAGCCGTCTTTCGAGGGCCGTTGCAAAAAAATGGGTCCTACGAAAATTCTTAAAATCGCTCCAAGTATCCGTCATTGTGTCACGAACAAGTACCCTGAAGCGTTTTTCTTAACTCCGTCAATAGCAGTTGGAAAATAGCCTCGGGTGGAGACACTCGGATGGGCCTATGGGCTTTGGGGGGCGGGTATCCAAAATAAGGCCCAATATCGAGTGCCGCTCTTCGAGGACATATAATTCAATGCCACACTGAATTACCGTGTGCCAAATGGCCGATAGGAGCCCTGATATTCAAGATTTTTTTTCCCCCGAATCGCGATTCGATCGAGAGCCGTCTTTCGAGGGCCGTTGCAAAAAAAATGGGTCCTACGAAAATTCTTAAAATCGCTCCAAGTATCCGTCATTGTGTCACGAACAAGTACCCTGAAGCGTTTTTCTTAACTCCGTCAATAGCAGTTGGAAAATAGCCTCGGGTGGAGACACTCGGATGGGCCTATGGGGCTTTGGGGGGGGCGGGTATCCAAAATAAGGCCCAATATCGAGTGCCGCTCTTCGAGGACATATAATTCAATGCCACACTGAATTACCGTGTGCCAAATGGCCGATAGGAGCCCTGATATTCAAGATTTTTTTTCCCCGAATCGCGATTCGATCGAGAGCCGTCTTTCGAGGGCCGTTGCAAAAAAATGGGTCCTACGAAAATTCTTAAAATCGCTCCAAGTATCCGTCATTGTGTCACGAACAAGTACCCTGAAGCGTTTTTCTTAACTCCGTCAATAGCAGTTGGAAAATAGCCTCGGGTGGAGACACTCGGATGGGCCTATGGGGCTTTGGGGGGGCGGGTATCCAAATAAGGCCCAATATCGAGTGCCGCTCTTCGAGGACATATAATTCAATGCCACACTGAATTACCGTGTGCCAAATGGCCGATAGGAGCCCTGATATTCAAGATTTTTTTTCCCCGAATCGCGATTCGATCGAGAGCCGTCTTTCGAGGGCCGTTGCAAAAAAATGGGTCCTACGAAAATTCTTAAAATCGCTCCAAGTATCCGTCATTGTGTCACGAACAAGTACCCTGAAGCGTTTTTCTTAACTCCGTCAATAGCAGTTGGAAAATAGCCTCGGGTGGAGACACTCGGATGGGCCTATGGGGCTTTGGGGGGGCGGGTATCCAAAATAAGGCCCAATATCGAGTGCCGCTCTTCGAGGACATATAATTCAATGCCACACTGAATTACCGTGTGCCAAATGGCCGATAGGAGCCCTGATATTCAAGATTTTTTTTTCCCCCGAATCGCGATTCGATCGAGAGCCGTCTTTCGAGGGCCGTTGCAAAAAAATGGGTCCTACGAAAATTCTTAAAATCGCTCCAAGTATCCGTCATTGTGTCACGAACAAGTACCCTGAAGCGTTTTTCTTAACTCCGTCAATAGCAGTTGGAAAATAGCCTCGGGTGGAGACACTCGGATGGGCCTATGGGGCTTTGGGGGGGCGGGTATCCAAAATAAGGCCCAATATCGAGTGCCGCTCTTCGAGGACATATAATTCAATGCCACACTGAATTACCGTGTGCCAAATGGCCGATAGGAGCCCTGATATTCAAGATTTTTTTTCCCCCGAATCGCGATTCGATCGAGAGCCGTCTTTCGAGGGCCGTTGCAAAAAAATGGGTCCTACGAAAATTCTTAAAATCGCTCCAAGTATCCGTCATTGTGTCACGAACAAGTACCCTGAAGCGTTTTTCTTAACTCCGTCAATAGCAGTTGGAAAATAGCCTCGGGTGGAGACACTCGGATGGGCCTATGGGGCTTTGGGGGGGCGGGTATCCAAAATAAGGCCCAATATCGAGTGCCGCTCTTCGAGGACATATAATTCAATGCCACACTGAATTACCGTGTGCCAAATGGCCGATAGGAGCCCTGATATTCAAGATTTTTTTTCCCCCGAATCGCGATTCGATCGAGAGCCGTCTTTCGAGGGCCGTTGCAAAAAAATGGGTCCTACGAAAATTCTTAAAATCGCTCCAAGTATCCGTCATTGTGTCACGAACAAGTACCCTGAAGCGTTTTTCTTAACTCCGTCAATAGCAGTTGGAAAATAGCCTCGGGTGGAGACACTCGGATGGGCCTATGGGGCTTTGGGGGGGCGGGTATCCAAAATAAGGCCCAATATCGAGTGCCGCTCTTCGAGGACATATAATTCAATGCCACACTGAATTACCGTGTGCCAAATGGCCGATAGGAGCCCTGATATTCAAGATTTTTTTTCCCCCGAATCGCGATTCGATCGAGAGCCGTCTTTCGAGGGCCGTTGCAAAAAAATGGGTCCTACGAAAATTCTTAAAATCGCTCCAAGTATCCGTCATTGTGTCACGAACAAGTACCCTGAAGCGTTTTTCTTAACTCCGTCAATAGCAGTTGGAAAATAGCCTCGGGTGGAGACACTCGGATGGGCCTATGGGGCTTTGGGGGGGCGGGTATCCAAAATAAGGCCCAATATCGAGTGCCGCTCTTCGAGGACATATAATTCAATGCCACACTGAATTACCGTGTGCCAAATGGCCGATAGGAGCCCTGATATTCAAGATTTTTTTTCCCCCGAATCGCGATTCGATCGAGAGCCGTCTTTCGAGGGCCGTTGCAAAAAAATGGGTCCTACGAAAATTCTTAAAATCGCTCCAAGTATCCGTCATTGTGTCACGAACAAGTACCCTGAAGCGTTTTTCTTAACTCCGTCAATAGCAGTTGGAAAATAGCCTCGGGTGGAGACACTCGGATGGGCCTATGGGGCTTTGGGGGGGCGGGTATCCAAAATAAGGCCCAATATCGAGTGCCGCTCTTCGAGGACATATAATTCAATGCCACACTGAATTACCGTGTGCCAAATGGCCGATAGGAGCCCTGATATTCAAGATTTTTTTTCCCCCGAATCGCGATTCGATCGAGAGCCGTCTTTCGAGGGCCGTTGCAAAAAAATGGGTCCTACGAAAATTCTTAAAATCGCTCCAAGTATCCGTCATTGTGTCACGAACAAGTACCCTGAAGCGTTTTTCTTAACTCCGTCAATAGCAGTTGGAAAATAGCCTCGGGTGGAGACACTCGGATGGGCCTATGGGGCTTTGGGGGGGCGGGTATCCAAAATAAGGCCCAATATCGAGTGCCGCTCTTCGAGGACATATAATTCAATGCCACACTGAATTACCGTGTGCCAAATGGCCGATAGGAGCCCCGATATTCAAGATTTTTTTTCCCCCGAATCGCGATTCGATCGAGAGCCGTCTTTCGAGGGCCGTTGCAAAAAAATGGGTCCTACGAAAATTCTTAAAATCGCTCCAAGTATCCGTCATTGTGTCACGAACAAGTACCCTGAAGCGTTTTTCTTAACTCCGTCAATAGCAGTTGGAAAATAGCCTCGGGTGGAGACACTCGGATGGGCCTATGGGGCTTTGGGGGGGCGGGTATCCAAAATAAGGCCCAATATCGAGTGCCGCTCTTCGAGGACATATAATTCAATGCCACACTGAATTACCGTGTGCCAAATGGCCGATAGGAGCCCTGATATTCAAGATTTTTTTTCCCCCGAATCGCGATTCGATCGAGAGCCGTCTTTCGAGGGCCGTTGCAAAAAAATGGGTCCTACGAAAATTCTTAAAATCGCTCCAAGTATCCGTCATTGTGTCACGAACAAGTACCCTGAAGCGTTTTTCTTAACTCCGTCAATAGCAGTTGGAAAATAGCCTCGGGTGGAGACACTCGGATGGGCCTATGGGGCTTTGGGGGGGCGGGTATCCAAAATAAGGCCCAATATCGAGTGCCGCTCTTCGAGGACATATAATTCAATGCCACACTGAATTACCGTGTGCCAAATGGCCGATAGGAGCCCTGATATTCAAGATTTTTTTTCCCCCGAATCGCGATTCGATCGAGAGCCGTCTTTCGAGGGCCGTTGCAAAAAAATGGGTCCTACGAAAATTCTTAAAATCGCTCCAAGTATCCGTCATTGTGTCACGAACAAGTACCCTGAAGCGTTTTTCTTAACTCCGTCAATAGCAGTTGGAAAATAGCCTCGGGTGGAGACACTCGGATGGGCCTATGGGGCTTTGGGGGGGCGGGTATCCAAAATAAGGCCCAATATCGAGTGCCGCTCTTCGAGGACATATAATTCAATGCCACACTGAATTACCGTGTGCCAAATGGCCGATAGGAG
Source organism: Stenichneumon culpator (assembly GCA_964017025.1). Classification (NCBI taxonomy): domain Eukaryota; kingdom Metazoa; phylum Arthropoda; class Insecta; order Hymenoptera; family Ichneumonidae; genus Stenichneumon; species Stenichneumon culpator. Next base: position 7,722 of record CAXHKB010000045.1, read on the forward strand.
CCCTGATATTCAAGATTTTTTTTCCCCCGAATCGCGATTCGATCGAGAGCCGTCTTTCGAGGGCCGTTGCAAAAAAATGGGTCCTACGAAAATTCTTAAAATCGCTCCAAGTATCCGTCATTGTGTCACGAACAAGTACCCTGAAGCGTTTTTCTTAACTCCGTCAATAGCAGTTGGAAAATAGCCTCGGGTGGAGACACTCGGATGGGCCTATGGGGCTTTGGGGGGGCGGGTATCCAAAATAAGGCCCAATATCGAGTGCCGCTCTTCGAGGACATATAATTCAATGCCACACTGAATTACCGTGTGCCAAATGGCCGATAGGAGCCCTGATATTCAAGATTTTTTTTCCCCCGAATCGCGATTCGATCGAGAGCCGTCTTTCGAGGGCCGTTGCAAAAAAATGGGTCCTACGAAAATTCTTAAAATCGCTCCAAGTATCCGTCATTGTGTCACGAACAAGTACCCTGAAGCGTTTTTCTTAACTCCGTCAATAGCAGTTGGAAAATAGCCTCGGGTGGAGACACTCGGATGGGCCTATGGGGCTTTGGGGGGGCGGGTATCCAAAATAAGGCCCAATATCGAGTGCCGCTCTTCGAGGACATATAATTCAATGCCACACTGAATTACCGTGTGCCAAATGGCCGATAGGAGCCCTGATATTCAAGATTTTTTTTCCCCCGAATCGCGATTCGATCGAGAGCCGTCTTTCGAGGGCCGTTGCAAAAAAATGGGTCCTACGAAAATTCTTAAAATCGCTCCAAGTATCCGTCATTGTGTCACGAACAAGTACCCTGAAGCGTTTTTCTTAACTCCGTCAATAGCAGTTGGAAAATAGCCTCGGGTGGAGACACTCGGATGGGCCTATGGGGCTTTGGGGGGGCGGGTATCCAAAATAAGGCCCAATATCGAGTGCCGCTCTTCGAGGACATATAATTCAATGCCACACTGAATTACCGTGTGCCAAATGGCCGATAGGAGCCCTGATATTCAAGATTTTTTTTCCCCCGAATCGCGATTCGATCGAGAGCCGTCTTTCGAGGGCCGTTGCAAAAAAATGGGTCCTACGAAAATTCTTAAAATCGCTCCAAGTATCCGTCATTGTGTCACGAACAAGTACCCTGAAGCGTTTTTCTTAACTCCGTCAATAGCAGTTGGAAAATAGCCTCGGGTGGAGACACTCGGATGGGCCTATGGGGCTTTGGGGGGGCGGGTATCCAAAATAAGGCCCAATATCGAGTGCCGCTCTTCGAGGACATATAATTCAATGCCACACTGAATTACCGTGTGCCAAATGGCCGATAGGAGCCCTGATATTCAAGATTTTTTTTCCCCCGAATCGCGATTCGATCGAGAGCCGTCTTTCGAGGGCCGTTGCAAAAAAATGGGTCCTACGAAAATTCTTAAAATCGCTCCAAGTATCCGTCATTGTGTCACGAACAAGTACCCTGAAGCGTTTTTCTTAACTCCGTCAATAGCAGTTGGAAAATAGCCTCGGGTGGAGACACTCGGATGGGCCTATGGGGCTTTGGGGGGGCGGGTATCCAAAATAAGGCCCAATATCGAGTGCCGCTCTTCGAGGACATATAATTCAATGCCACACTGAATTACCGTGTGCCAAATGGCCGATAGGAGCCCTGATATTCAAGATTTTTTTTCCCCCGAATCGCGATTCGATCGAGAGCCGTCTTTCGAGGGCCGTTGCAAAAAAATGGGTCCTACGAAAATTCTTAAAATCGCTCCAAGTATCCGTCATTGTGTCACGAACAAGTACCCTGAAGCGTTTTTCTTAACTCCGTCAATAGCAGTTGGAAAATAGCCTCGGGTGGAGACACTCGGATGGGCCTATGGGGCTTTGGGGGGGCGGGTATCCAAAATAAGGCCCAATATCGAGTGCCGCTCTTCGAGGACATATAATTCAATGCCACTCTGAATTACCGTGTGCCAAATGGCCGATAGGAGCCCCGATATTCAAGATTTTTTTTCCCCCGAATCGCGATTCGATCGAGAGCCGTCTTTCGAGGGCCGTTGCAAAAAAATGGGTCCTACGAAAATTCTTAAAATCGCTCCAAGTATCCGTCATTGTGTCACGAACAAGTACCCTGAAGCGTTTTTCTTAACTCCGTCAATAGCAGTTGGAAAATAGCCTCGGGTGGAGACACTCGGATGGGCCTATGGGGCTTTGGGGGGGCGGGTATCCAAAATAAGGCCCAATATCGAGTGCCGCTCTTCGAGGACATATAATTCAATGCCACACTGAATTACCGTGTGCCAAATGGCCGATAGGAGCCCTGATATTCAAGATTTTTTTTCCCCCGAATCGCGATTCGATCGAGAGCCGTCTTTCGAGGGCCGTTGCAAAAAAATGGGTCCTACGAAAATTCTTAAAATCGCTCCAAGTATCCGTCATTGTGTCACGAACAAGTACCCTGAAGCGTTTTTCTTAACTCCGTCAATAGCAGTTGGAAAATAGCCTCGGGTGGAGACACTCGGATGGGCCTATGGGGCTTTGGGGGGGCGGGTATCCAAAATAAGGCCCAATATCGAGTGCCGCTCTTCGAGGACATATAATTCAATGCCACTCTGAATTACCGTGTGCCAAATGGCCGATAGGAGCCCCGATATTCAAGATTTTTTTTCCCCCGAATCGCGATTCGATCGAGAGCCGTCTTTCGAGGGCCGTTGCAAAAAAATGGGTCCTACGAAAATTCTTAAAATCGCTCCAAGTATCCGTCATTGTGTCACGAACAAGTACCCTGAAGCGTTTTTCTTAACTCCGTCAATAGCAGTTGGAAAATAGCCTCGGGTGGAGACACTCGGATGGGCCTATGGGGCTTTGGGGGGGCGGGTATCCAAAATAAGGCCCAATATCGAGTGCCGCTCTTCGAGGACATATAATTCAATGCCACTCTGAATTACCGTGTGCCAAATGGCCGATAGGAGCCCCGATATTCAAGATTTTTTTTCCCCCGAATCGCGATTCGATCGAGAGCCGTCTTTCGAGGGCCGTTGCAAAAAAATGGGTCCTACGAAAATTCTTAAAATCGCTCCAAGTATCCGTCATTGTGTCACGAACAAGTACCCTGAACCGTTTTTCTTAACTCCGTCAATAGCAGTTGGAAAATAGCCTCGGGTGGAGACACTCGGATGGGCCTATGGGGCTTTGGGGGGGCGGGTATCCAAAATAAGGCCCAATATCGAGTGCCGCTCTTCGAGGACATATAATTCAATGCCACTCTGAATTACCGTGTGCCAAATGGCCGATAGGAGCCCCGATATTCAAGATTGTTTTTCCCCCGAATCGCGATTCGATCGAGAGCCGTCTTTCGAGGGCCGTTGCAAAAAAATGGGTCCTACGAAAATTCTTAAAATCGCTCCAAGTATCCGTCATTGTGTCACGAACAAGTACCCTGAAGCGTTTTTCTTAACTCCGTCAATAGCAGTTGGAAAATAGCCTCGGGTGGAGACACTCGGATGGGCCTATGGGGCTTTGGGGGGGCGGGTATCCAAAATAAGGCCCAATATCGAGTGCCGCTCTTCGAGGACATATAATTCAATGCCACTCTGAATTACCGTGTGCCAAATGGCCGATAGGAGCCCCGATATTCAAGATTTTTTTTCCCCCGAATCGCGATTCGATCGAGAGCCGTCTTTCGAGGGCCGTTGCAAAAAAATGGGTCCTACGAAAATTCTTAAAATCGCTCCAAGTATCCGTCATTGTGTCACGAACAAGTACCCTGAACCGTTTTTCTTAACTCCGTCAATAGCAGTTGGAAAATAGCCTCGGGTGGAGACACTCGGATGGGCCTATGGGGCTTTGGGGGGGCGGGTATCCAAAATAAGGCCCAATATCGAGTGCCGCTCTTCGAGGACATATAATTCAATGCCACACTGAATTACCGTGTGCCAAATGGCCGATAGGAGCCCTGATATTCAAGATTTTTTTTCCCCCGAATCGCGATTCGATCGAGAGCCGTCTTTCGAGGGCCGTTGCAAAAAAATGGGTCCTACGAAAATTCTTAAAATCGCTCCAAGTATCCGTCATTGTGTCACGAACAAGTACCCTGAAGCGTTTTTCTTAACTCCGTCAATAGCAGTTGGAAAATAGCCTCGGGTGGAGACACTCGGATGGGCCTATGGGGCTTTGGGGGGGCGGGTATCCAAAATAAGGCCCAATATCGAGTGCCGCTCTTCGAGGACATATAATTCAATGCCACTCTGAATTACCGTGTGCCAAATGGCCGATAGGAGCCCCGATATTCAAGATTTTTTTTCCCCCGAATCGCGATTCGATCGAGAGCCGTCTTTCGAGGGCCGTTGCAAAAAAATGGGTCCTACGAAAATTCTTAAAATCGCTCCAAGTATCCGTCATTGTGTCACGAACAAGTACCCTGAACCGTTTTTCTTAACTCCGTCAATAGCAGTTGGAAAATAGCCTCGGGTGGAGACACTCGGATGGGCCTATGGGGCTTTGGGGGGGCGGGTATCCAAAATAAGGCCCAATATCGAGTGCCGCTCTTCGAGGACATATAATTCAATGCCACACTGAATTACCGTGTGCCAAATGGCCGATAGGAGCCCTGATATTCAAGATTTTTTTTCCCCCGAATCGCGATTCGATCGAGAGCCGTCTTTCGAGGGCCGTTGCAAAAAAATGGGTCCTACGAAAATTCTTAAAATCGCTCCAAGTATCCGTCATTGTGTCACGAACAAGTACCCTGAAGCGTTTTTCTTAACTCCGTCAATAGCAGTTGGAAAATAGCCTCGGGTGGAGACACTCGGATGGGCCTATGGGGCTTTGGGGGGGCGGGTATCCAAAATAAGGCCCAATATCGAGTGCCGCTCTTCGAGGACATATAATTCAATGCCACTCTGAATTACCGTGTGCCAAATGGCCGATAGGAGCCCCGATATTCAAGATTTTTTTTCCCCCGAATCGCGATTCGATCGAGAGCCGTCTTTCGAGGGCCGTTGCAAAAAAATGGGTCCTACGAAAATTCTTAAAATCGCTCCAAGTATCCGTCATTGTGTCACGAACAAGTACCCTGAAGCGTTTTTCTTAACTCCGTCAATAGCAGTTGGAAAATAGCCTCGGGTGGAGACACTCGGATGGGCCTATGGGGCTTTGGGGGGGCGGGTATCCAAAATAAGGCCCAATATCGAGTGCCGCTCTTCGAGGACATATAATTCAATGCCACTCTGAATTACCGTGTGCCAAATGGCCGATAGGAGCCCCGATATTCAAGATTTTTTTTCCCCCGAATCGCGATTCGATCGAGAGCCGTCTTTCGAAGGCCGTTGCAAAAAAATGGGTCCTACGAAAATTCTTAAAATCGCTCCAAGTATCCGTCATTGTGTCACGAACAAGTACCCTGAACCGTTTTTCTTAACTCCGTCAATAGCAGTTGGAAAATAGCCTCGGGTGGAGACACTCGGATGGGCCTATGGGGCTTTGGGGGGGCGGGTATCCAAAATAAGGCCCAATATCGAGTGCCGCTCTTCGAGGACATATAATTCAATGCCACACTGAATTACCGTGTGCCAAATGGCCGATAGGAGCCCTGATATTCAAGATTTTTTTTCCCCCGAATCGCGATTCGATCGAGAGCCGTCTTTCGAGGGCCGTTGCAAAAAAATGGGTCCTACGAAAATTCTTAAAATCGCTCCAAGTATCCGTCATTGTGTCACGAACAAGTACCCTGAAGCGTTTTTCTTAACTCCGTCAATAGCAGTTGGAAAATAGCCTCGGGTGGAGACACTCGGATGGGCCTATGGGGCTTTGGGGGGGCGGGTATCCAAAATAAGGCCCAATATCGAGTGCCGCTCTTCGAGGACATATAATTCAATGCCACTCTGAATTACCGTGTGCCAAATGGCCGATAGGAGCCCCGATATTCAAGATTTTTTTTCCCCCGAATCGCGATTCGATCGAGAGCCGTCTTTCGAGGGCCGTTGCAAAAAAATGGGTCCTACGAAAATTCTTAAAATCGCTCCAAGTATCCGTCATTGTGTCACGAACAAGTACCCTGAACCGTTTTTCTTAACTCCGTCAATAGCAGTTGGAAAATAGCCTCGGGTGGAGACACTCGGATGGGCCTATGGGGCTTTGGGGGGGCGGGTATCCAAAATAAGGCCCAATATCGAGTGCCGCTCTTCGAGGACATATAATTCAATGCCACACTGAATTACCGTGTGCCAAATGGCCGATAGGAGCCCTGATATTCAAGATTTTTTTTCCCCCGAATCGCGATTCGATCGAGAGCCGTCTTTCGAGGGCCGTTGCAAAAAAATGGGTCCTACGAAAATTCTTAAAATCGCTCCAAGTATCCGTCATTGTGTCACGAACAAGTACCCTGAAGCGTTTTTCTTAACTCCGTCAATAGCAGTTGGAAAATAGCCTCGGGTGGAGACACTCGGATGGGCCTATGGGGCTTTGGGGGGGCGGGTATCCAAAATAAGGCCCAATATCGAGTGCCGCTCTTCGAGGACATATAATTCAATGCCACTCTGAATTACCGTGTGCCAAATGGCCGATAGGAGCCCCGATATTCAAGATTTTTTTTCCCCCGAATCGCGATTCGATCGAGAGCCGTCTTTCGAGGGCCGTTGCAAAAAAATGGGTCCTACGAAAATTCTTAAAATCGCTCCAAGTATCCGTCATTGTGTCACGAACAAGTACCCTGAAGCGTTTTTCTTAACTCCGTCAATAGCAGTTGGAAAATAGCCTCGGGTGGAGACACTCGGATGGGCCTATGGGGCTTTGGGGGGGCGGGTATCCAAAATAAGGCCCAATATCGAGTGCCGCTCTTCGAGGACATATAATTCAATGCCACTCTGAATTACCGTGTGCCAAATGGCCGATAGGAGCCCCGATATTCAAGATTTTTTTTCCCCCGAATCGCGATTCGATCGAGAGCCGTCTTTCGAGGGCCGTTGCAAAAAAATGGGTCCTACGAAAATTCTTAAAATCGCTCCAAGTATCCGTCATTGTGTCACGAACAAGTACCCTGAACCGTTTTTCTTAACTCCGTCAATAGCAGTTGGAAAATAGCCTCGGGTGGAGACACTCGGATGGGCCTATGGGGCTTTGGGGGGGCGGGTATCCAAAATAAGGCCCAATATCGAGTGCCGCTCTTCGAGGACATATAATTCAATGCCACACTGAATTACCGTGTGCCAAATGGCCGATAGGAGCCCTGATATTCAAGATTTTTTTTCCCCCGAATCGCGATTCGATCGAGAGCCGTCTTTCGAGGGCCGTTGCAAAAAAATGGGTCCTACGAAAATTCTTAAAATCGCTCCAAGTATCCGTCATTGTGTCACGAACAAGTACCCTGAAGCGTTTTTCTTAACTCCGTCAATAGCAGTTGGAAAATAGCCTCGGGTGGAGACACTCGGATGGGCCTATGGGGCTTTGGGGGGGCGGGTATCCAAAATAAGGCCCAATATCGAGTGCCGCTCTTCGAGGACATATAATTCAATGCCACTCTGAATTACCGTGTGCCAAATGGCCGATAGGAGCCCCGATATTCAAGATTTTTTTTCCCCCGAATCGCGATTCGATCGAGAGCCGTCTTTCGAGGGCCGTTGCAAAAAAATGGGTCCTACGAAAATTCTTAAAATCGCTCCAAGTATCCGTCATTGTGTCACGAACAAGTACCCTGAACCGTTTTTCTTAACTCCGTCAATAGCAGTTGGAAAATAGCCTCGGGTGGAGACACTCGGATGGGCCTATGGGGCTTTGGGGGGGCGGGTATCCAAAATAAGGCCCAATATCGAGTGCCGCTCTTCGAGGACATATAATTCAATGCCACACTGAATTACCGTGTGCCAAATGGCCGATAGGAGCCCTGATATTCAAGATTTTTTTTCCCCCGAATCGCGATTCGATCGAGAGCCGTCTTTCGAGGGCCGTTGCAAAAAAATGGGTCCTACGAAAATTCTTAAAATCGCTCCAAGTATCCGTCATTGTGTCACGAACAAGTACCCTGAAGCGTTTTTCTTAACTCCGTCAATAGCAGTTGGAAAATAGCCTCGGGTGGAGACACTCGGATGGGCCTATGGGGCTTTGGGGGGGCGGGTATCCAAAATAAGGCCCAATATCGAGTGCCGCTCTTCGAGGACATATAATTCAATGCCACTCTGAATTACCGTGTGCCAAATGGCCGATAGGAGCCCCGATATTCAAGATTTTTTTTCCCCCGAATCGCGATTCGATCGAGAGCCGTCTTTCGAGGGCCGTTGCAAAAAAATGGGTCCTACGAAAATTCTTAAAATCGCTCCAAGTATCCGTCATTGTGTCACGAACAAGTACCCTGAACCGTTTTTCTTAACTCCGTCAATAGCAGTTGGAAAATAGCCTCGGGTGGAGACACTCGGATGGGCCTATGGGGCTTTGGGGGGGCGGGTATCCAAAATAAGGCCCAATATCGAGTGCCGCTCTTCGAGGACATATAATTCAATGCCACACTGAATTACCGTGTGCCAAATGGCCGATAGGAGCCCTGATATTCAAGATTTTTTTTCCCCCGAATCGCGATTCGATCGAGAGCCGTCTTTCGAGGGCCGTTGCAAAAAAATGGGTCCTACGAAAATTCTTAAAATCGCTCCAAGTATCCGTCATTGTGTCACGAACAAGTACCCTGAAGCGTTTTTCTTAACTCCGTCAATAGCAGTTGGAAAATAGCCTCGGGTGGAGACACTCGGATGGGCCTATGGGGCTTTGGGGGGGCGGGTATCCAAAATAAGGCCCAATATCGAGTGCCGCTCTTCGAGGACATATAATTCAATGCCACTCTGAATTACCGTGTGCCAAATGGCCGATAGGAGCCCCGATATTCAAGATTTTTTTTCCCCCGAATCGCGATTCGATCGAGAGCCGTCTTTCGAGGGCCGTTGCAAAAAAATGGGTCCTACGAAAATTCTTAAAATCGCTCCAAGTATCCGTCATTGTGTCACGAACAAGTACCCTGAACCGTTTTTCTTAACTCCGTCAATAGCAGTTGGAAAATAGCCTCGGGTGGAGACACTCGGATGGGCCTATGGGGCTTTGGGGGGGCGGGTATCCAAAATAAGGCCCAATATCGAGTGCCGCTCTTCGAGGACATATAATTCAATGCCACACTGAATTACCGTGTGCCAAATGGCCGATAGGAGCCCTGATATTCAAGATTTTTTTTCCCCCGAATCGCGATTCGATCGAGAGCCGTCTTTCGAGGGCCGTTGCAAAAAAATGGGTCCTACGAAAATTCTTAAAATCGCTCCAAGTATCCGTCATTGTGTCACGAACAAGTACCCTGAAGCGTTTTTCTTAACTCCGTCAATAGCAGTTGGAAAATAGCCTCGGGTGGAGACACTCGGATGGGCCTATGGGGCTTTGGGGGGGCGGGTATCCAAAATAAGGCCCAATATCGAGTGCCGCTCTTCGAGGACATATAATTCAATGCCACTCTGAATTACCGTGTGCCAAATGGCCGATTGGAGCCCCGATATTCAAGATTTTTTTTCCCCCGAATCGCGATTCGATCGAGAGCCGTCTTTCGAGGGCCGTTGCAAAAAAATGGGTCCTACGAAAATTCTTAAAATCGCTCCAAGTATCCGTCATTGTGTCACGAACAAGTACCCTGAAGCGTTTTTCTTAACTCCGTCAATAGCAGTTGGAAAATAGCCTCGGGTGGAGACACTCGGATGGGCCTATGGGGCTTTGGGGGGGCGGGTATCCAAAATAAGGCCCAATATCGAGTGCCGCTCTTCGAGGACATATAATTCAATGCCACTCTGAATTACCGTGTGCCAAATGGCCGATAGGAGCCCCGATATTCAAGATTTTTTTTCCCCCGAATCGCGATTCGATCGAGAGCCGTCTTTCGAGGGCCGTTGCAAAAAAATGGGTCCTACGAAAATTCTTAAAATCGCTCCAAGTATCCGTCATTGTGTCACGAACAAGTACCCTGAACCGTTTTTCTTAACTCCGTCAATAGCAGTTGGAAAATAGCCTCGGGTGGAGACACTCGGATGGGCCTATGGGGCTTTGGGGGGGCGGGTATCCAAAATAAGGCCCAATATCGAGTGCCGCTCTTCGAGGACATATAATTCAATGCCACACTGAATTACCGTGTGCCAAATGGCCGATAGGAGCCCTGATATTCAAGATTTTTTTTCCCCCGAATCGCGATTCGATCGAGAGCCGTCTTTCGAGGGCCGTTGCAAAAAAATGGGTCCTACGAAAATTCTTAAAATCGCTCCAAGTATCCGTCATTGTGTCACGAACAAGTACCCTGAAGCGTTTTTCTTAACTCCGTCAATAGCAGTTGGAAAATAGCCTCGGGTGGAGACACTCGGATGGGCCTATGGGGCTTTGGGGGGGCGGGTATCCAAAATAAGGCCCAATATCGAGTGCCGCTCTTCGAGGACATATAATTCAATGCCACTCTGAATTACCGTGTGCCAAATGGCCGATAGGAGCCCCGATATTCAAGATTTTTTTCCCCCGAATCGCGATTCGATCGAGAGCCGTCTTTCGAGGGCCGTTGCAAAAAAATGGGTCCTACGAAAATTCTTAAAATCGCTCCAAGTATCCGTCATTGTGTCACGAACAAGTACCCTGAACCGTTTTTCTTAACTCCGTCAATAGCAGTTGGAAAATAGCCTCGGGTGGAGACACTCGGATGGGCCTATGGGGCTTTGGGGGGGCGGGTATCCAAAATAAGGCCCAATATCGAGTGCCGCTCTTCGAGGACATATAATTCAATGCCACACTGAATTACCGTGTGCCAAATGGCCGATAGGAGCCCTGATATTCAAGATTTTTTTTCCCCCGAATCGCGATTCGATCGAGAGCCGTCTTTCGAGGGCCGTTGCAAAAAAATGGGTCCTACGAAAATTCTTAAAATCGCTCCAAGTATCCGTCATTGTGTCACGAACAAGTACCCTGAAGCGTTTTTCTTAACTCCGTCAATAGCAGTTGGAAAATAGCCTCGGGTGGAGACACTCGGATGGGCCTATGGGGCTTTGGGGGGGCGGGTATCCAAAATAAGGCCCAATATCGAGTGCCGCTCTTCGAGGACATATAATTCAATGCCACTCTGAATTACCGTGTGCCAAATGGCCGATAGGAGCCCCGATATTCAAGATTTTTTTTCCCCCGAATCGCGATTCGATCGAGAGCCGTCTTTCGAGGGCCGTTGCAAAAAAATGGGTCCTACGAAAATTCTTAAAATCGCTCCAAGTATCCGTCATTGTGTCACGAACAAGTACCCTGAAGCGTTTTTCTTAACTCCGTCAATAGCAGTTGGAAAATAGCCTCGGGTGGAGACACTCGGATGGGCCTATGGGGCTTTGGGGGGGCGGGTATCCAAAATAAGGCCCAATATCGAGTGCCGCTCTTCGAGGACATATAATTCAATGCCACTCTGAATTACCGTGTGCCAAATGGCCGATAGGAGCCCCGATATTCAAGATTTTTTTTCCCCCGAATCGCGATTCGATCGAGAGCCGTCTTTCGAGGGCCGTTGCAAAAAAATGGGTCCTACGAAAATTCTTAAAATCGCTCCAAGTATCCGTCATTGTGTCACGAACAAGTACCCTGAACCGTTTTTCTTAACTCCGTCAATAGCAGTTGGAAAATAGCCTCGGGTGGAGACACTCGGATGGGCCTATGGGGCTTTGGGGGGGCGGGTATCCAAAATAAGGCCCAATATCGAGTGCCGCTCTTCGAGGACATATAATTCAATGCCACACTGAATTACCGTGTGCCAAATGGCCGATAGGAGCCCTGATATTCAAGATTTTTTTTCCCCCGAATCGCGATTCGATCGAGAGCCGTCTTTCGAGGGCCGTTGCAAAAAAATGGGTCCTACGAAAATTCTTAAAATCGCTCCAAGTATCCGTCATTGTGTCACGAACAAGTACCCTGAAGCGTTTTTCTTAACTCCGTCAATAGCAGTTGGAAAATAGCCTCGGGTGGAGACACTCGGATGGGCCTATGGGGCTTTGGGGGGGCGGGTATCCAAAATAAGGCCCAATATCGAGTGCCGCTCTTCGAGGACATATAATTCAATGCCACTCTGAATTACCGTGTGCCAAATGGCCGATAGGAGCCCCGATATTCAAGATTTTTTTTCCCCCGAATCGCGATTCGATCGAGAGCCGTCTTTCGAGGGCCGTTGCAAAAAAATGGGTCCTACGAAAATTCTTAAAATCGCTCCAAGTATCCGTCATTGTGTCACGAACAAGTACCCTGAACCGTTTTTCTTAACTCCGTCAATAGCAGTTGGAAAATAGCCTCGGGTGGAGACACTCGGATGGGCCTATGGGGCTTTGGGGGGGCGGGTATCCAAAATAAGGCCCAATATCGAGTGCCGCTCTTCGAGGACATATAATTCAATGCCACACTGAATTACCGTGTGCCAAATGGCCGATAGGAGCCCTGATATTCAAGATTTTTTTTCCCCCGAATCGCGATTCGATCGAGAGCCGTCTTTCGAGGGCCGTTGCAAAAAAATGGGTCCTACGAAAATTCTTAAAATCGCTCCAAGTATCCGTCATTGTGTCACGAACAAGTACCCTGAAGCGTTTTTCTTAACTCCGTCAATAGCAGTTGGAAAATAGCCTCGGGTGGAGACACTCGGATGGGCCTATGGGGCTTTGGGGGGGCGGGTATCCAAAATAAGGCCCAATATCGAGTGCCGCTCTTCGAGGACATATAATTCAATGCCACTCTGAATTACCGTGTGCCAAATGGCCGATAGGAGCCCCGATATTCAAGATTTTTTTTCCCCCGAATCGCGATTCGATCGAGAGCCGTCTTTCGAGGGCCGTTGCAAAAAAATGGGTCCTACGAAAATTCTTAAAATCGCTCCAAGTATCCGTCATTGTGTCACGAACAAGTACCCTGAACCGTTTTTCTTAACTCCGTCAATAGCAGTTGGAAAATAGCCTCGGGTGGAGACACTCGGATGGGCCTATGGGGCTTTGGGGGGGCGGGTATCCAAAATAAGGCCCAATATCGAGTGCCGCTCTTCGAGGACATATAATTCAATGCCACACTGAATTACCGTGTGCCAAATGGCCGATAGGAGCCCTGATATTCAAGATTTTTTTTCCCCCGAATCGCGATTCGATCGAGAGCCGTCTTTCGAGGGCCGTTGCAAAAAAATGGGTCCTACGAAAATTCTTAAAATCGCTCCAAGTATCCGTCATTGTGTCACGAACAAGTACCCTGAAGCGTTTTTCTTAACTCCGTCAATAGCAGTTGGAAAATAGCCTCGGGTGGAGACACTCGGATGGGCCTATGGGGCTTTGGGGGGGCGGGTATCCAAAATAAGGCCCAATATCGAGTGCCGCTCTTCGAGGACATATAATTCAATGCCACTCTGAATTACCGTGTGCCAAATGGCCGATAGGAGCCCCGATATTCAAGATTTTTTTTCCCCCGAATCGCGATTCGATCGAGAGCCGTCTTTCGAGGGCCGTTGCAAAAAAATGGGTCCTACGAAAATTCTTAAAATCGCTCCAAGTATCCGTCATTGTGTCACGAACAAGTACCCTGAAGCGTTTTTCTTAACTCCGTCAATAGCAGTTGGAAAATAGCCTCGGGTGGAGACACTCGGATGGGCCTATGGGGCTTTGGGGGGGCGGGTATCCAAAATAAGGCCCAATATCGAGTGCCGCTCTTCGAGGACATATAATTCAATGCCACTCTGAATTACCGTGTGCCAAATGGCCGATAGGAGCCCCGATATTCAAGATTTTTTTTCCCCCGAATCGCGATTCGATCGAGAGCCGTCTTTCGAGGGCCGTTGCAAAAAAATGGGTCCTACGAAAATTCTTAAAATCGCTCCAAGTATCCGTCATTGTGTCACGAACAAGTACCCTGAAGCGTTTTTCTTAACTCCGTCAATAGCAGTTGGAAAATAGCCTCGGGTGGAGACACTCGGATGGGCCTATGGGGCTTTGGGGGGGCGGGTATCCAAAATAAGGCCCAATATCGAGTGCCGCTCTTCGAGGACATATAATTCAATGCCACTCTGAATTACCGTGTGCCAAATGGCCGATAGGAGCCCCGATATTCAAGATTTTTTTTCCCCCGAATCGCGATTCGATCGAGAGCCGTCTTTCGAGGGCCGTTGCAAAAAAATGGGTCCTACGAAAATTCTTAAAATCGCTCCAAGTATCCGTCATTGTGTCACGAACAAGTACCCTGAAGCGTTTTTCTTAACTCCGTCAATAGCAGTTGGAAAATAGCCTCGGGTGGAGACACTCGGATGGGCCTATGGGGCTTTGGAGGGGCGGGTATCCAAAATAAGGCCCAATATCGAGTGCCGCTCTTCGAGGACATATAATTCAATGCCACTCTGAATTACCGTGTGCCAAATGGCCGATAGGAGCCCTGATATTCAAGATTTTTTTTTCCCCGAATCGCGATTCGATCGAGAGCCGTCTTTCGAGGGCCGTTGCAAAAAAATGGGTCCTACGAAAATTCTTAAAATCGCTCCAAGTATCCGTCATTGTGTCACGAACAAGTACCCTGAACCGTTTTTCTTAACTCCGTCAATAGCAGTTGGAAAATAGCCTCGGGTGGAGACACTCGGATGGGCCTATGGGGCTTTGGGGGGGCGGGTATCTAAAATAAGGCCCAATATCGAGTGCCGCTCTTCGAGGACATATAATTCAATGCCACACTGAATTACCGTGTGCCAAATGGCCGATAGGAGCCCTGATATTCAAGATTTTTTTTCCCCCGAATCGCGATTCGATCGAGAGCCGTCTTTCGAGGGCCGTTGCAAAAAAATGGGTCCTACGAAAATTCTTAAAATCGCTCCAAGTATCCGTCATTGTGTCACGAACAAGTACCCTGAAGCGTTTTTCTTAACTCCGTCAATAGCAGTTGGAAAATAGCCTCGGGTGGAGACACTCGGATGGGCCTATGGGGCTTTGGGGGGGCGGGTATCCAAAATAAGGCCCAATATCGAGTGCCGCTCTTCGAGGACATATAATTCAATGCCACTCTGAATTACCGTGTGCCAAATGGCCGATAGGAGCCCCGATATTCAAGATTTTTTTTCCCCCGAATCGCGATTCGATCGAGAGCCGTCTTTCGAGGGCCGTTGCAAAAAAATGGGTCCTACGAAAATTCTTAAAATCGCTCCAAGTATCCGTCATTGTGTCACGAACAAGTACCCTGAACCGTTTTTCTTAACTCCGTCAATAGCAGTTGGAAAATAGCCTCGGGTGGAGACACTCGGATGGGCCTATGGGGCTTTGGAGGGGAGGGTATCCAAAATAAGGCCCAATATCGAGTGCCGCTCTTCGAGGACATATATTTGACTGCCACTCTGAATTACCGTGTGCCAAATGGCCGATAGGAGCCCTGATATTCAAGATTTTTTTTCCCCCGAATCGCGATTCGATCGAGAGCCGTCTTTCGAGGGCTGTTGCAAAAAAATGGGTCCTACGAAAATTCTTAAAATCGCTCCAAGTATCCGTCATTGTGTCACGAACAAGTACCCTGAACCGTTTTTCTTAACTCCGTCAATAGCAGTTGGAAAATAGCCTCGGGTGGAGACACTCGGATGGGCCTATGGGGCTTTGGAGGGGAGGGTATCCAAAATAAGGCCCAATATCGAGTGCCGCTCTTCGAGGACATATATTTGACTGCCACTCTGAATTACCGTGTGCCAAATGGCCGATAGGAGCCCTGATATTCAAGATTTTTTTTCCCCCGAATCGCGATTCGATCGAGAGCCGTCTTTCGAGGGCTGTTGCAAAAAAATGGGTCCTACGAAAATTCTTAAAATCGCTCCAAGTATCCGTCATTGTGTCACGAACAAGTACCCTGAACCGTTTTTCTTAACTCCGTCAATAGCAGTTGGAAAATAGCCTCGGGTGGAGACACTCGGATGGGCCTATGGGGCTTTGGAGGGGAGGGTATCCAAAATAAGGCCCAATATCGAGTGCCGCTCTTCGAGGACATATATTTGACTGCCACTCTGAATTACCGTGTGCCAAATGGCCGATAGGAGCCCTGATATTCAAGATTTTTTTTCCCCCGAATCGCGATTCGATCGAGAGCCGTCTTTCGAGGGCTGTTGCAAAAAAATGGGTCCTACGAAAATTCTTAAAATCGCTCCAAGTATCCGTCATTGTGTCACGAACAAGTACCCTGAACCGTTTTTCTTAACTCCGTCAATAGCAGTTGGAAAATAGCCTCGGGTGGAGACACTCGGATGGGCCTATGGGGCTTTGGAGGGGCGGGTATCCAAAATAAGGCCCAATATCGAGTGCCGCTCTTCGAGGACATATAATTGAGTGCCACTCTGAATTACCGTGTGCCAAATGGCCGATAGGAGCCCTGATATTCAAGATTTTTTTTCCCCCGAATCGCGATTCGATCGAGAGCCGTCTTTCGAGGGCTGTTGCAAAAAAATGGGTCCTACGAAAATTCTTAAAATCGCTCCAAGTATCCGTCATTGTGTCACGAACAAGTACCCTGAACCGTTTTTCTTAACTCCGTCAATAGCAGTTGGAAAATAGCCTCGGGTGGAGACACTCGGATGGGCCTATGGGGCTTTGGAGGGGAGGGTATCCAAAATAAGGCCCAATATCGAGTGCCGCTCTTCGAGGACATATATTTGACTGCCACTCTGAATTACCGTGTGCCAAATGGCCGATAGGAGCCCTGATATTCAAGATTTTTTTTCCCCCGAATCGCGATTCGATCGAGAGCCGTCTTTCGAGGGCTGTTGCAAAAAAATGGGTCCTACGAAAATTCTTAAAATCGCTCCAAGTATCCGTCATTGTGTCACGAACAAGTACCCTGAACCGTTTTTCTTAACTCCGTCAATAGCAGTTGGAAAATAGCCTCGGGTGGAGACACTCGGATGGGCCTATGGGGCTTTGGAGGGGAGGGTATCCAAAATAAGGCCCAATATCGAGTGCCGCTCTTCGAGGACATATATTTGACTGCCACTCTGAATTACCGTGTGCCAAATGGCCGATAGGAGCCCTGATATTCAAGATTTTTTTTCCCCCGAATCGCGATTCGATCGAGAGCCGTCTTTCGAGGGCTGTTGCAAAAAAATGGGTCCTACGAAAATTCTTAAAATCGCTCCAAGTATCCGTCATTGTGTCACGAACAAGTACCCTGAACCGTTTTTCTTAACTCCGTCAATAGCAGTTGGAAAATAGCCTCGGGTGGAGACACTCGGATGGGCCTATGGGGCTTTGGAGGGGAGGGTATCCAAAATAAGGCCCAATATCGAGTGCCGCTCTTCGAGGACATATATTTGACTGCCACTCTGAATTACCGTGTGCCAAATGGCCGATAGGAGCCCTGATATTCAAGATTTTTTTTCCCCCGAATCGCGATTCGATCGAGAGCCGTCTTTCGAGGGCTGTTGCAAAAAAATGGGTCCTACGAAAATTCTTAAAATCGCTCCAAGTATCCGTCATTGTGTCACGAACAAGTACCCTGAACCGTTTTTCTTAACTCCGTCAATAGCAGTTGGAAAATAGCCTCGGGTGGAGACACTCGGATGGGCCTATGGGGCTTTGGAGGGGAGGGTATCCAAAATAAGGCCCAATATCGAGTGCCGCTCTTCGAGGACATATATTTGACTGCCACTCTGAATTACCGTGTGCCAAATGGCCGATAGGAGCCCTGATATTCAAGATTTTTTTTCCCCCGAATCGCGATTCGATCGAGAGCCGTCTTTCGAGGGCTGTTGCAAAAAAATGGGTCCTACGAAAATTCTTAAAATCGCTCCAAGTATCCGTCATTGTGTCACGAACAAGTACCCTGAACCGTTTTTCTTAACTCCGTCAATAGCAGTTGGAAAATAGCCTCGGGTGGAGACACTCGGATGGGCCTATGGGGCTTTGGAGGGGCGGGTATCCAAAATAAGGCCCAATATCGAGTGCCGCTCTTCGAGGACATATAATTGAGTGCCACTCTGAATTACCGTGTGCCAAATGGCCGATAGGAGCCCTGATATTCAAGATTTTTTTTCCCCCGAATCGCGATTCGATCGAGAGCCGTCTTTCGAGGGCTGTTGCAAAAAAATGGGTCCTACGAAAATTCTTAAAATCGCTCCAAGTATCCGTCATTGTGTCACGAACAAGTACCCTGAACCGTTTTTCTTAACTCCGTCAATAGCAGTTGGAAAATAGCCTCGGGTGGAGACACTCGGATGGGCCTATGGGGCTTTGGAGGGGAGGGTATCCAAAATAAGGCCCAATATCGAGTGCCGCTCTTCGAGGACATATATTTGACTGCCACTCTGAATTACCGTGTGCCAAATGGCCGATAGGAGCCCTGATATTCAAGATTTTTTTTCCCCCGAATCGCGATTCGATCGAGAGCCGTCTTTCGAGGGCTGTTGCAAAAAAATGGGTCCTACGAAAATTCTTAAAATCGCTCCAAGTATCCGTCATTGTGTCACGAACAAGTACCCTGAACCGTTTTTCTTAACTCCGTCAATAGCAGTTGGAAAATAGCCTCGGGTGGAGACACTCGGATGGGCCTATGGGGCTTTGGAGGGGAGGGTATCCAAAATAAGGCCCAATATCGAGTGCCGCTCTTCGAGGACATATATTTGACTGCCACTCTGAATTACCGTGTGCCAAATGGCCGATAGGAGCCCTGATATTCAAGATTTTTTTTCCCCCGAATCGCGATTCGATCGAGAGCCGTCTTTCGAGGGCTGTTGCAAAAAAATGGGTCCTACGAAAATTCTTAAAATCGCTCCAAGTATCCGTCATTGTGTCACGAACAAGTACCCTGAACCGTTTTTCTTAACTCCGTCAATAGCAGTTGGAAAATAGCCTCGGGTGGAGACACTCGGATGGGCCTATGGGGCTTTGGAGGGGAGGGTATCCAAAATAAGGCCCAATATCGAGTGCCGCTCTTCGAGGACATATATTTGACTGCCACTCTGAATTACCGTGTGCCAAATGGCCGATAGGAGCCCTGATATTCAAGATTTTTTTTCCCCCGAATCGCGATTCGATCGAGAGCCGTCTTTCGAGGGCTGTTGCAAAAAAATGGGTCCTACGAAAATTCTTAAAATCGCTCCAAGTATCCGTCATTGTGTCACGAACAAGTACCCTGAACCGTTTTTCTTAACTCCGTCAATAGCAGTTGGAAAATAGCCTCGGGTGGAGACACTCGGATGGGCCTATGGGGCTTTGGAGGGGAGGGTATCCAAAATAAGGCCCAATATCGAGTGCCGCTCTTCGAGGACATATATTTGACTGCCACTCTGAATTACCGTGTGCCAAATGGCCGATAGGAGCCCTGATATTCAAGATTTTTTTTCCCCCGAATCGCGATTCGATCGAGAGCCGTCTTTCGAGGGCTGTTGCAAAAAAATGGGTCCTACGAAAATTCTTAAAATCGCTCCAAGTATCCGTCATTGTGTCACGAACAAGTACCCTGAACCGTTTTTCTTAACTCCGTCAATAGCAGTTGGAAAATAGCCTCGGGTGGAGACACTCGGATGGGCCTATGGGGCTTTGGAGGGGAGGGTATCCAAAATAAGGCCCAATATCGAGTGCCGCTCTTCGAGGACATATATTTGACTGCCACTCTGAATTACCGTGTGCCAAATGGCCGATAGGAGCCCTGATATTCAAGATTTTTTTTCCCCCGAATCGCGATTCGATCGAGAGCCGTCTTTCGAGGGCTGTTGCAAAAAAATGGGTCCTACGAAAATTCTTAAAATCGCTCCAAGTATCCGTCATTGTGTCACGAACAAGTACCCTGAACCGTTTTTCTTAACTCCGTCAATAGCAGTTGGAAAATAGCCTCGGGTGGAGACACTCGGATGGGCCTATGGGGCTTTGGAGGGGAGGGTATCCAAAATAAGGCCCAATATCGAGTGCCGCTCTTCGAGGACATATATTTGACTGCCACTCTGAATTACCGTGTGCCAAATGGCCGATAGGAGCCCTGATATTCAAGATTTTTTTTCCCCCGAATCGCGATTCGATCGAGAGCCGTCTTTCGAGGGCTGTTGCAAAAAAATGGGTCCTACGAAAATTCTTAAAATCGCTCCAAGTATCCGTCATTGTGTCACGAACAAGTACCCTGAACCGTTTTTCTTAACTCCGTCAATAGCAGTTGGAAAATAGCCTCGGGTGGAGACACTCGGATGGGCCTATGGGGCTTTGGAGGGGAGGGTATCCAAAATAAGGCCCAATATCGAGTGCCGCTCTTCGAGGACATATATTTGACTGCCACTCTGAATTACCGTGTGCCAAATGGCCGATAGGAGCCCTGATATTCAAGATTTTTTTTCCCCCGAATCGCGATTCGATCGAGAGCCGTCTTTCGAGGGCTGTTGCAAAAAAATGGGTCCTACGAAAATTCTTAAAATCGCTCCAAGTATCCGTCATTGTGTCACGAACAAGTACCCTGAACCGTTTTTCTTAACTCCGTCAATAGCAGTTGGAAAATAGCCTCGGGTGGAGACACTCGGATGGGCCTATGGGGCTTTGGAGGGGCGGGTATCCAAAATAAGGCCCAATATCGAGTGCCGCTCTTCGAGGACATATAATTGAGTGCCACTCTGAATTACCGTGTGCCAAATGGCCGATAGGAGCCCTGATATTCAAGATTTTTTTTCCCCCGAATCGCGATTCGATCGAGAGCCGTATTTCGAGGGCTGTTGCAAAAAAATGGGTCCTACGAAAATTCTTAAAATCGCTCCAAGTATCCGTCATTGTGTCACGAACAAGTACCCTGAACCGTTTTTCTTAACTCCGTCAATAGCAGTTGGAAAATAGCCTCGGGTGGAGACACTCGGATGGGCCTATGGGGCTTTGGAGGGGAGGGTATCCAAAATAAGGCCCAATATCGAGTGCCGCTCTTCGAGGACATATATTTGACTGCCACTCTGAATTACCGTGTGCCAAATGGCCGATAGGAGCCCTGATATTCAAGATTTTTTTTCCCCCGAATCGCGATTCGATCGAGAGCCGTCTTTCGAGGGCTGTTGCAAAAAAATGGGTCCTACGAAAATTCTTAAAATCGCTCCAAGTATCCGTCATTGTGTCACGAACAAGTACCCTGAACCGTTTTTCTTAACTCCGTCAATAGCAGTTGGAAAATAGCCTCGGGTGGAGACACTCGGATGGGCCTATGGGGCTTTGGAGGGGCGGGTATCCAAAATAAGGCCCAATATCGAGTGCCGCTCTTCGAGGACATATAATTGAGTGCCACTCTGAATTACCGTGTGCCAAATGGCCGATAGGAGCCCTGATATTCAAGATTTTTTTTCCCCCGAATCGCGATTCGATCGAGAGCCGTCTTTCGAGGGCTGTTGCAAAAAAATGGGTCCTACGAAAATTCTTAAAATCGCTCCAAGTATCCGTCATTGTGTCACGAACAAGTACCCTGAACCGTTTTTCTTAACTCCGTCAATAGCAGTTGGAAAATAGCCTCGGGTGGAGACACTCGGATGGGCCTATGGGGCTTTGGAGGGGAGGGTATCCAAAATAAGGCCCAATATCGAGTGCCGCTCTTCGAGGACATATATTTGACTGCCACTCTGAATTACCGTGTGCCAAATGGCCGATAGGAGCCCTGATATTCAAGATTTTTTTTCCCCCGAATCGCGATTCGATCGAGAGCCGTCTTTCGAGGGCTGTTGCAAAAAAATGGGTCCTACGAAAATTCTTAAAATCGCTCCAAGTATCCGTCATTGTGTCACGAACAAGTACCCTGAACCGTTTTTCTTAACTCCGTCAATAGCAGTTGGAAAATAGCCTCGGGTGGAGACACTCGGATGGGCCTATGGGGCTTTGGAGGGGAGGGTATCCAAAATAAGGCCCAATATCGAGTGCCGCTCTTCGAGGACATATATTTGACTGCCACTCTGAATTACCGTGTGCCAAATGGCCGATAGGAGCCCTGATATTCAAGATTTTTTTTCCCCCGAATCGCGATTCGATCGAGAGCCGTCTTTCGAGGGCTGTTGCAAAAAAATGGGTCCTACGAAAATTCTTAAAATCGCTCCAAATATCCGTCATTGTGTCACGAACAAGTACCCTGAAGCGTTTTTCTTAACTCCGTCAATAGCAGATGGAAAATAGCATCGGGTGGAGACACTCGGATGGGCCTATGGGGCTTTGGGGGGGCGGGTATCCGAAATAAGGCCCAATATCGAGTGCCGCTCTTCGAGGACATATAATTGACTGCCACTCTGAATTACCGTGTGCCAAATGGCCGATAGGAGCCCCGATATTCAAGATTTTTTTTTCCCCCGAATCGCGATTCGATCGAGAGCCGTCTTTCGAGGGCTGTTGCAAAAAAATGGGTCCTACGAAAATTCTTAAAATCGCTCCAAGTATCCGTCATTGTGTCACGAACAAGTACCCTGAAGCGTTTTTCTTAACTCCGTCAATAGCAGATGGAAAATAGCATCGGGTGGAGACACTCGGATGGGCCTATGGGGCTTTGGGGGGGCGGGTATCCGAAATAAGGCCCAATATCGAGTGCCGCTCTTCGAGGACATATAATTGACTGCCACTCTGAATTACCGTGTGCCAAATGGCCGATAGGAGCCCCGATATTCAAGATTTTTTTTTCCCCCGAATCGCGATTCGATCGAGAGCCGTCTTTCGAGGGCTGTTGCAAAAAAATGGGTCCTACGAAAATTCTTAAAATCGCTCCAAGTATCCGTCATTGTGTCACGAACAAGTACCCTGAAGCGTTTTTCTTAACTCCGTCAATAGCAGATGGAAAATAGCATCGGGTGGAGACACTCGGATGGGCCTATGGGGCTTTGGGGGGGCGGGTATCCGAAATAAGGCCCAATATCGAGTGCCGCTCTTCGAGGACATATAATTGACTGCCACTCTGAATTACCGTGTGCCAAATGGCCGATAGGAGCCCCGATATTCAAGATTTTTTTTCCCCCCGAATCGCGATTCGATCGAGAGCCGTCTTTCGAGGGCTGTTGCAAAAAAATGGGTCCTACGAAAATTCTTAAAATCGCTCCAAGTATCCGTCATTGTGTCACGAACAAGTACCCTGAAGCGTTTTTCTTAACTCCGTCAATAGCAGATGGAAAATAGCATCGGGTGGAGACACTCGGATGGGCCTATGGGGCTTTGGGGGGGCGGGTATCCGAAATAAGGCCCAATATCGAGTGCCGCTCTTCGAGGACATATAATTGACTGCCACTCTGAATTACCGTGTGCCAAATGGCCGATAGGAGCCCCGATATTCAAGATTTTTTTTTCCCCCGAATCGCGATTCGATCGAGAGCCGTCTTTCGAGGGCTGTTGCAAAAAAATGGGTCCTACGAAAATTCTTAAAATCGCTCCAAGTATCCGTCATTGTGTCACGAACAAGTACCCTGAAGCGTTTTTCTTAACTCCGTCAATAGCAGATGGAAAATAGCATCGGGTGGAGACACTCGGATGGGCCTATGGGGCTTTGGGGGGGCGGGTATCCGAAATAAGGCCCAATATCGAGTGCCGCTCTTCGAGGACATATAATTGACTGCCACTCTGAATTACCGTGTGCCAAATGGCCGATAGGAGCCCCGATATTCAAGATTTTTTTTTCCCCCGAATCGCGATTCGATCGAGAGCCGTCTTTCGAGGGCTGTTGCAAAAAAATGGGTCCTACGAAAATTCTTAAAATCGCTCCAAGTATCCGTCATTGTGTCACGAACAAGTACCCTGAAGCGTTTTTCTTAACTCCGTCAATAGCAGATGGAAAATAGCATCGGGTGGAGACACTCGGATGGGCCTATGGGGCTTTGGGGGGGCGGGTATCCGAAATAAGGCCCAATATCGAGTGCCGCTCTTCGAGGACATATAATTGACTGCCACTCTGAATTACCGTGTGCCAAATGGCCGATAGGAGCCCCGATATTCAAGATTTTTTTTTCCCCCGAATCGCGATTCGATCGAGAGCCGTCTTTCGAGGGCTGTTGCAAAAAAATGGGTCCTACGAAAATTCTTAAAATCGCTCCAAGTATCCGTCATTGTGTCACGAACAAGTACCCTGAAGCGTTTTTCTTAACTCCGTCAATAGCAGATGGAAAATAGCATCGGGTGGAGACACTCGGATGGGCCTATGGGGCTTTGGGGGGGCGGGTATCCGAAATAAGGCCCAATATCGAGTGCCGCTCTTCGAGGACATATAATTGACTGCCACTCTGAATTACCGTGTGCCAAATGGCCGATAGGAGCCCCGATATTCAAGATTTTTTTTTCCCCCGAATCGCGATTCGATCGAGAGCCGTCTGTCGAGGGCTGTTGCAAAAAAATGGGTCCTACGAAAATTCTTAAAATCGCTCCAAGTATCCGTCATTGTGTCACGAACAAGTACCCTGAAGCGTTTTTCTTAACTCCGTCAATAGCAGATGGAAAATAGCATCGGGTGGAGACACTCGGATGGGCCTATGGGGCTTTGGGGGGGCGGGTATCCGAAATAAGGCCCAATATCGAGTGCCGCTCTTCGAGGACATATAATTGACTGCCACTCTGAATTACCGTGTGCCAAATGGCCGATAGGAGCCCCGATATTCAAGATTTTTTTTTCCCCCGAATCGCGATTCGATCGAGAGCCGTCTTTCGAGGGCTGTTGCAAAAAAATGGGTCCTACGAAAATTCTTAAAATCGCTCCAAGTATCCGTCATTGTGTCACGAACAAGTACCCTGAAGCGTTTTTCTTAACTCCGTCAATAGCAGTTGGAAAATAGCCTCGGCTGGAGACACTCGGATGGGCCTATGGGGCTTTGGAGGGGCGGGTATCCAAAATAAGGCCCAATATCGAGTGCCGCTCTTCGAGGACATATAATTCAATGCCACACTGAATTACCGTGTGCCAAATGGCCGATAGGAGCCCTGATATTCAAGATTTTTTTTTCCCCGAATCGCGATTCGATCGAGAGCCGTCTTTCGAGGGCTGTTGCAAAAAAATGGGTCCTACGAAAATTCTTAAAATCGCTCCAAGTATCCGTCATTGTGTCACGAACAAGTACCCTGAAGCGTTTTTCTTAACTCCGTCAATAGCAGTTGGAAAATAGCCTCGGCTGGAGACACTCGGATGGGCCTATGGGGCTTTGGAGGGGCGGGTATCCAAAATAAGGCCCAATATCGAGTGCCGCTCTTCGAGGACATATAATTCAATGCCACACTGAATTACCGTGTGCCAAATGGCCGATAGGAGCCCTGATATTCAAGATTTTTTTTTCCCCGAATCGCGATTCGATCGAGAGCCGTCTTTCGAGGGCTGTTGCAAAAAAATGGGTCCTACGAAAATTCTTAAAATCGCTCCAAGTATCCGTCATTGTGTCACGAACAAGTACCCTGAAGCGTTTTTCTTAACTCCGTCAATAGCAGTTGGAAAATAGCCTCGGCTGGAGACACTCGGATGGGCCTATGGGGCTTTGGAGGGGCGGGTATCCAAAATAAGGCCCAATATCGAGTGCCGCTCTTCGAGGACATATAATTCAATGCCACACTGAATTACCGTGTGCCAAATGGCCGATAGGAGCCCTGATATTCAAGATTTTTTTTTCCCCGAATCGCGATTCGATCGAGAGCCGTCTTTCGAGGGCTGTTGCAAAAAAATGGGTCCTACGAAAATTCTTAAAATCGCTCCAAGTATCCGTCATTGTGTCACGAACAAGTACCCTGAAGCGTTTTTCTTAACTCCGTCAATAGCAGTTGGAAAATAGCCTCGGCTGGAGACACTCGGATGGGCCTATGGGGCTTTGGAGGGGCGGGTATCCAAAATAAGGCCCAATATCGAGTGCCGCTCTTCGAGGACATATAATTCAATGCCACACTGAATTACCGTGTGCCAAATGGCCGATAGGAGCCCTGATATTCAAGATTTTTTTTTCCCCGAATCGCGATTCGATCGAGAGCCGTCTTTCGAGGGCTGTTGCAAAAAAATGGGTCCTACGAAAATTCTTAAAATCGCTCCAAGTATCCGTCATTGTGTCACGAACAAGTACCCTGAAGCGTTTTTCTTAACTCCGTCAATAGCAGTTGGAAAATAGCCTCGGCTGGAGACACTCGGATGGGCCTATGGGGCTTTGGAGGGGCGGGTATCCAAAATAAGGCCCAATATCGAGTGCCGCTCTTCGAGGACATATAATTCAATGCCACACTGAATTACCGTGTGCCAAATGGCCGATAGGAGCCCTGATATTCAAGATTTTTTTTTCCCCGAATCGCGATTCGATCGAGAGCCGTCTTTCGAGGGCTGTTGCAAAAAAATGGGTCCTACGAAAATTCTTAAAATCGCTCCAAGTATCCGTCATTGTGTCACGAACAAGTACCCTGAAGCGTTTTTCTTAACTCCGTCAATAGCAGTTGGAAAATAGCCTCGGCTGGAGACACTCGGATGGGCCTATGGGGCTTTGGAGGGGCGGGTATCCAAAATAAGGCCCAATATCGAGTGCCGCTCTTCGAGGACATATAATTCAATGCCACACTGAATTACCGTGTGCCAAATGGCCGATAGGAGCCCTGATATTCAAGATTTTTTTTTCCCCGAATCGCGATTCGATCGAGAGCCGTCTTTCGAGGGCTGTTGCAAAAAAATGGGTCCTACGAAAATTCTTAAAATCGCTCCAAGTATCCGTCATTGTGTCACGAACAAGTACCCTGAAGCGTTTTTCTTAACTCCGTCAATAGCAGTTGGAAAATAGCCTCGGCTGGAGACACTCGGATGGGCCTATGGGGCTTTGGAGGGGCGGGTATCCAAAATAAGGCCCAATATCGAGTGCCGCTCTTCGAGGACATATAATTCAATGCCACACTGAATTACCGTGTGCCAAATGGCCGATAGGAGCCCTGATATTCAAGATTTTTTTTTCCCCGAATCGCGATTCGATCGAGAGCCGTCTTTCGAGGGCTGTTGCAAAAAAATGGGTCCTACGAAAATTCTTAAAATCGCTCCAAGTATCCGTCATTGTGTCACGAACAAGTACCCTGAAGCGTTTTTCTTAACTCCGTCAATAGCAGTTGGAAAATAGCCTCGGCTGGAGACACTCGGATGGGCCTATGGGGCTTTGGAGGGGCGGGTATCCAAAATAAGGCCCAATATCGAGTGCCGCTCTTCGAGGACATATAATTGACTGCCACTCTGAATTACCGTGTGCCAAATGGCCGATAGGAGCCCCGATATTCAAGATTTTTTTTTCCCCCGAATCGCGATTCGATCGAGAGCCGTCTTTCGAGGGCTGTTGCAAAAAAATGGGTCCTACGAAAATTCTTAAAATCGCTCCAAGTATCCGTCATTGTGTCACGAACAAGTACCCTGAAGCGTTTTTCTTAACTCCGTCAATAGCAGATGGAAAATAGCATCGGGTGGAGACACTCGGATGGGCCTATGGGGCTTTGGGGGGGCGGGTATCCGAAATAAGGCCCAATATCGAGTGCCGCTCTTCGAGGACATATAATTGACTGCCACTCTGAATTACCGTGTGCCAAATGGCCGATAGGAGCCCCGATATTCAAGATTTTTTTTTCCCCCGAATCGCGATTCGATCGAGAGCCGTCTTTCGAGGGCTGTTGCAAAAAAATGGGTCCTACGAAAATTCTTAAAATCGCTCCAAGTATCCGTCATTGTGTCAC
>CAXHKB010000046.1:0-15000 GCA_964017025.1 Stenichneumon culpator
ATTCAATGCCACACTGAATTACCGTGTGCCAAATGGCCGATAGGAGCCCTGATATTCAAGATTTTTTTTCCCCCGATTCGCGATTCGATCGAGAGCCGTCTTTCGAGGGCTGTTGCAAAAAAATGGGTCCTACGAAAATTCTTAAAATCGCTCCAAGTATCCGTCATTGTGTCACGAACAAGTACCCTGAAGCGTTTTTCTTAACTCCGTCAATAGCAGTTGGAAAATAGCCTCGGGTGGAGACACTCGGATGGGCCTATGGGGCTTTGGAGGGGCGGGTATCCGAAATAAGGCCCAATATCGAGTGCCGCTCTTCGAGGACATATAATTCAATGCCACACTGAATTACCGTGTGCCAAATGGCCCATAGGAGCCCTGATATTCAAGATTTTTTTTTCCCTCGAATCGCGATTCGATCGAGAGCCGTCTTTCGAGGGCCGTTGCAAAAAAATGGGTCCTACGAAAATTCTTAAAATCGCTCCAAGTATCCGTCATTGTGTCACGAACAAGTACCCTGAACCGTTTTTCTTAACTCCGTCAATAGCAGTTGGAAAATAGCCTCGGGTGGAGACACTCGGATGGGCCTATGGGGCTTTGGAGGGGCGGGTATCCGAAATAAGGCCCAATATCGAGTGCCGCTCTTCGAGGACATATAATTCAATGCCACACTGAATTACCGTGTGCCAAATGGCCGATAGGAGCCCTGATATTCAAGATTTTTTTCCCCCGATTCGCGATTCGATCGAGAGCCGTCTTTCGAGGGCTGTTGCAAAAAATGGGTCCTACGAAAATTCTTAAAATCGCTCCAAGTATCCGTCATTGTGTCACGAACAAGTACCCTGAAGCGTTTTTCTTAACTCCGTCAATAGCAGTTGGAAATAGCCTCGGGTGGAGACACTCGGATGGGCCTATGGGGCTTTGGAGGGGCGGGTATCCGAAATAAGGCCCAATATCGAGTGCCGCTCTTCGAGGACATATAATTCAATGCCACACTGAATTACCGTGTGCCAAATGGCCCATAGGAGCCCTGATATTCAAGATTTTTTTTCCCTCGAATCGCGATTCGATCGAGAGCCGTCTTTCGAGGGCCGTTGCAAAAAAATGGGTCCTACGAAAATTCTTAAATCGCTCCAAGTATCCGTCATTGTGTCACGAACAAGTACCCTGAAGCGTTTTTCTTAACTCCGTCAATAGCAGTTGGAAAATAGCCTCGGGTGGAGACACTCGGATGGGCCTATGGGGCTTTGGAGGGGCGGGTATCCGAAATAAGGCCCAATATCGAGTGCCGCTCTTCGAGGACATATAATTCAATGCCACACTGAATTACCGTGTGCCAAATGGCCCATAGGAGCCCTGATATTCAAGATTTTTTTTCCCTCGAATCGCGATTCGATCGAGAGCCGTCTTTCGAGGGGCCGTTGCAAAAAAATGGGTCCTACGAAAATTCTTAAAATCGCTCCAAGTATCCGTCATTGTGTCACGAACAAGTACCCTGAACCGTTTTTTCTTAACTCCGTCAATAGCAGTTGGAAAATAGCCTCGGGTGGAGACACTCGGATGGGCCTATGGGGCTTTGGAGGGGCGGGTATCCGAAATAAGGCCCAATATCGAGTGCCGCTCTTCGAGGACATATAATTCAATGCCACACTGAATTACCGTGTGCCAAATGGCCGATAGGAGCCCTGATATTCAAGATTTTTTTTCCCCCGATTCGCGATTCGATCGAGAGCCGTCTTTCGAGGGCTGTTGCAAAAAAATGGGTCCTACGAAAATTCTTAAAATCGCTCCAAGTATCCGTCATTGTGTCACGAACAAGTACCCTGAAGCGTTTTTCTTAACTCCGTCAATAGCAGTTGGAAAATAGCCTCGGGTGGAGACACTCGGATGGGCCTATGGGGCTTTGGAGGGGCGGGTATCCGAAATAAGGCCCAATATCGAGTGCCGCTCTTCGAGGACATATAATTCAATGCCACACTGAATTACCGTGTGCCAAATGGCCCATAGGAGCCCTGATATTCAAGATTTTTTTTCCCTCGAATCGCGATTCGATCGAGAGCCGTCTTTCGAGGGCCGTTGCAAAAAAATGGGTCCTACGAAAATTCTTAAAATCGCTCCAAGTATCCGTCATTGTGTCACGAACAAGTACCCTGAACCGTTTTTCTTAACTCCGTCAATAGCAGTTGGAAAATAGCCTCGGGTGGAGACACTCGGATGGGCCTATGGGGCTTTGGAGGGGCGGGTATCCGAAATAAGGCCCAATATCGAGTGCCGCTCTTCGAGGACATATAATTCAATGCCACACTGAATTACCGTGTGCCAAATGGCCGATAGGAGCCCTGATATTCAAGATTTTTTTTCCCCCGATTCGCGATTCGATCGAGAGCCGTCTTTCGAGGGCTGTTGCAAAAAAATGGGTCCTACGAAAATTCTTAAAATCGCTCCAAGTATCCGTCATTGTGTCACGAACAAGTACCCTGAAGCGTTTTTCTTAACTCCGTCAATAGCAGTTGGAAAATAGCCTCGGGTGGAGACACTCGGATGGGCCTATGGGGCTTTGGAGGGGCGGGTATCCGAAATAAGGCCCAATATCGAGTGCCGCTCTTCGAGGACATATAATTCAATGCCACACTGAATTACCGTGTGCCAAATGGCCCATAGGAGCCCTGATATTCAAGATTTTTTTTCCCTCGAATCGCGATTCGATCGAGAGCCGTCTTTCGAGGGCCGTTGCAAAAAAATGGGTCCTACGAAAATTCTTAAAATCGCTCCAAGTATCCGTCATTGTGTCACGAACAAGTACCCTGAACCGTTTTTCTTAACTCCGTCAATAGCAGTTGGAAAATAGCCTCGGGTGGAGACACTCGGATGGGCCTATGGGGCTTTGGAGGGGCGGGTATCCGAAATAAGGCCCAATATCGAGTGCCGCTCTTCGAGGACATATAATTCAATGCCACACTGAATTACCGTGTGCCAAATGGCCGATAGGAGCCCTGATATTCAAGATTTTTTTTCCCCCGATTCGCGATTCGATCGAGAGCCGTCTTTCGAGGGCTGTTGCAAAAAAATGGGTCCTACGAAAATTCTTAAAATCGCTCCAAGTATCCGTCATTGTGTCACGAACAAGTACCCTGAAGCGTTTTTCTTAACTCCGTCAATAGCAGTTGGAAAATAGCCTCGGGTGGAGACACTCGGATGGGCCTATGGGGCTTTGGAGGGGCGGGTATCCGAAATAAGGCCCAATATCGAGTGCCGCTCTTCGAGGACATATAATTCAATGCCACACTGAATTACCGTGTGCCAAATGGCCGATAGGAGCCCTGATATTCAAGATTTTTTTTCCCCCGATTCGCGATTCGATCGAGAGCCGTCTTTCGAGGGCTGTTGCAAAAAAATGGGTCCTACGAAAATTCTTAAAATCGCTCCAAGTATCCGTCATTGTGTCACGAACAAGTACCCTGAAGCGTTTTTCTTAACTCCGTCAATAGCAGTTGGAAAATAGCCTCGGGTGGAGACACTCGGATGGGCCTATGGGGCTTTGGAGGGGCGGGTATCCGAAATAAGGCCCAATATCGAGTGCCGCTCTTCGAGGACATATAATTCAATGCCACACTGAATTACCGTGTGCCAAATGGCCCATAGGAGCCCTGATATTCAAGATTTTTTTTCCCTCGAATCGCGATTCGATCGAGAGCCGTCTTTCGAGGGCCGTTGCAAAAAAATGGGTCCTACGAAAATTCTTAAAATCGCTCCAAGTATCCGTCATTGTGTCACGAACAAGTACCCTGAACCGTTTTTCTTAACTCCGTCAATAGCAGTTGGAAAATAGCCTCGGGTGGAGACACTCGGATGGGCCTATGGGGCTTTGGAGGGGCGGGTATCCGAAATAAGGCCCAATATCGAGTGCCGCTCTTCGAGGACATATAATTCAATGCCACACTGAATTACCGTGTGCCAAATGGCCGATAGGAGCCCTGATATTCAAGATTTTTTTTCCCCCGATTCGCGATTCGATCGAGAGCCGTCTTTCGAGGGCTGTTGCAAAAAAATGGGTCCTACGAAAATTCTTAAAATCGCTCCAAGTATCCGTCATTGTGTCACGAACAAGTACCCTGAAGCGTTTTTCTTAACTCCGTCAATAGCAGTTGGAAAATAGCCTCGGGTGGAGACACTCGGATGGGCCTATGGGGCTTTGGAGGGGCGGGTATCCGAAATAAGGCCCAATATCGAGTGCCGCTCTTCGAGGACATATAATTCAATGCCACACTGAATTACCGTGTGCCAAATGGCCCATAGGAGCCCTGATATTCAAGATTTTTTTTCCCTCGAATCGCGATTCGATCGAGAGCCGTCTTTCGAGGGCCGTTGCAAAAAAATGGGTCCTACGAAAATTCTTAAAATCGCTCCAAGTATCCGTCATTGTGTCACGAACAAGTACCCTGAACCGTTTTTCTTAACTCCGTCAATAGCAGTTGGAAAATAGCCTCGGGTGGAGACACTCGGATGGGCCTATGGGGCTTTGGAGGGGCGGGTATCCGAAATAAGGCCCAATATCGAGTGCCGCTCTTCGAGGACATATAATTCAATGCCACACTGAATTACCGTGTGCCAAATGGCCGATAGGAGCCCTGATATTCAAGATTTTTTTTCCCCCGATTCGCGATTCGATCGAGAGCCGTCTTTCGAGGGCTGTTGCAAAAAAATGGGTCCTACGAAAATTCTTAAAATCGCTCCAAGTATCCGTCATTGTGTCACGAACAAGTACCCTGAAGCGTTTTTCTTAACTCCGTCAATAGCAGTTGGAAAATAGCCTCGGGTGGAGACACTCGGATGGGCCTATGGGGCTTTGGAGGGGCGGGTATCCGAAATAAGGCCCAATATCGAGTGCCGCTCTTCGAGGACATATAATTCAATGCCACACTGAATTACCGTGTGCCAAATGGCCGATAGGAGCCCTGATATTCAAGATTTTTTTTCCCCCGATTCGCGATTCGATCGAGAGCCGTCTTTCGAGGGCTGTTGCAAAAAAATGGGTCCTACGAAAATTCTTAAAATCGCTCCAAGTATCCGTCATTGTGTCACGAACAAGTACCCTGAAGCGTTTTTCTTAACTCCGTCAATAGCAGTTGGAAAATAGCCTCGGGTGGAGACACTCGGATGGGCCTATGGGGCTTTGGAGGGGCGGGTATCCGAAATAAGGCCCAATATCGAGTGCCGCTCTTCGAGGACATATAATTCAATGCCACACTGAATTACCGTGTGCCAAATGGCCCATAGGAGCCCTGATATTCAAGATTTTTTTTCCCTCGAATCGCGATTCGATCGAGAGCCGTCTTTCGAGGGCCGTTGCAAAAAAATGGGTCCTACGAAAATTCTTAAAATCGCTCCAAGTATCCGTCATTGTGTCACGAACAAGTACCCTGAACCGTTTTTCTTAACTCCGTCAATAGCAGTTGGAAAATAGCCTCGGGTGGAGACACTCGGATGGGCCTATGGGGCTTTGGAGGGGCGGGTATCCGAAATAAGGCCCAATATCGAGTGCCGCTCTTCGAGGACATATAATTCAATGCCACACTGAATTACCGTGTGCCAAATGGCCGATAGGAGCCCTGATATTCAAGATTTTTTTTCCCCCGATTCGCGATTCGATCGAGAGCCGTCTTTCGAGGGCTGTTGCAAAAAAATGGGTCCTACGAAAATTCTTAAAATCGCTCCAAGTATCCGTCATTGTGTCACGAACAAGTACCCTGAAGCGTTTTTCTTAACTCCGTCAATAGCAGTTGGAAAATAGCCTCGGGTGGAGACACTCGGATGGGCCTATGGGGCTTTGGAGGGGCGGGTATCCGAAATAAGGCCCAATATCGAGTGCCGCTCTTCGAGGACATATAATTCAATGCCACACTGAATTACCGTGTGCCAAATGGCCCATAGGAGCCCTGATATTCAAGATTTTTTTTCCCTCGAATCGCGATTCGATCGAGAGCCGTCTTTCGAGGGCCGTTGCAAAAAAATGGGTCCTACGAAAATTCTTAAAATCGCTCCAAGTATCCGTCATTGTGTCACGAACAAGTACCCTGAACCGTTTTTCTTAACTCCGTCAATAGCAGTTGGAAAATAGCCTCGGGTGGAGACACTCGGATGGGCCTATGGGGCTTTGGAGGGGCGGGTATCCGAAATAAGGCCCAATATCGAGTGCCGCTCTTCGAGGACATATAATTCAATGCCACACTGAATTACCGTGTGCCAAATGGCCGATAGGAGCCCTGATATTCAAGATTTTTTTTCCCCCGATTCGCGATTCGATCGAGAGCCGTCTTTCGAGGGCTGTTGCAAAAAAATGGGTCCTACGAAAATTCTTAAAATCGCTCCAAGTATCCGTCATTGTGTCACGAACAAGTACCCTGAAGCGTTTTTCTTAACTCCGTCAATAGCAGTTGGAAAATAGCCTCGGGTGGAGACACTCGGATGGGCCTATGGGGCTTTGGAGGGGCGGGTATCCGAAATAAGGCCCAATATCGAGTGCCGCTCTTCGAGGACATATAATTCAATGCCACACTGAATTACCGTGTGCCAAATGGCCGATAGGAGCCCTGATATTCAAGATTTTTTTTCCCCCGATTCGCGATTCGATCGAGAGCCGTCTTTCGAGGGCTGTTGCAAAAAAATGGGTCCTACGAAAATTCTTAAAATCGCTCCAAGTATCCGTCATTGTGTCACGAACAAGTACCCTGAAGCGTTTTTCTTAACTCCGTCAATAGCAGTTGGAAAATAGCCTCGGGTGGAGACACTCGGATGGGCCTATGGGGCTTTGGAGGGGCGGGTATCCGAAATAAGGCCCAATATCGAGTGCCGCTCTTCGAGGACATATAATTCAATGCCACACTGAATTACCGTGTGCCAAATGGCCCATAGGAGCCCTGATATTCAAGATTTTTTTTCCCTCGAATCGCGATTCGATCGAGAGCCGTCTTTCGAGGGCCGTTGCAAAAAAATGGGTCCTACGAAAATTCTTAAAATCGCTCCAAGTATCCGTCATTGTGTCACGAACAAGTACCCTGAACCGTTTTTCTTAACTCCGTCAATAGCAGTTGGAAAATAGCCTCGGGTGGAGACACTCGGATGGGCCTATGGGGCTTTGGAGGGGCGGGTATCCGAAATAAGGCCCAATATCGAGTGCCGCTCTTCGAGGACATATAATTCAATGCCACACTGAATTACCGTGTGCCAAATGGCCGATAGGAGCCCTGATATTCAAGATTTTTTTTCCCCCGATTCGCGATTCGATCGAGAGCCGTCTTTCGAGGGCTGTTGCAAAAAAATGGGTCCTACGAAAATTCTTAAAATCGCTCCAAGTATCCGTCATTGTGTCACGAACAAGTACCCTGAAGCGTTTTTCTTAACTCCGTCAATAGCAGTTGGAAAATAGCCTCGGGTGGAGACACTCGGATGGGCCTATGGGGCTTTGGAGGGGCGGGTATCCGAAATAAGGCCCAATATCGAGTGCCGCTCTTCGAGGACATATAATTCAATGCCACACTGAATTACCGTGTGCCAAATGGCCCATAGGAGCCCTGATATTCAAGATTTTTTTTCCCTCGAATCGCGATTCGATCGAGAGCCGTCTTTCGAGGGCCGTTGCAAAAAAATGGGTCCTACGAAAATTCTTAAAATCGCTCCAAGTATCCGTCATTGTGTCACGAACAAGTACCCTGAACCGTTTTTCTTAACTCCGTCAATAGCAGTTGGAAAATAGCCTCGGGTGGAGACACTCGGATGGGCCTATGGGGCTTTGGAGGGGCGGGTATCCGAAATAAGGCCCAATATCGAGTGCCGCTCTTCGAGGACATATAATTCAATGCCACACTGAATTACCGTGTGCCAAATGGCCGATAGGAGCCCTGATATTCAAGATTTTTTTTCCCCCGATTCGCGATTCGATCGAGAGCCGTCTTTCGAGGGCTGTTGCAAAAAAATGGGTCCTACGAAAATTCTTAAAATCGCTCCAAGTATCCGTCATTGTGTCACGAACAAGTACCCTGAAGCGTTTTTCTTAACTCCGTCAATAGCAGTTGGAAAATAGCCTCGGGTGGAGACACTCGGATGGGCCTATGGGGCTTTGGAGGGGCGGGTATCCGAAATAAGGCCCAATATCGAGTGCCGCTCTTCGAGGACATATAATTCAATGCCACACTGAATTACCGTGTGCCAAATGGCCGATAGGAGCCCTGATATTCAAGATTTTTTTTCCCCCGATTCGCGATTCGATCGAGAGCCGTCTTTCGAGGGCTGTTGCAAAAAAATGGGTCCTACGAAAATTCTTAAAATCGCTCCAAGTATCCGTCATTGTGTCACGAACAAGTACCCTGAAGCGTTTTTCTTAACTCCGTCAATAGCAGTTGGAAAATAGCCTCGGGTGGAGACACTCGGATGGGCCTATGGGGCTTTGGAGGGGCGGGTATCCGAAATAAGGCCCAATATCGAGTGCCGCTCTTCGAGGACATATAATTCAATGCCACACTGAATTACCGTGTGCCAAATGGCCCATAGGAGCCCTGATATTCAAGATTTTTTTTCCCTCGAATCGCGATTCGATCGAGAGCCGTCTTTCGAGGGCCGTTGCAAAAAAATGGGTCCTACGAAAATTCTTAAAATCGCTCCAAGTATCCGTCATTGTGTCACGAACAAGTACCCTGAACCGTTTTTCTTAACTCCGTCAATAGCAGTTGGAAAATAGCCTCGGGTGGAGACACTCGGATGGGCCTATGGGGCTTTGGAGGGGCGGGTATCCGAAATAAGGCCCAATATCGAGTGCCGCTCTTCGAGGACATATAATTCAATGCCACACTGAATTACCGTGTGCCAAATGGCCGATAGGAGCCCTGATATTCAAGATTTTTTTTCCCCCGATTCGCGATTCGATCGAGAGCCGTCTTTCGAGGGCTGTTGCAAAAAAATGGGTCCTACGAAAATTCTTAAAATCGCTCCAAGTATCCGTCATTGTGTCACGAACAAGTACCCTGAAGCGTTTTTCTTAACTCCGTCAATAGCAGTTGGAAAATAGCCTCGGGTGGAGACACTCGGATGGGCCTATGGGGCTTTGGAGGGGCGGGTATCCGAAATAAGGCCCAATATCGAGTGCCGCTCTTCGAGGACATATAATTCAATGCCACACTGAATTACCGTGTGCCAAATGGCCCATAGGAGCCCTGATATTCAAGATTTTTTTTCCCTCGAATCGCGATTCGATCGAGAGCCGTCTTTCGAGGGCCGTTGCAAAAAAATGGGTCCTACGAAAATTCTTAAAATCGCTCCAAGTATCCGTCATTGTGTCACGAACAAGTACCCTGAACCGTTTTTCTTAACTCCGTCAATAGCAGTTGGAAAATAGCCTCGGGTGGAGACACTCGGATGGGCCTATGGGGCTTTGGAGGGGCGGGTATCCGAAATAAGGCCCAATATCGAGTGCCGCTCTTCGAGGACATATAATTCAATGCCACACTGAATTACCGTGTGCCAAATGGCCGATAGGAGCCCTGATATTCAAGATTTTTTTTCCCCCGATTCGCGATTCGATCGAGAGCCGTCTTTCGAGGGCTGTTGCAAAAAAATGGGTCCTACGAAAATTCTTAAAATCGCTCCAAGTATCCGTCATTGTGTCACGAACAAGTACCCTGAAGCGTTTTTCTTAACTCCGTCAATAGCAGTTGGAAAATAGCCTCGGGTGGAGACACTCGGATGGGCCTATGGGGCTTTGGAGGGGCGGGTATCCGAAATAAGGCCCAATATCGAGTGCCGCTCTTCGAGGACATATAATTCAATGCCACACTGAATTACCGTGTGCCAAATGGCCCATAGGAGCCCTGATATTCAAGATTTTTTTTCCCTCGAATCGCGATTCGATCGAGAGCCGTCTTTCGAGGGCCGTTGCAAAAAAATGGGTCCTACGAAAATTCTTAAAATCGCTCCAAGTATCCGTCATTGTGTCACGAACAAGTACCCTGAACCGTTTTTCTTAACTCCGTCAATAGCAGTTGGAAAATAGCCTCGGGTGGAGACACTCGGATGGGCCTATGGGGCTTTGGAGGGGCGGGTATCCGAAATAAGGCCCAATATCGAGTGCCGCTCTTCGAGGACATATAATTCAATGCCACACTGAATTACCGTGTGCCAAATGGCCGATAGGAGCCCTGATATTCAAGATTTTTTTTCCCCCGATTCGCGATTCGATCGAGAGCCGTCTTTCGAGGGCTGTTGCAAAAAAATGGGTCCTACGAAAATTCTTAAAATCGCTCCAAGTATCCGTCATTGTGTCACGAACAAGTACCCTGAAGCGTTTTTCTTAACTCCGTCAATAGCAGTTGGAAAATAGCCTCGGGTGGAGACACTCGGATGGGCCTATGGGGCTTTGGAGGGGCGGGTATCCGAAATAAGGCCCAATATCGAGTGCCGCTCTTCGAGGACATATAATTCAATGCCACACTGAATTACCGTGTGCCAAATGGCCGATAGGAGCCCTGATATTCAAGATTTTTTTTCCCCCGATTCGCGATTCGATCGAGAGCCGTCTTTCGAGGGCTGTTGCAAAAAAATGGGTCCTACGAAAATTCTTAAAATCGCTCCAAGTATCCGTCATTGTGTCACGAACAAGTACCCTGAAGCGTTTTTCTTAACTCCGTCAATAGCAGTTGGAAAATAGCCTCGGGTGGAGACACTCGGATGGGCCTATGGGGCTTTGGAGGGGCGGGTATCCGAAATAAGGCCCAATATCGAGTGCCGCTCTTCGAGGACATATAATTCAATGCCACACTGAATTACCGTGTGCCAAATGGCCCATAGGAGCCCTGATATTCAAGATTTTTTTTCCCTCGAATCGCGATTCGATCGAGAGCCGTCTTTCGAGGGCCGTTGCAAAAAAATGGGTCCTACGAAAATTCTTAAAATCGCTCCAAGTATCCGTCATTGTGTCACGAACAAGTACCCTGAACCGTTTTTCTTAACTCCGTCAATAGCAGTTGGAAAATAGCCTCGGGTGGAGACACTCGGATGGGCCTATGGGGCTTTGGAGGGGCGGGTATCCGAAATAAGGCCCAATATCGAGTGCCGCTCTTCGAGGACATATAATTCAATGCCACACTGAATTACCGTGTGCCAAATGGCCGATAGGAGCCCTGATATTCAAGATTTTTTTTCCCCCGATTCGCGATTCGATCGAGAGCCGTCTTTCGAGGGCTGTTGCAAAAAAATGGGTCCTACGAAAATTCTTAAAATCGCTCCAAGTATCCGTCATTGTGTCACGAACAAGTACCCTGAAGCGTTTTTCTTAACTCCGTCAATAGCAGTTGGAAAATAGCCTCGGGTGGAGACACTCGGATGGGCCTATGGGGCTTTGGAGGGGCGGGTATCCGAAATAAGGCCCAATATCGAGTGCCGCTCT
Organism: Stenichneumon culpator; assembly: GCA_964017025.1. Lineage (NCBI taxonomy): Eukaryota > Metazoa > Arthropoda > Insecta > Hymenoptera > Ichneumonidae > Stenichneumon > Stenichneumon culpator. The sequence continues at coordinate 11,432 of CAXHKB010000046.1, forward strand.
TCGAGGACATATAATTCAATGCCACACTGAATTACCGTGTGCCAAATGGCCGATAGGAGCCCTGATATTCAAGATTTTTTTTCCCCCGATTCGCGATTCGATCGAGAGCCGTCTTTCGAGGGCTGTTGCAAAAAAATGGGTCCTACGAAAATTCTTAAAATCGCTCCAAGTATCCGTCATTGTGTCACGAACAAGTACCCTGAAGCGTTTTTCTTAACTCCGTCAATAGCAGTTGGAAAATAGCCTCGGGTGGAGACACTCGGATGGGCCTATGGGGCTTTGGAGGGGCGGGTATCCGAAATAAGGCCCAATATCGAGTGCCGCTCTTCGAGGACATATAATTCAATGCCACACTGAATTACCGTGTGCCAAATGGCCCATAGGAGCCCTGATATTCAAGATTTTTTTTCCCTCGAATCGCGATTCGATCGAGAGCCGTCTTTCGAGGGCCGTTGCAAAAAAATGGGTCCTACGAAAATTCTTAAAATCGCTCCAAGTATCCGTCATTGTGTCACGAACAAGTACCCTGAACCGTTTTTCTTAACTCCGTCAATAGCAGTTGGAAAATAGCCTCGGGTGGAGACACTCGGATGGGCCTATGGGGCTTTGGAGGGGCGGGTATCCGAAATAAGGCCCAATATCGAGTGCCGCTCTTCGAGGACATATAATTCAATGCCACACTGAATTACCGTGTGCCAAATGGCCGATAGGAGCCCTGATATTCAAGATTTTTTTTCCCCCGATTCGCGATTCGATCGAGAGCCGTCTTTCGAGGGCTGTTGCAAAAAAATGGGTCCTACGAAAATTCTTAAAATCGCTCCAAGTATCCGTCATTGTGTCACGAACAAGTACCCTGAAGCGTTTTTCTTAACTCCGTCAATAGCAGTTGGAAAATAGCCTCGGGTGGAGACACTCGGATGGGCCTATGGGGCTTTGGAGGGGCGGGTATCCGAAATAAGGCCCAATATCGAGTGCCGCTCTTCGAGGACATATAATTCAATGCCACACTGAATTACCGTGTGCCAAATGGCCCATAGGAGCCCTGATATTCAAGATTTTTTTTCCCTCGAATCGCGATTCGATCGAGAGCCGTCTTTCGAGGGCCGTTGCAAAAAAATGGGTCCTACGAAAATTCTTAAAATCGCTCCAAGTATCCGTCATTGTGTCACGAACAAGTACCCTGAACCGTTTTTCTTAACTCCGTCAATAGCAGTTGGAAAATAGCCTCGGGTGGAGACACTCGGATGGGCCTATGGGGCTTTGGAGGGGCGGGTATCCGAAATAAGGCCCAATATCGAGTGCCGCTCTTCGAGGACATATAATTCAATGCCACACTGAATTACCGTGTGCCAAATGGCCGATAGGAGCCCTGATATTCAAGATTTTTTTTCCCCCGATTCGCGATTCGATCGAGAGCCGTCTTTCGAGGGCTGTTGCAAAAAAATGGGTCCTACGAAAATTCTTAAAATCGCTCCAAGTATCCGTCATTGTGTCACGAACAAGTACCCTGAAGCGTTTTTCTTAACTCCGTCAATAGCAGTTGGAAAATAGCCTCGGGTGGAGACACTCGGATGGGCCTATGGGGCTTTGGAGGGGCGGGTATCCGAAATAAGGCCCAATATCGAGTGCCGCTCTTCGAGGACATATAATTCAATGCCACACTGAATTACCGTGTGCCAAATGGCCGATAGGAGCCCTGATATTCAAGATTTTTTTTCCCCCGATTCGCGATTCGATCGAGAGCCGTCTTTCGAGGGCTGTTGCAAAAAAATGGGTCCTACGAAAATTCTTAAAATCGCTCCAAGTATCCGTCATTGTGTCACGAACAAGTACCCTGAAGCGTTTTTCTTAACTCCGTCAATAGCAGTTGGAAAATAGCCTCGGGTGGAGACACTCGGATGGGCCTATGGGGCTTTGGAGGGGCGGGTATCCGAAATAAGGCCCAATATCGAGTGCCGCTCTTCGAGGACATATAATTCAATGCCACACTGAATTACCGTGTGCCAAATGGCCCATAGGAGCCCTGATATTCAAGATTTTTTTTCCCTCGAATCGCGATTCGATCGAGAGCCGTCTTTCGAGGGCCGTTGCAAAAAAATGGGTCCTACGAAAATTCTTAAAATCGCTCCAAGTATCCGTCATTGTGTCACGAACAAGTACCCTGAACCGTTTTTCTTAACTCCGTCAATAGCAGTTGGAAAATAGCCTCGGGTGGAGACACTCGGATGGGCCTATGGGGCTTTGGAGGGGCGGGTATCCGAAATAAGGCCCAATATCGAGTGCCGCTCTTCGAGGACATATAATTCAATGCCACACTGAATTACCGTGTGCCAAATGGCCGATAGGAGCCCTGATATTCAAGATTTTTTTTCCCCCGATTCGCGATTCGATCGAGAGCCGTCTTTCGAGGGCTGTTGCAAAAAAATGGGTCCTACGAAAATTCTTAAAATCGCTCCAAGTATCCGTCATTGTGTCACGAACAAGTACCCTGAAGCGTTTTTCTTAACTCCGTCAATAGCAGTTGGAAAATAGCCTCGGGTGGAGACACTCGGATGGGCCTATGGGGCTTTGGAGGGGCGGGTATCCGAAATAAGGCCCAATATCGAGTGCCGCTCTTCGAGGACATATAATTCAATGCCACACTGAATTACCGTGTGCCAAATGGCCCATAGGAGCCCTGATATTCAAGATTTTTTTTCCCTCGAATCGCGATTCGATCGAGAGCCGTCTTTCGAGGGCCGTTGCAAAAAAATGGGTCCTACGAAAATTCTTAAAATCGCTCCAAGTATCCGTCATTGTGTCACGAACAAGTACCCTGAACCGTTTTTCTTAACTCCGTCAATAGCAGTTGGAAAATAGCCTCGGGTGGAGACACTCGGATGGGCCTATGGGGCTTTGGAGGGGCGGGTATCCGAAATAAGGCCCAATATCGAGTGCCGCTCTTCGAGGACATATAATTCAATGCCACACTGAATTACCGTGTGCCAAATGGCCGATAGGAGCCCTGATATTCAAGATTTTTTTTCCCCCGATTCGCGATTCGATCGAGAGCCGTCTTTCGAGGGCTGTTGCAAAAAAATGGGTCCTACGAAAATTCTTAAAATCGCTCCAAGTATCCGTCATTGTGTCACGAACAAGTACCCTGAAGCGTTTTTCTTAACTCCGTCAATAGCAGTTGGAAAATAGCCTCGGGTGGAGACACTCGGATGGGCCTATGGGGCTTTGGAGGGGCGGGTATCCGAAATAAGGCCCAATATCGAGTGCCGCTCTTCGAGGACATATAATTCAATGCCACACTGAATTACCGTGTGCCAAATGGCCCATAGGAGCCCTGATATTCAAGATTTTTTTTCCCTCGAATCGCGATTCGATCGAGAGCCGTCTTTCGAGGGCCGTTGCAAAAAAATGGGTCCTACGAAAATTCTTAAAATCGCTCCAAGTATCCGTCATTGTGTCACGAACAAGTACCCTGAACCGTTTTTCTTAACTCCGTCAATAGCAGTTGGAAAATAGCCTCGGGTGGAGACACTCGGATGGGCCTATGGGGCTTTGGAGGGGCGGGTATCCGA
>CAXHKB010000046.1:20000-22500 GCA_964017025.1 Stenichneumon culpator
GCAACAGCTATCTCTCGAAGCGAACAGTTTCGTTCTGTCGACGCGCGACTTGCGAGAGAATAATACTCAGACTACCGTCCGATCGGTCGACGCGCGACTACATAAGACAAAAATAAATAATGAAAAAAAATCTCATCGATTGTAAATGACGTCGACACACTTGGTTCGTCATTTTATAAATATTTTCATAAGTATATTCGTTGAATTGTAAGTTTTAAGCATCCGATCGGTCGAAGTCCCGTCCTCTCGGAGAGCATTCACTCGCAGCGAACACTCTCGATCGGTCGACGCCCGAGAGTTCTACGAGAAGAACGACTCGGCCGTCGTCCGGTCGGTCGACGCGCGACTATGTACGAAAAAAAAAAAAATAATGAAAAAAAATCTCATCAATCGTAAATGACGTCGACACACTTGGTTCGTCGTATTATAAATATTTTCATAAGTATATTCGTTGAATTGTAAGTTTTTAGCATCCGATCGGTCGAAGTCCCGTCCTCGCGTAGAGTATTCACTCGCAGCTAACACTCTCGATCGGTCGACGCCCGAGAGTTCTACGAGAAGAACGACTCGGCCGTCGTCCGGTCGGTCGACGCGCGACTATGTACGAAAAAGAAAAAAAATGAAAAAAAATCTCATCAATCGTAAATGACGTCGACACACTTGGTTCGTCGTATTATAAATATTTTCATAAGTATATTCGTTGAATTGTAAGTTTTTAGCATCCGATCGGTCGAAGTCCCGTCCTCGCGTAGAGTATTCACTCGCAGCTAACACTCTCGATCGGTCGACGCCCGAGAGTTCTACGAGAAGAACGACTCGGCCGTCGTCCGGTCGGTCGACGCGCGACTATGTACGAAAAAGAAAAAAAATGAAAAAAAATCTCATCAATCGTAAATGACGTCGACACACTTGGTTCGTCATTTTATAAATATTTTCATAAGTATATTCGTTGAATTGTAAGTTTTCAGCATTCGATCGGTCGAAGTCCCGTCCTCTCGTAGAGTATTCACTCGCAGCTAACACTCTCGATCGGTCGACGCCCGAGAGTTCTACGAGAAGAACGACTCGGCCGTCGTCCGGTCGGTCGACGCGCGACTATGTACGAAAAAAAAAAAATAATGAAAAAAAATCTCATCAATCGTAAATGACGTCGACACACTTGGTTCGTCATTTTATAAATATTTTCAGAAGCATATTCATAGAATTGTCAGTTTTTAGCATCCGATCGGTCGATGTCGCGTCCTCTCGGAGAGCATTCACTCGCAGCGAACACTCTCGATCGGTCGACGCCCGAGCGTTCCGCGAGAAGAACGACTCGGCCGTCGTCCGATCGGTCGACGCGCAATCTCGAAAAATAAGTAAATAAAATATTATTCGATAAATTTTGCTTACATATGATTCTAATAATTAAATAACTATTATTCAACTCGTTTAATCATTAAATTCTAATATTTTATATATCCGATCGGTCGATAGTCGATCCGAAGAAAATTTATATTCTCTATAATATCGTTAAAAATGAGTCAATTGACAAAGTATATATTTAGTTTAATCGAAAATAATGTTTGCAGTAATTATTATTGACGATTATTGCTCGGTTTCATTGTTTTTACATGTTTCGAAGAGCGCTCGCACATCGTTCAGAGTCCGAGCGCGCGGATGCCTCCCGGCCCGCTCAACGCTGTTTCGTCCCCTTTGAATAGCGTGGTTAAGACCATCCGTTACCGCTCGGCAGGCGCCCGAGCTGGTTACTATAAGGGAGGCGAAGCATCGGTGCTACCGAGCGACGCGAGACTCTCGTTCGATGAACTGGTAGTACAGAGTTGGTGTATAAAATATATTACGCAGCATTACCACGGGTCGGTGTCTTTGACCGAATGGCTCTTATGTGGTACACGCCCTAGGCGCTTTACATTATTGTATACACAACAATATGTATTATACTGAGCATCGACTCACCCAATTCCGGGCGAGAATACAAGTATGAAAAAGAAAATTCATACGAAACGAAACACGAAAGTATCGAAAGAGATACAGCTTGGTCGCTGAGAAAAAATATTCTAGCGTCAAGAGTAGCAAACGAGAATGTTTGACCGAGATACGCGGATTCGCACAAAATTTGTGTGTGTTTTCAAATAAGAGAAAAAGAGAGGTGTTTGGTGCAATCCGTATAGCCGAGTTTCGAAGTCTTCGACACAAACGCGAAGATCTTCTTAGCTGAGCAAAAAGTAAAGAAAAGTATATTGTATAAAAGTAAAAACGAACAAAATTGTTCGAGAAAATGAAAAAAAGTGTGTGTCTCTCGCCGCGCTTTAGATACGATGCCGCGTCGCAAGACTCTGGTATATGATATCCGCGGGAGAGTACAACGGACACACTGTGAGAGAGAAAAACACGAAGAGAGGAATTGTGCAGAGGAAGAAAAGAGAAGATTGTTAAAGAGTTTTTGTATTTTACACGAACGGTAGAATTCGGATGGTGGTTCGCGTCTTTTAGTCGC
>CAXHKB010000047.1:0-49343 GCA_964017025.1 Stenichneumon culpator
CGCCCCCCCAAAGCCCCATAGGCCCATCCGAGTGTCTCCACCCGATGCTATTTTCCATCAGCTTTTGACGGAGTTAAGAAAAACGTTCAGGGTACTTGTTCGTGACACAATGACGGATACTTGGAGCGATTTTAAGAATTTTCGTAGGACCCATTTTTTGCAACAGCCCTCGAAAGACGGCTCTCGATCGAATCGCGAATCGGAGGAAAAAAAAATCTTGAATATCAGGGCTCCTATCGGCCATTTGGCACTCGCTAATTCAGAGTGGCAGTCAATTATATGTCCTCGAAGAGCGGCACTCGATATTGGGCCTTATTTCGATACGCGGTCGCCCCCCCAAAGCCCCATAGGCCCATCCGAGTGTCTCCACCCGATGCTATTTTCCATCAGCTTTTGACGGAGTTAAGAAAAACGGTTCAGGGTACTTGTTCGTGACACAATGACGGATACTTGGAGCGATTTTAAGAATTTTCGTAGGACCCATTTTTTTGCAACAGCCCTCGAAAGACGGCTCTCGATCGAATCGCGATTCGGAGGAAAAAAAATCTTGAATATCAGGGCTCCTATCGGCCATTTGGCACACGCTAATTCAGAGTGGCAGTCAATTATATGTCCTCGAAGAGCGGCACTCGATATTGGGCCTTATTTTCGATACCCGCCCCCCCAAAGCCCCATAGGCCCATCCGAGTGTCTCCACCCGATGCTATTTTCCATCAGCTTTTGACGGAGTTAAGAAAAACGGTTCAGGGTACTTGTTCGTGACACAATGACGGATACTTGGAGCGATTTTAAGAATTTTCGTAGGACCCATTTTTTTGCAACAGCCCTCGAAAGACGGCTCTCGATCGAATCGCGATTCGGGGGAAAAAAAATCTTGAATATCAGGGCTCCTATCGGCCATTTGGCACACGCTAATTCAGAGTGGCAGTCAATTATATGTCCTCGAAGAGCGGCACTCGATATTGGGCCTTATTTTCGATACCCGCCCCCCCAAAGCCCCATAGGCCCATCCGAGTGTCTCCACCCGATGCTATTTTCCATCAGCTTTTGACGGAGTTAAGAAAAACGGTTCAGGGTACTTGTTCGTGACACAATGACGGATACTTGGAGCGATTTAAGAATTTTCGTAGGACCCATTTTTTTGCAACAGCCCTCGAAAGACGGCTCTCGATCGAATCGCGAATCGGAGGAAAAAAAATCTTGAATATCAGGGCTCCTATCGGCCATTTGGCACACGCTAATTCAGAGTGGCAGTCAATTATATGTCCTCGAAGAGCGGCACTCGATATTGGGCCTTATTTTCGATACCCGCCCCCCCAAAGCCCCATAGGCCCATCCGAGTGTCTCCACCCGATGCTATTTTCCATCAGCTTTTGACGGAGTTAAGAAAAACGGTTCAGGGTACTTGTTCGTGACACAATGACGGATACTTGGAGCGATTTTAAGAATTTTCGTAGGACCCATTTTTTTGCAACAGCCCTCGAAAGACGGCTCTCGATCGAATCGCGAATCGGAGGAAAAAAAATCTTGAATATCAGGGCTCCTATCGGCCATTTGGCACACGCTAATTCAGAGTGGCAGTCAATTATATGTCCTCGAAGAGCGGCACTCGATATTGGGCCTTATTTTCGATACCCGCCCCCCCAAAGCCCCATAGGCCCATCCGAGTGTCTCCACCCGATGCTATTTTCCATCAGCTTTTGACGGAGTTAAGAAAAACGGTTCAGGGTACTTGTTCGTGACACAATGACGGATACTTGGAGCGATTTTAAGAATTTTCGTAGGACCCATTTTTTTGCAACAGCCCTCGAAAGACGGCTCTCGATCGAATCGCGAATCGGGGGAAAAAAAATCTTGAATATCAGGGCTCCTATCGGCCATTTGGCACACGCTAATTCAGAGTGGCAGTCAATTATATGTCCTCGAAGAGCGGCACTCGATATTGGGCCTTATTTTCGATACCCGCCCCCCCAAAGCCCCATAGGCCCATCCGAGTGTCTCCACCCGATGCTATTTTCCATCAGCTTTTGACGGAGTTAAGAAAAACGGTTCAGGGTACTTGTTCGTGACACAATGACGGATACTTGGAGCGATTTTAAGAATTTTCGTAGGACCCATTTTTTTGCAACAGCCCTCGAAAGACGGCTCTCGATCGAATCGCGAATCGGGGGAAAAAAAATCTTGAATATCAGGGCTCCTATCGGCCATTTGGCACACGCTAATTCAGAGTGGCAGTCAATTATATGTCCTCGAAGAGCGGCACTCGATATTGGGCCTTATTTTCGATACCCGCCCCCCCAAAGCCCCATAGGCCCATCCGAGTGTCTCCACCCGATGCTATTTTCCATCAGCTTTTGACGGAGTTAAGAAAAACGGTTCAGGGTACTTGTTCGTGACACAATGACGGATACTTGGAGCGATTTTAAGAATTTTCGTAGGACCCATTTTTTTGCAACAGCCCTCGAAAGACGGCTCTCGATCGAATCGCGAATCGGGGGAAAAAAAATCTTGAATATCAGGGCTCCTATCGGCCATTTGGCACACGCTAATTCAGAGTGGCAGTCAATTATATGTCCTCGAAGAGCGGCACTCGATATTGGGCCTTATTTTCGATACCCGCCCCCCCAAAGCCCCATAGGCCCATCCGAGTGTCTCCACCCGATGCTATTTTCCATCAGCTTTTGACGGAGTTAAGAAAAACGGTTCAGGGTACTTGTTCGTGACACAATGACGGATACTTGGAGCGATTTTAAGAATTTTCGTAGGACCCATTTTTTTGCAACAGCCCTCGAAAGACGGCTCTCGATCGAATCGCGAATCGGAGGAAAAAAAATCTTGAATATCAGGGCTCCTATCGGCCATTTGGCACACGCTAATTCAGAGTGGCAGTCAATTATATGTCCTCGAAGAGCGGCACTCGATATTGGGCCTTATTTTCGATACCCGCCCCCCCAAAGCCCCATAGGCCCATCCGAGTGTCTCCACCCGATGCTATTTTCCATCAGCTTTTGACGGAGTTAAGAAAAACGGTTCAGGGTACTTGTTCGTGACACAATGACGGATACTTGGAGCGATTTTAAGAATTTTCGTAGGACCCATTTTTTTGCAACAGCCCTCGAAAGACGGCTCTCGATCGAATCGCGAATCGGGGGAAAAAAAATCTTGAATATCAGGGCTCCTATCGGCCATTTGGCACACGCTAATTCAGAGTGGCAGTCAATTATATGTCCTCGAAGAGCGGCACTCGATATTGGGCCTTATTTTCGATACCCGCCCCCCCAAAGCCCCATAGGCCCATCCGAGTGTCTCCACCCGATGCTATTTTCCATCAGCTTTTGACGGAGTTAAGAAAAACGGTTCAGGGTACTTGTTCGTGACACAATGACGGATACTTGGAGCGATTTTAAGAATTTTCGTAGGACCCATTTTTTTGCAACAGCCCTCGAAAGACGGCTCTCGATCGAATCGCGAATCGGGGAAAAAAAAATCTTGAATATCAGGGCTCCTATCGGCCATTTGGCACACGCTAATTCAGAGTGGCAGTCAATTATATGTCCTCGAAGAGCGGCACTCGATATTGGGCCTTATTTTCGATACCCGCCCCCCCAAAGCCCCATAGGCCCATCCGAGTGTCTCCACCCGATGCTATTTTCCATCAGCTTTTGACGGAGTTAAGAAAAACGGTTCAGGGTACTTGTTCGTGACACAATGACGGATACTTGGAGCGATTTTAAGAATTTTCGTAGGACCCATTTTTTTGCAACAGCCCTCGAAAGACGGCTCTCGATCGAATCGCGAATCGGGGGAAAAAAAATCTTGAATATCAGGGCTCCTATCGGCCATTTGGCACACGCTAATTCAGAGTGGCAGTCAATTATATGTCCTCGAAGAGCGGCACTCGATATTGGGCCTTATTTTCGATACCCGCCCCCCCAAAGCCCCATAGGCCCATCCGAGTGTCTCCACCCGATGCTATTTTCCATCAGCTTTTGACGGAGTTAAGAAAAACGGTTCAGGGTACTTGTTCGTGACACAATGACGGATACTTGGAGCGATTTTAAGAATTTTCGTAGGACCCATTTTTTTGCAACAGCCCTCGAAAGACGGCTCTCGATCGAATCGCGAATCGGGGGAAAAAAAATCTTGAATATCAGGGCTCCTATCGGCCATTTGGCACACGCTAATTCAGAGTGGCAGTCAATTATATGTCCTCGAAGAGCGGCACTCGATATTGGGCCTTATTTTCGATACCCGCCCCCCCAAAGCCCCATAGGCCCATCCGAGTGTCTCCACCCGATGCTATTTTCCATCAGCTTTTGACGGAGTTAAGAAAAACGGTTCAGGGTACTTGTTCGTGACACAATGACGGATACTTGGAGCGATTTTAAGAATTTTCGTAGGACCCATTTTTTTGCAACAGCCCTCGAAAGACGGCTCTCGATCGAATCGCGAATCGGAGGAAAAAAAATCTTGAATATCAGGGCTCCTATCGGCCATTTGGCACACGCTAATTCAGAGTGGCAGTCAATTATATGTCCTCGAAGAGCGGCACTCGATATTGGGCCTTATTTTCGATACCCGCCCCCCCAAAGCCCCATAGGCCCATCCGAGTGTCTCCACCCGATGCTATTTTCCATCAGCTTTTGACGGAGTTAAGAAAAACGGTTCAGGGTACTTGTTCGTGACACAATGACGGATACTTGGAGCGATTTTAAGAATTTTCGTAGGACCCATTTTTTTGCAACAGCCCTCGAAAGACGGCTCTCGATCGAATCGCGAATCGGGGGAAAAAAAATCTTGAATATCAGGGCTCCTATCGGCCATTTGGCACACGCTAATTCAGAGTGGCAGTCAATTATATGTCCTCGAAGAGCGGCACTCGATATTGGGCCTTATTTTCGATACCCGCCCCCCCAAAGCCCCATAGGCCCATCCGAGTGTCTCCACCCGATGCTATTTTCCATCAGCTTTTGACGGAGTTAAGAAAAACGGTTCAGGGTACTTGTTCGTGACACAATGACGGATACTTGGAGCGATTTTAAGAATTTTCGTAGGACCCATTTTTTTGCAACAGCCCTCGAAAGACGGCTCTCGATCGAATCGCGAATCGGGGGAAAAAAAATCTTGAATATCAGGGCTCCTATCGGCCATTTGGCACACGCTAATTCAGAGTGGCAGTCAATTATATGTCCTCGAAGAGCGGCACTCGATATTGGGCCTTATTTTCGATACCCGCCCCCCCAAAGCCCCATAGGCCCATCCGAGTGTCTCCACCCGATGCTATTTTCCATCAGCTTTTGACGGAGTTAAGAAAAACGGTTCAGGGTACTTGTTCGTGACACAATGACGGATACTTGGAGCGATTTTAAGAATTTTCGTAGGACCCATTTTTTTGCAACAGCCCTCGAAAGACGGCTCTCGATCGAATCGCGAATCGGAGGAAAAAAAATCTTGAATATCAGGGCTCCTATCGGCCATTTGGCACACGCTAATTCAGAGTGGCAGTCAATTATATGTCCTCGAAGAGCGGCACTCGATATTGGGCCTTATTTTCGATACCCGCCCCCCCAAAGCCCCATAGGCCCATCCGAGTGTCTCCACCCGATGCTATTTTCCATCAGCTTTTGACGGAGTTAAGAAAAACGGTTCAGGGTACTTGTTCGTGACACAATGACGGATACTTGGAGCGATTTTAAGAATTTTCGTAGGACCCATTTTTTTGCAACAGCCCTCGAAAGACGGCTCTCGATCGAATCGCGAATCGGGGGAAAAAAAATCTTGAATATCAGGGCTCCTATCGGCCATTTGGCACACGCTAATTCAGAGTGGCAGTCAATTATATGTCCTCGAAGAGCGGCACTCGATATTGGGCCTTATTTTCGATACCCGCCCCCCCAAAGCCCCATAGGCCCATCCGAGTGTCTCCACCCGATGCTATTTTCCATCAGCTTTTGACGGAGTTAAGAAAAACGGTTCAGGGTACTTGTTCGTGACACAATGACGGATACTTGGAGCGATTTTAAGAATTTTCGTAGGACCCATTTTTTTGCAACAGCCCTCGAAAGACGGCTCTCGATCGAATCGCGAATCGGGGGAAAAAAAATCTTGAATATCAGGGCTCCTATCGGCCATTTGGCACACGCTAATTCAGAGTGGCAGTCAATTATATGTCCTCGAAGAGCGGCACTCGATATTGGGCCTTATTTTCGATACCCGCCCCCCCAAAGCCCCATAGGCCCATCCGAGTGTCTCCACCCGATGCTATTTTCCATCAGCTTTTGACGGAGTTAAGAAAAACGGTTCAGGGTACTTGTTCGTGACACAATGACGGATACTTGGAGCGATTTTAAGAATTTTCGTAGGACCCATTTTTTTGCAACAGCCCTCGAAAGACGGCTCTCGATCGAATCGCGAATCGGGGGAAAAAAAATCTTGAATATCAGGGCTCCTATCGGCCATTTGGCACACGCTAATTCAGAGTGGCAGTCAATTATATGTCCTCGAAGAGCGGCACTCGATATTGGGCCTTATTTTCGATACCCGCCCCCCCAAAGCCCCATAGGCCCATCCGAGTGTCTCCACCCGATGCTATTTTCCATCAGCTTTTGACGGAGTTAAGAAAAACGGTTCAGGGTACTTGTTCGTGACACAATGACGGATACTTGGAGCGATTTTAAGAATTTTCGTAGGACCCATTTTTTTGCAACAGCCCTCGAAAGACGGCTCTCGATCGAATCGCGAATCGGAGGAAAAAAAATCTTGAATATCAGGGCTCCTATCGGCCATTTGGCACACGCTAATTCAGAGTGGCAGTCAATTATATGTCCTCGAAGAGCGGCACTCGATATTGGGCCTTATTTTCGATACCCGCCCCCCCAAAGCCCCATAGGCCCATCCGAGTGTCTCCACCCGATGCTATTTTCCATCAGCTTTTGACGGAGTTAAGAAAAACGGTTCAGGGTACTTGTTCGTGACACAATGACGGATACTTGGAGCGATTTTAAGAATTTTCGTAGGACCCATTTTTTTGCAACAGCCCTCGAAAGACGGCTCTCGATCGAATCGCGAATCGGGGGAAAAAAAATCTTGAATATCAGGGCTCCTATCGGCCATTTGGCACACGCTAATTCAGAGTGGCAGTCAATTATATGTCCTCGAAGAGCGGCACTCGATATTGGGCCTTATTTTCGATACCCGCCCCCCCAAAGCCCCATAGGCCCATCCGAGTGTCTCCACCCGATGCTATTTTCCATCAGCTTTTGACGGAGTTAAGAAAAACGGTTCAGGGTACTTGTTCGTGACACAATGACGGATACTTGGAGCGATTTTAAGAATTTTCGTAGGACCCATTTTTTTGCAACAGCCCTCGAAAGACGGCTCTCGATCGAATCGCGAATCGGGGGAAAAAAAATCTTGAATATCAGGGCTCCTATCGGCCATTTGGCACACGCTAATTCAGAGTGGCAGTCAATTATATGTCCTCGAAGAGCGGCACTCGATATTGGGCCTTATTTTCGATACCCGCCCCCCCAAAGCCCCATAGGCCCATCCGAGTGTCTCCACCCGATGCTATTTTCCATCAGCTTTTGACGGAGTTAAGAAAAACGGTTCAGGGTACTTGTTCGTGACACAATGACGGATACTTGGAGCGATTTTAAGAATTTTCGTAGGACCCATTTTTTTGCAACAGCCCTCGAAAGACGGCTCTCGATCGAATCGCGAATCGGAGGAAAAAAAATCTTGAATATCAGGGCTCCTATCGGCCATTTGGCACACGCTAATTCAGAGTGGCAGTCAATTATATGTCCTCGAAGAGCGGCACTCGATATTGGGCCTTATTTTCGATACCCGCCCCCCCAAAGCCCCATAGGCCCATCCGAGTGTCTCCACCCGATGCTATTTTCCATCAGCTTTTGACGGAGTTAAGAAAAACGGTTCAGGGTACTTGTTCGTGACACAATGACGGATACTTGGAGCGATTTTAAGAATTTTCGTAGGACCCATTTTTTTGCAACAGCCCTCGAAAGACGGCTCTCGATCGAATCGCGAATCGGGGGAAAAAAAATCTTGAATATCAGGGCTCCTATCGGCCATTTGGCACACGCTAATTCAGAGTGGCAGTCAATTATATGTCCTCGAAGAGCGGCACTCGATATTGGGCCTTATTTTCGATACCCGCCCCCCCAAAGCCCCATAGGCCCATCCGAGTGTCTCCACCCGATGCTATTTTCCATCAGCTTTTGACGGAGTTAAGAAAAACGGTTCAGGGTACTTGTTCGTGACACAATGACGGATACTTGGAGCGATTTTAAGAATTTTCGTAGGACCCATTTTTTTGCAACAGCCCTCGAAAGACGGCTCTCGATCGAATCGCGAATCGGGGGAAAAAAAATCTTGAATATCAGGGCTCCTATCGGCCATTTGGCACACGCTAATTCAGAGTGGCAGTCAATTATATGTCCTCGAAGAGCGGCACTCGATATTGGGCCTTATTTTCGATACCCGCCCCCCCAAAGCCCCATAGGCCCATCCGAGTGTCTCCACCCGATGCTATTTTCCATCAGCTTTTGACGGAGTTAAGAAAAACGGTTCAGGGTACTTGTTCGTGACACAATGACGGATACTTGGAGCGATTTTAAGAATTTTCGTAGGACCCATTTTTTTGCAACAGCCCTCGAAAGACGGCTCTCGATCGAATCGCGAATCGGGGGAAAAAAAATCTTGAATATCAGGGCTCCTATCGGCCATTTGGCACACGCTAATTCAGAGTGGCAGTCAATTATATGTCCTCGAAGAGCGGCACTCGATATTGGGCCTTATTTTCGATACCCGCCCCCCCAAAGCCCCATAGGCCCATCCGAGTGTCTCCACCCGATGCTATTTTCCATCAGCTTTTGACGGAGTTAAGAAAAACGGTTCAGGGTACTTGTTCGTGACACAATGACGGATACTTGGAGCGATTTTAAGAATTTTCGTAGGACCCATTTTTTTGCAACAGCCCTCGAAAGACGGCTCTCGATCGAATCGCGAATCGGGGGAAAAAAAATCTTGAATATCAGGGCTCCTATCGGCCATTTGGCACACGCTAATTCAGAGTGGCAGTCAATTATATGTCCTCGAAGAGCGGCACTCGATATTGGGCCTTATTTTCGATACCCGCCCCCCCAAAGCCCCATAGGCCCATCCGAGTGTCTCCACCCGATGCTATTTTCCATCAGCTTTTGACGGAGTTAAGAAAAACGGTTCAGGGTACTTGTTCGTGACACAATGACGGATACTTGGAGCGATTTTAAGAATTTTCGTAGGACCCATTTTTTTGCAACAGCCCTCGAAAGACGGCTCTCGATCGAATCGCGAATCGGGGGAAAAAAAATCTTGAATATCAGGGCTCCTATCGGCCATTTGGCACACGCTAATTCAGAGTGGCAGTCAATTATATGTCCTCGAAGAGCGGCACTCGATATTGGGCCTTATTTTCGATACCCGCCCCCCCAAAGCCCCATAGGCCCATCCGAGTGTCTCCACCCGATGCTATTTTCCATCAGCTTTTGACGGAGTTAAGAAAAACGGTTCAGGGTACTTGTTCGTGACACAATGACGGATACTTGGAGCGATTTTAAGAATTTTCGTAGGACCCATTTTTTTGCAACAGCCCTCGAAAGACGGCTCTCGATCGAATCGCGAATCGGGGGAAAAAAAATCTTGAATATCAGGGCTCCTATCGGCCATTTGGCACACGCTAATTCAGAGTGGCAGTCAATTATATGTCCTCGAAGAGCGGCACTCGATATTGGGCCTTATTTTCGATACCCGCCCCCCCAAAGCCCCATAGGCCCATCCGAGTGTCTCCACCCGATGCTATTTTCCATCAGCTTTTGACGGAGTTAAGAAAAACGGTTCAGGGTACTTGTTCGTGACACAATGACGGATACTTGGAGCGATTTCAAGAATTTTCGTAGGACCCATTTTTTTGCAACAGCCCTCTGTTACGTCCCGATCAGCAATTTTCACTCCATCTCGGTCAAGGAGAATTTACACCCTCCCTTTACACGTTATTCGGAGATGACGCTTTATCGAGGTTTTGGCCCTGTTTTGAACCTAACCTTTCGGAAAATAATTCGGGATAGGGCCTAGAGTGTATATATTGGTTATTGGACAAATTTTATTCGCGGTTAAAAATTGAAAGTTAATGAATTTTTAAGTGATGATTTTAAACTGGACAAGAAAATTCTGGACGCTAGCTCTTTCTATCATCTGGAATACGATACGCGGCTGTTTCTCTCTCTCTCGCGCGTCACTCTCGACGCACGGCTCGCGACGACTCACCAACACACTCACTCACTGTTTTCTCCCGACCTATCCTAATACTTTAACGCACCATGATGAAGCTGGAATATAATTGACTCAAACGTATATCTATTGACCACGAAAATATTTTAACCCTCCAGGTTAACTATTAAATGCTGACAATTGACTATTAACAAATGATTATTGACGAATGAATATTCAGAAGAAATGAAATTTTCAAGATGAAGATGATAACTTCCACGACTTAAGATATGATTTAAATAGGTTTACCTCAGAATGAATGATCGAATGAATCGAATGACGAATGGATTTTCGATATCGAATTGGAACGTCCTTCCCAAATTCCAGATGAATATTCGAGTCAGAATCGAATGATGATGACCGATTTTCCAAATAACGTCCTTCCCAAAATTCCGAATATTCGAATCAGAATCGAATGCTGATGACTGATTTCCGGAGACGAATGTCCTTCCCAGATTTCAACGATGTGGATTGATGATTTTGATGATTAAATGATTTTCAAGAAGAATATACTTGATTTCGATGGAATGATTCAGAAAGATATGAATTATTTATTGAAGTTGGTTAAAACGAATACTGGCTCGAAAATTTTACAAGTTGCTTTACAAATTCCTTGTCAATGGCTCTAAATACAATACAAGATTGAGGTCTTTGCCCTGGTCGCGAAGAAGTCGAAAAAGTACTCGAAGTCTACGACGTCGGTAGAAATAGAAGTAGAAGTGAAGAAGTAGTCAAGAAGTAGTGCCGAGTGGGCCGCGAGCGCACGAATAAGTAACCTCGGTGCCGGACACCCCCGCGTCACCGCTGTCACACCTGCGCCTCGACTCCCCACTCTCATCACCTGATTCCTTTCTTTGATTGACTAATTAAATATTTCCAATTTCGTAGTTTTACAATAATTTTGACGTCCTAATTTGTTAATACTTAAATTTTATCGCGAATTTTATGAACATACAAATTTGAATGAAAGCTGTACGAGCTTTCGTTGCGAAGTTAACAATAGTTGACATAAATGTTTATCTTAATATTTATTGGATTATTTCCCTGAATTTTTATGTGAATAGTTTTTATTTCTCTTCCCGATTTTCCATAATTTTCTGTATTTTTCCATTATTTATATCCTTATCATGACGATCTGACTTAATGTTTATTCTTCATGCTTGAATTTATTTTAATTTTCGGTTGTTATTGTTAATAGTTTCCAAAATACAATGCCGACCCCGTGTATCCGTCCCTTAAACTTCATTTTCCATCCATTTATTTAATTGTTATTTCAACTATGATCCTCCTGGACTACAACGATGATCTATTATTCATCGATATTCACTGTCCAGGAGGTGCTGCACTCATTATGCCTGACGGCCGCTCTCGACATCATGCCCATCGTGACACGCGCCGTACAAGCAGGCCCTATGTTCGACAAGTGTGAGGCACGCTCTGCCGATATCCTTATCTGCATTTTTGCGCCTCAGGTTACCGACTCTCTTGCGGCTGACTTGCCTCGTACAGTCGCCTCTGTACATCAATCTATCTTTTTTTTTTAAAGACGAATTATTTATACCAATGGATAATTTTTCCATTTGGTATATTATTTATTTATCGAAACTGAGTTCGATAAATTAAATGATGGCAATTTCCTAATGTTTATTTTTAATGATTTGACAAATTCCGAATATTTTAATTAATTAATTATTTAAATATTCTGGAAAATTCACAGGACGTAACACCTCCCCCCTTAAACGAGCGTTGCTTCGAAGAACAGCGCTCGACCTCGGTAGAGGCTGATTACCAAAAAAAAATGTTAAGTCAACTCGTCACAATATTTCTCTTTTTTTTTATTAACTATTTATCTTGTATTTTACTCATAATCCCCTACTGGTTGTTATTCAACCAACTATTCCCCGATATTCCTAAGTTTTTCTACCTCTTTTCTATCCCTACTTTTCCTTTAGTTAATATATGATTATTCATTATCGTCTTCACATTTTTATCCAATTAACTACCTAGATTTCCCATTAATTTGTTGATATTCACCCCTACTGGTTTTTATCAAGAGAACAGATTTTTTTTTTTTTTTTTTTTTTTTTTTTTTTTTTTTTTTAATTGATTAAATTGTTGTTCTTTATCCTTAGTTCCTAATATTTCCATATTTAATTATTATTATTATTATTATTATTATTATTATTTTTTTTAAGGAGGAATATATATATATAAATGTATGATTATTTTCTTTTATTAATTAATTGAATGAAGGAATATATATATTCCTTCTTTCCTTTATTATTATTAATAATTGAATAGCTTAAGAATATATATGTCTACTGTTATTTATTTCTATTTCTTTTTAATTTCATTACTTTGTCTTTTCCTAACTCTTGCCTCAGCTACCGTGAGCGGGGTATGGCGTGACGTCACGTCGCCACCCGCTCTCGGTTGATCCCTTTTGTGCGACTATTCGCATACTATTCCGCTCTCTTACTACATGTTTCCTCTTTCTTTCTTTCGCGCGCCGTAACTGAGAGTACGCATGTAACAGCGTCTCCAGTCGGCTATCTAACTATTCTGTCCGGTAATTTTTCCTTTAATTTCTCGTACTGCCCTAACACTAGTGTTTGCTCATTGGACCATCCCATGCACGAAGGACCAATTGCATTTTTCCTATTATTATTCTCAAAATAAATTCTAATGTTTATTCTATTTTTCCTTTAATTATTTCCTTCAGGCATATTAAATTTTATGATATTATTAACTACTCAAAGTTATTTCTATTTTTATTATTATTATTATTTTTTTTTTTTTATTTAATATATATATATATATATATAATTTTTTTTTTTTTTTTTTTTTTTTAAGGAAGTCGCGGGTATAAATTCCCCTGCTGGTGACTTCCTACTTGAACTCCCTTATTATTACCTCCGACTGTCTGTCTTTCATATTCAACATCATCCTCTGATTCATATTCCTCCTCTGTTCCATATTCCCTTTCTGATTCTACTCTCTTCTCGGACTCCATTTTCTTTTCGGATTCTACTTTCTTTTCTAATTCCATTCTCTTTTCTGATTGTACTTTCCTTTCTAATTCCATTCTCTTTTCTGATTCTACTTTACCCTTCTCTATACTTTCTATTTTATCTACCTTATTTTCATCATTTCCTTTTACTCCCTTTTTTAAATGCAATAAGAGATTTGTTACAGAATCCCATATTGCTCCAATCAAAAATAATGACCATCCATACACAGTGTGCAATGCATA
The DNA here is from genome assembly GCA_964017025.1 of Stenichneumon culpator. Classification (NCBI taxonomy): domain Eukaryota; kingdom Metazoa; phylum Arthropoda; class Insecta; order Hymenoptera; family Ichneumonidae; genus Stenichneumon; species Stenichneumon culpator. Next base: position 13,583 of record CAXHKB010000047.1, read on the forward strand.
TCCGTGTATGAGTGTGTCTATTACTAATTTTACTGCTCTTATAATCATAATTACTCCTATCAGACCTGCACTTATGTTGCCGAATGCAACTAGACTTTCCAACATCCTTCTCCACACATTCTCCATTAATTTCTGCAATTCCGGTCCATCCAACAATTTGACGAATGAACCACCCTGTGGTACGGTTGGTTTGCCCAACAAACCCCTAGCCACGGTGTTCAGTACCGCAGGTCTCTCGGCTGGAAACATGATGTGCTCTCGAAGCTGCTCCAATTCTGATGTCGTGTAGATCCCGCTGGTTGCCAATGACTTGGTACTTTTGTAGGTCCATGTAGGCTTGGTGTTCGGTTTCATTTTCTCAGGTGGGTATACGAGTATTGGTCCAGGCATCATTGCATACCAATCCTCGTCAATAAGATATGTAGGCGCAACCATTTTGTTGCATGTGATCTGCATTCCGGTTTTCAATAAAATATGAGTTTTTGGTGTCAAGAAATAACTGTTGTTTCCCTCAGTTACTGGCAAATGCGTATAACATTCTTCTCGCTGTTGTACTCGAACTTCCTTTGGGATACATTTTATGATGTGTACAACCTCCCCAGATATTACAGCCATATAACCCGGTCCCTTCATCAGATGATATGCGAATTCATCCGGAATTTCTGTAGCTATTGCCAAACGATTTTTCAACATTTCTCTTTCCAATTCGCATTTGTGAGTCAAGAGATCGTGATAAACTTGTTGAGTTTGAGTTTGAATATGTCGCTCAATATAAACGAACTTTGAGTTTACGTAAGTGTACATGTCCATATTTATCACTTCCATTGTTTGTCCTTGCAAAAACGTTTGTCCACTTTCGATCTCGTATATGAACAATTTTGGGTGTTCAGTTCGCACTATTGTTTGTCCGCATATGTTTGTCGATCCACGTATTACAAGCGCAAAAATTATGTCCGATGTAGTAACGGTATACAACACTTGCGAGTTCTGGTCTACACCTTTTTCAGCTATGCCTTCGTACAACACTCCATATTGTCCATTACCGCAATTTCCGACAGGAACAGATTCCCAAAAAGTATGTCCTCCTTCCATGTCTACACATTGTCCTTCGTTTAATTCACAACGTATTCCCGACTTTAAGATTTTATTGGTTTTAAGAGCGATCGTAGCACGATAGTCTCTCAAAGTGATTTTTACTTCCGCCAATACTACTACATCATCCCAATTTCCGAAAGGATCTGAATACGCCGTTCCTTTACATTCACCATCTTGTCCTACTTTTCCCGCCAATGTTACAGGATGAGTTATACTGTGATTACCCGTAATTCCCATTATCAAAGTCTTTTCTACTTGAAAGGATCCGTGCTCATACATTCGATCACACGCGTCTCGCGATATCTCGTACACGTACGAAGCTTTTCCGTTCGTTACGTCACTGGTATGCGAGAACATCCCGCACTTTCGAACATCTCTATTAATCTCAACTTTGCACTGTCGCACATGTACAGATGCATAATCGTTTATCTGTAGCAGTTGAATTCGCACAGCTTTGACGTTCAATGCTGGTGACGGAATATCACATTCCTCCACCTCCAGAAGCGATACTGTTGTGATGTTAGACTTAGCTGTTCCACAATCGTACCCGATCATCCCCATACATTGCCTCGATAGCAGAATTACCCCTATGATGAACAAGGGTATTTTCTCTCTCATCTTGATCTATGCAAGAAAGAAAATGACGGAGTTATAATTATTGTTTATTTTATTATTTTAACCCTTTGATGAAGTTATACATATAGGTTATTTATTAGTAAGATTTGGTGATAATACAATGATATTGTTGTGCTGGTTAGATTACATATTCGTTGTTAATTTATTACTGATGTATATATATACTTATTTTTATGCTACCGATTTTCCACTAAGATAATTTTTTTTTTCCTTTCTTTTTTTTTTCTCTATTTTTTTTTTTTTTTTTTTTTTTTTTTTTTTTTTTTTTAATTTCTCTCTCCTTGTTCACGTTCTCTCTGCATACATATGATTTTACCACGTACTTTTAGAAGCATGAACTTCAAAGCCTTCACTTTTATGATCAACTCGTCGGTGCCAAATTGCACGACGATATCCGGTTCTCCCTCACGCCAAGTCAAAATCATAATTATTACATGTTCTTTTTCTCCATTATATTTCCGGATTTCAAATTTTGCATCTAACTCCTCTATAGCTTTTGTCGCATCTTCCAAATACTCCTCAGAGTCACTTTGTCTAATGTGTTCTTCATTCCCATCAATTTTATCCAATATTGAGTTTACCATCAAACTAGCCAAACGCAACACTTTACTCTCCCAATCTTTAGTATGACCTTTCCATTCAGCCTGATCTGCTATTTTCCTAATCAAAGCACTGGTAGCTATTCTCCCAGCAATTTCTCTATTTTCTCCAACTCCTTCGGCACGAAATCCCTCATAGATTGCCTGAACTTGAAACCTCCGTCTCTGATCTCTCTGCTCCGGCATCTCCTCGTATCGTACCATCCTTCCTCTTTGTACTGTTGTCATTGAGCGTACAACATTTCTTCGTGCATTCATTCCAATTTGGTCTGACATTGTCCGTAGTTTGAGTAGTCTGTAATTGTCATGGTTTTATTAAACAAGATATAATTATTCGGGTATAATATGTGAAAGTCTCAATCGATTTGCATGTACGATCTGAACATTTTTCTTAGTTTTTATCTTTATATTTTGATTTCCCATTATTTCGACCACTTCATGCGGTCCAGTATACTGATCTGCTAATTTTTTCGGTTTTGGTCCATTCTGCAAAAATACGTAGTCACCTACTTTGAATGATTTTACGTTTAGTCTTTTATCGTGTCGTTCTTTAGATCTGATTTTTGCTTCTATTAGATTTTCTCTAGCCATTCTTCGAATCTCATGTAATTGTGTTATCAATTTTATCAAATAACCACTGTACGTCGGTAGTTCGTCTTCTACCCCCAACGGTTCACTCGATGGTACCCTTGCCAATTTTCCAAACACCAATTCGTACGGAGTATGCTTTGTACCCTCATGCACGCTGGTATTATAATTGAAAATTGCCAATTGCACCCATTCGTCCCAATCAAACTCTTTATCAGCGTATTGTTTCAAATATTCTCCTAAAGCATGATGCGAACGTTCCAATGAACCGTTCGACTGCGGATGAAAAGCCGTTGTTCGAATTCTCTTTATTTTAAACCTTTTAGCTACTCGTCTGATTAATCCACTGAGAAAATTTCGACCTTGATCTGTTAATATTGATTTTGGTGGTCCGAAAATACTAATAAAGTGTTTCACCATCGCATCTGCGATTGTCAATGAAGTCGCGTTTGGTAAAGGAATGGCAAGGCAAAATTTCGTCAGTTGGTCCTGTATTGTTAATATATACTCGTTACCGTCTTTCGTTTTTGGTATTGGTCCGACTATGTCCATAGCTACTTTGTCGAAAGCTGACCCCGGTGTATCGGTTAACACCATTGGTTGCTTCGTTTTGTTTCTCACGCATTTCTTTAGTTGACATGGCAAGCATCTCTGTATGTAATTCTGAATATCTATTTTCATCTTTTCCCAAAAATAATGCTGTCTGATTCTATTAAAGGTTTTCGTAACCCCTCTATGACCTCCTACAGCTGATCCATGCATTTCCTGTATTATTCCCTCACGCTCCTGTTTACTAGGATATCTAACAATTCCATGACAAACTATTACTTTGGTCGGACTTCCCAAGAATCCTAAGCGTAATTCCGTCGCAATTCTATCCCACGGAACATTTTCTACCAAATCTGTCTTTGCCAAGCTTATACTTTGAATTTCTAGTTCTTCTGTTAATTTTCTAAAACTTCTCATTACGCTTTTAATGTGGGCTAAAATCAATGAAGGTCCCTCTCCTGAGTTATCACTAACCGGCAATGCTATATGATACCTATTTCCCTTTTTTACTGCACTAGCCTCTCCCAACTGTAGACCCGGAAAATACGGTAATTCGTTTCGATCTGCCAATTTTCGCGAACCCGAATCTAGAGACTCTCCTTTTGTGTTCAAAAAATAACTAAGTGCATCCTTGCGAGTAAAGAAAAGATCACGACTTTGGATAATATTTCCCGGTGGAATTTTCTCGATTTCCTCGTCTGATTGTCTTTCCTCATCTTCCAGCCTCTCATTGTCCGAATTGTTATGTATGTTAATGTCATTCTCTTCCTTATCATCTTCTTCAGATTCACTGGAGGATTTTTCTTCGTCTGTTTCTGGTACTTGTGGAATTTTCTTTCTTTTTCTCGTTCTTACTACTGATTCCTCATCCGAACTGCTTTCTTTTGGCGTTTTTGAATGTTCCTTTTTCTTTTTCTTCTTCCTTGGCTTTCGAGTCTCCTTTGGTGGTTTAGGTTGTTCTTTTGCGTTTGTTTCTTCCTGTTTTTCTGGTTTATTTTGGTTTTTCCTTTGTTGTCTAGTAGTCATAGCATGACGTTCCGGTGGATTCTTGTTTTTGGCTTTTTTCCTAGTTGATTTCTCTTTTTCATCTTTTTCCTTCTCTTCTTCTGCATTTTCGTCATCCTTGTTTACTACTGATTCCTTATCAGCATCCAGATTGTATAAAGTTTCCTTCGGTATTTTCTTTGGTGTTGTTACTTCAATTATCTCTGCCAATTGTTCCTTCGTCAGGGACTCTCGCCATTGCTCTTCAGGATCCTCTTCTTCGTTGTATTCTTCATCTTCTTCAAATTCAAAGTCATCCTCTTCATTTTCCAAGAGCATAATTATTTCCTCATTTTTCAAGCTATCATTATTTTTCTGTCGTACTGCGAATATTTCTTCGTCTGTATCGTTCTTAATTTTGTCTGACTTTACTGGATTTCTAGATAATGCGTCTGCGTTTACATTGGTTTTTCCGGCTTTGTATACTACATCATACTCATATTCTGCCAATTTCAGTCTCCATCGAAGTACTCGTGCATTTCCATCTTTGCAAGTTCTAAACCATACTAAGGGCTTGTGATCTGTCACGAGTGTAAACACCCTGCCATATAGATACGGCCTGAAGTGCAAAACACTGTAGACAATGGCCAACGCCTCTTTTTCATATGTATCGTATCGTGATTCTGCGTCATTTAACGTTCGTGAAGCGTATGCTACCGGTCTATCCGCCCCGATGGGTCCTTGTGAAAGGATACCCCCGATTGCGTAGCCGGACGCATCCGTAGTTACTACAAATGGTTTTGAAAAATCCGGAAAAATCAAGACTGGTTCTGTACATAATTTTTCTTTTAATTCCTGAAAACTTTCCTCTTGATTTTCTCCCCATATGAAAGGAGTTTCGCTTTTGAGAAGATTTGTCAGTGGTTTAGCCAGCTTTGCATATCCCTCTATGAATCGACGATAATATCCTGTAAGCCCCAAAAATTGCCGAATACCCTTGACGTTAACTGGTCTTGGAAATTCCCGCACCGCTTCGACTTTTTTCGGATCCAATTTTAGTCCTTCTTCACTGATGACGTGACCTAAATAAGCCACTTCTCGTTTCAAAAATTCACACTTGTCCGGTTGCAAACTCAAATTGGCGGTCCTTAGACGATCGATTAATTTCTTGCATTTCTCTTCGTGTTCTTCCAGAGTTTTTGCGTAAATCACAATGTCATCGAGATACACGAATAACTCCTGTCCTTGTAATCCCATCAATACCATGTCCATTGCTCTCTGAAATGTGGGAGGAGCATTTTTCAATCCCATGGGCATTCTGACGTACTCGTAATGTCCATATGGTGTTGTGAAAGCTGTTTTATGACAATCATCCGGATGCATTTTTATCTGATAGAATCCTGAAGCCAGATCGAATACCGAAAAATACCGAGCACCACCTAACTGATCCAATATATCCACGATATTTGGCAAAGGATAAGCATCTCCTATCGTTTTTTCGTTTAGTTGTCTAAAATCAAGAACTACTCTCCATTTCTTATTTCCTTGTGAATCTAATTTCTTTGGCACTACCCAGACTGGTGTATTATACGGAGATTCTGACTGCCTGATTAATCCTGCTTCTAAAAATTCAGCTATTTGTTTTCGTATTTCTTCCTTGTGAACCTCGGGAAATCTATATTGCTTCGAATTTACCGGAAATTCATCCGTTGTTGGAATCCTGTGCATCACCACATCCGTAGCCCCTAGTTTTTCTCCTTTAATGTGAAATCTATCCACCCCATATCTGATAATTTTATGGACAGCTTCTTTTTCTATCTCATTTAAATGCTCTAGTCGTAACAATTCCAAAACTTTAGAGAACCGTGTCTCGTCTTTTTCGTTTTCTTCTATGGCAAAACATTTTCCTGTCATGAACTTGACTCCGATCAAACAATTGACAAACTGGTAAGAATTATTTTTCCATTTCTCTTCATTTTCCCATTTTGATATAAATCTCGGTTGTAATTCTTCTATTTCTTTTGATTCAATATTTTTATCTTTTTCTATGACCGACTTTTCTCGTTTTTCCTCTATTTCCTTGACAACTCGATTTTGTTCTATTTTTTGCGATTTTTCTCCCGTGTGCAACAGTATATCCCCAACGGACGATTGACAATTTACTCCGGTGTTTTCGTTTACTGTCACCATAAGATTATTCAACATTTTTCCTTTATTTTTATCTACTTTACTCGGAACCGATTTTTCGGACTTATTTAACTCGATTTTCCATTCTTCTTCAGTGAAAATTTTATCAAAATCCGTTCTTCCAACCTTTACCTTTCTTTCTTTCTTTTCAAATACAGAACCATCTGTGTGTTTCACAGAATCGTTTTTACCCTGATTTTCCTCCAACTTTCCAGATACAGAACCATCTGTGTTTTTCACAGAATCGTTTTTACCCTGATTTTTCTCCAACTTTCCGAATACAGAACCATCTGTGTTTTTCACAGAATCGTTTTTACCCTGATTTTTCTCCAACTTTCCGAATACAGAACCATCTGTGTTTTTCACAGAATCGTTTTTACCCTGATTTTTCTCCAACTTTCCGAATACAGAACCATCTGTGTTTTTCACAGAATCGTTTTTACCCTGATTTTCCGACGTCTCTCCGAATTGCTCCAAAATTTCCGACTTTCCGAACTTCTCCAAATTTTCCGACCTTCCGAACTGCTCCAAATTTTCCGACCTTCTGAACTGCTCCGAATTTTCCAATTTTCCGACTTTCTCCTGATTTTTTTCTTTTATTTCTTTTCTGAAGACTGGATCACCTGTAATACACACTGAATTAGTCATCACATTTTTCTCACGGTTTTCTTCGTTTCCTCCTTGTGGATCTGTTGTCAATTCCAGGACAGGGATCTCTATATGGACCCTTTCGTTACGATGATTGGTTACGTAAATGTAAGCTTTTCCACCAACGTTTTTCACCAATCCCTGTTCAATCTCTATTCCCTCGTCCACTTCGAGCTTTGGTAAATATCCCTCAAGAACATCATCGTTTCTCAAACGGACATAGAAAAGCTTTGTTGTTTTCGGTGGGAACATCATACTTTCTCTAGTATGGAACTCTATCTTTTTATCTCGAACTTGAAGTGTACTGTTTTCATAATCAATTTTTGCCAAATTATCTCGAAAATACTCAGTTGACAGTAATCCTCCCTGTTTGGTCGGAAAACTATTGGGTACCACATGATAAACCGTTTCTCTTCCCAAAGTACTAATCATTACATACCCCAGAGTATAAACAAATTCATCTGTAATTCCGCTCAATCTCAGAATTTTATCCCGATAAAGTTCAGTATTATTTAACAAACATCTTTCTTTCAAAATATTTTTACTAGCGCCTGTGTCCAACATCATAATTACCGTTTCCGAGAGCTCATTACTTTGAAACAAGACGGTAGGAGCTATTACGTCTTTTTCTGGATTAATCAAATATACGTCGATTATTTCGGGTTCCGACCCAAATCGGTACAAGCCTTGATTGTAAGGGTTGGGTGCGCTTGGGTATTCACGATGGCCTGTGCCTGGGCACCCTGTGCTGGTCGGCCATCCGCGTTTCCCTGTTGCGCTGCCCTCCGATTGTTATTGCTGATACGGATTTGACATTCCGTTAAATAATGACCTGGACTTTTACAATAATTGCATATTATTTGATTTGCTTGTTTTTGTTGTTGATTCACAGAATTTTGTTGTTGTGCCAATGCCTGTGAATAACTCATTAATCCTGCAACGTTCTGATTTCCTAAATTTCCCTGTTTTTGTTGGTTACATGCCAGAGCTGAATGTCCCCATCCGTTACAGATTTGACATTGAATTTGAGATGTCTGACCTTGAGGAATTTTTGCTTGATTTTGTTGAGCGATTTGATTGAAATTATTTGCCGAATTCTGCATTGGTTGCTGTACACTACGACAGGACTCAGTCAAATGACCTTTTCGACCGCAATTTCTACATGGATTACTGTAACACTTGTCTGCCGTGTGTCCTCTTTTTCCACAAATCTGACAAATCATGATTGAATTTGTTTGCGCGACCGCTCCAGGAATTTTAAAACAATTATCTGCAGAATGACCTGGTTTTTTACAATATTGACAAATTAATTGAGTCTGAGGCTCTATTTTCCCCGATATTTTGCATTTATCAGCTGTGTGACCCAATTTCCCACAAGCCTGACATTTGTTGGGTGGAGTTGCCCCTGGAGCACTCCAACAAGTTGTAGCAAGATGCCCTTTTTTACCGCAAATCTGACAATTATTCACCTCTGGTGTATTGGTGTTTACCACGGCTACAGTTGATTCTTCCTTAGCTTCCTCAATAATTTTCACGCTTGCTTTCTTTGAAGTTTTTTCAGGTTCCTTTTCTGGTTTTTGCTTTGCTTCAGCATTGTCTCTCAATCTCTTTAAGTCTGCTAATTCCCGTTCAACCGTCTTTGCCTCATGAATTGCTTCTCTAAGAGTAGGTTCCTCGGTTTTCATTTTATCTCGTATTTCCGGTTTCAATCCTCTTATAAAACAGCTGCATGCCATTTCATCTATTGCATCGTTTTCTTCTTGACCTAAATATCCTTTCTTATAATAATAAGCCTCGGTGATTTTTTCGGCTAATTCTCGAATACGATGCGCATACTGGTCTACTGTATCCCTATTCAGTTGTGCACTACTTCCTATTTCTCCTTGCAACTGATAAATATCTCTTGGAGGATCATAAGTTGTTTTCAAATACTCGATATATTCCTCAATGTTCTCAAACTTATTTTTCGAAACCTTTTTCCATACGTCTCCTACTAATTTTGACTTTGCCAATCTCAACAAATGTAATTCGTTTTCTACTCCAACCATTTCGAGACCATCTTCCAGTCCGGCGATATACCGTTCCAACGAGTTTCGGTTTCCATCGAACTCCGGTATCACCTGCAAAGCGTCTCTCAAATTCGCGATTCTACCTGCACTTATATTTAATATGGGTCGTGTTACATCCGGTGTCGTCCGACGAAAAGGTTTTTTGTTCGCGTTATCATGACCGCCTCCTCCCCTTCCGTCACCGTCACCGCCGTCGCCGCCACCGCCGCCGCCGTCACCGCCACGGTGGTCACCGCCACGCCCTTCGTTGCTACCTGCCTCGTCAATTTGATCGTAATTGATATTTTCGAGATTTCTACCATTATTACCTGTATCTATTATTTCATTTATTTTACTCATTCTCTTTCGCTGAACAGATGGCATCACTGGTGCCATTTTTTTAGAAAGATTTCGTACAACTTTTTCGGGTATTTGTTTCCTACGTAACACTTTAAGTTTTTGACTCGAATCCCTCCTTGATTGCAATCTATTAATAGTATACCCCGTTTTTCTGGGACATGTTGTTTTTTCTGTCAATGATGCTAACCTAGTGAAACTATTAAACGACGTTGAAAAGTTTATCTCCGATTTCGATTTGTTTCCGATTTTTATTGGCTTGACTGATCTTTCCTTTTTTTCCCCAATCAACCCAAAAGCTCTAGCTGCTTTTACAAAGATATTTTCACTATCAATTGGTGCAATCTCTCTTCTAGGTGAAACAGATTTTGAACAGGATTTTACCAAAGGTCTTCTTCTCGGTGTTGTATCTATTTCTGAGGATCTCGATCTTAGCTGTGTACCCGAACTACTACTCAACCTCAACCAAGGTGTGGTTAGACCAGTCGCTGATGTAAACGAACTTTCGGAATCCTCGAATTGATTAATTACGGTTTTCTCTGCGACTTTTGGTTCTATAACTTCTATTTCGCTATCGTTAGGATTTTCACAGTTCGAATTAGTTGCAGCCGGATTTTCGAGATTTGGATTAATTGTGTCTGGATGTTCGTGTAAATACTCATCAATTGTTTTCGCAAGAAGTTCTATCTCATGTCCAAGAGCTTTAGTTAAGTCCGATTCTACTTTATTTCCCGAATTTTCTGATGTTTTCTCTATAATTGCTACTGACTCCTTGAGATATGGAGTTGACGTTACTAATTTGCTTGGTTCATCGAATTCTTGAATATCTGTCACTTGTGTCGATTGATCTTTCGGATTTATTAATTTTCCCGTTTTTCTTGTGCCCGGTTTTTTCCTGTCTTCTGGATAGGCATGCAAGATTTGATCCGAAACAGTACATTTTGAACGAGTTGAAGTCATTTATGATTTTATTTTGCCTTTACTACTCATTTCACAAAAATTATTTTATTTATTTATTTATTTATTTATTTATTTATTTTTATTAATCAATTGTATATACACTCTTTTTAACATCCCGGACGAGCCCCCAAATTTTTGTTACGTCCCGATCAGCAATTTTCACTCCATCTCGGTCAAGGAGAATTTACACCCTCCCTTTACACGTTATTCGGAGATGACGCTTTATCGAGGTTTTGGCCCTGTTTTGAACCTAACCTTTCGGAAAATAATTCGGGATAGGGCCTAGAGTGTATATATTGGTTATTGGACAAATTTTATTCGCGGTTAAAAATTGAAAGTTAATGAATTTTTAAGTGATGATTTTAAACTGGACAAGAAAATTCTGGACGCTAGCTCTTTCTATCATCTGGAATACGATACGCGGCTGTTTCTCTCTCTCTCGCGCGTCACTCTCGACGCACGGCTCGCGACGACTCACCAACACACTCACTCACTGTTTTCTCCCGACCTATCCTAATACTTTAACGCACCATGATGAAGCTGGAATATAATTGACTCAAACGTATATCTATTGACCACGAAAATATTTTAACCCTCCAGGTTAACTATTAAATGCTGACAATTGACTATTAACAAATGATTATTGACGAATGAATATTCAGAAGAAATGAAATTTTCAAGATGAAGATGATAACTTCCACGACTTAAGATATGATTTAAATAGGTTTACCTCAGAATGAATGATCGAATGAATCGAATGACGAATGGATTTTCGATATCGAATTGGAACGTCCTTCCCAAATTCCAGATGAATATTCGAGTCAGAATCGAATGATGATGACCGATTTTCCAAATAACGTCCTTCCCAAAATTCCGAATATTCGAATCAGAATCGAATGCTGATGACTGATTTCCGGAGACGAATGTCCTTCCCAGATTTCAACGATGTGGATTGATGATTTTGATGATTAAATGATTTTCAAGAAGAATATACTTGATTTCGATGGAATGATTCAGAAAGATATGAATTATTTATTGAAGTTGGTTAAAACGAATACTGGCTCGAAAATTTTACAAGTTGCTTTACAAATTCCTTGTCAATGGCTCTAAATACAATACAAGATTGAGGTCTTTGCCCTGGTCGCGAAGAAGTCGAAAAAGTACTCGAAGTCTACGACGTCGGTAGAAATAGAAGTAGAAGTGAAGAAGTAGTCAAGAAGTAGTGCCGAGTGGGCCGCGAGCGCACGAATAAGTAACCTCGGTGCCGGACACCCCCGCGTCACCGCTGTCACACCTGCGCCTCGACTCCCCACTCTCATCACCTGATTCCTTTCTTTGATTGACTAATTAAATATTTCCAATTTCGTAGTTTTACAATAATTTTGACGTCCTAATTTGTTAATACTTAAATTTTATCGCGAATTTTATGAACATACAAATTTGAATGAAAGCTGTACGAGCTTTCGTTGCGAAGTTAACAATAGTTGACATAAATGTTTATCTTAATATTTATTGGATTATTTCCCTGAATTTTTATGTGAATAGTTTTTATTTCTCTTCCCGATTTTCCATAATTTTCTGTATTTTTCCATTATTTATATCCTTATCATGACGATCTGACTTAATGTTTATTCTTCATGCTTGAATTTATTTTAATTTTCGGTTGTTATTGTTAATAGTTTCCAAAATACAATGCCGACCCCGTGTATCCGTCCCTTAAACTTCATTTTCCATCCATTTATTTAATTGTTATTTCAACTATGATCCTCCTGGACTACAACGATGATCTATTATTCATCGATATTCACTGTCCAGGAGGTGCTGCACTCATTATGCCTGACGGCCGCTCTCGACATCATGCCCATCGTGACACGCGCCGTACAAGCAGGCCCTATGTTCGACAAGTGTGAGGCACGCTCTGCCGATATCCTTATCTGCATTTTTGCGCCTCAGGTTACCGACTCTCTTGCGGCTGACTTGCCTCGTACAGTCGCCTCTGTACATCAATCTATCTTTTTTTTTTAAAGACGAATTATTTATACCAATGGATAATTTTTCCATTTGGTATATTATTTATTTATCGAAACTGAGTTCGATAAATTAAATGATGGCAATTTCCTAATGTTTATTTTTAATGATTTGACAAATTCCGAATATTTTAATTAATTAATTATTTAAATATTCTGGAAAATTCACAGGACGTAACACCTCGAAAGACGGCTCTCGATCGAATCGCGAATCGGAGGAAAAAAAATCTTGAATATCAGGGCTCCTATCGGCCATTTGGCACACGCTAATTCAGAGTGGCAGTCAATTATATGTCCTCGAAGAGCGGCACTCGATATTGGGCCTTATTTTCGATACCCGCCCCCCCAAAGCCCCATAGGCCCATCCGAGTGTCTCCACCCGATGCTATTTTCCATCAGCTTTTGACGGAGTTAAGAAAAACGGTTCAGGGTACTTGTTCGTGACACAATGACGGATACTTGGAGCGATTTTAAGAATTTTCGTAGGACCCATTTTTTTGCAACAGCCCTCGAAAGACGGCTCTCGATCGAATCGCGAATCGGGGGAAAAAAAATCTTGAATATCAGGGCTCCTATCGGCCATTTGGCACACGCTAATTCAGAGTGGCAGTCAATTATATGTCCTCGAAGAGCGGCACTCGATATTGGGCCTTATTTTCGATACCCGCCCCCCCAAAGCCCCATAGGCCCATCCGAGTGTCTCCACCCGATGCTATTTTCCATCAGCTTTTGACGGAGTTAAGAAAAACGGTTCAGGGTACTTGTTCGTGACACAATGACGGATACTTGGAGCGATTTTAAGAATTTTCGTAGGACCCATTTTTTTGCAACAGCCCTCGAAAGACGGCTCTCGATCGAATCGCGAATCGGGGGAAAAAAAATCTTGAATATCAGGGCTCCTATCGGCCATTTGGCACACGCTAATTCAGAGTGGCAGTCAATTATATGTCCTCGAAGAGCGGCACTCGATATTGGGCCTTATTTTCGATACCCGCCCCCCCAAAGCCCCATAGGCCCATCCGAGTGTCTCCACCCGATGCTATTTTCCATCAGCTTTTGACGGAGTTAAGAAAAACGGTTCAGGGTACTTGTTCGTGACACAATGACGGATACTTGGAGCGATTTTAAGAATTTTCGTAGGACCCATTTTTTTGCAACAGCCCTCGAAAGACGGCTCTCGATCGAATCGCGAATCGGGGGAAAAAAAATCTTGAATATCAGGGCTCCTATCGGCCATTTGGCACACGCTAATTCAGAGTGGCAGTCAATTATATGTCCTCGAAGAGCGGCACTCGATATTGGGCCTTATTTTCGATACCCGCCCCCCCAAAGCCCCATAGGCCCATCCGAGTGTCTCCACCCGATGCTATTTTCCATCAGCTTTTGACGGAGTTAAGAAAAACGGTTCAGGGTACTTGTTCGTGACACAATGACGGATACTTGGAGCGATTTTAAGAATTTTCGTAGGACCCATTTTTTTGCAACAGCCCTCGAAAGACGGCTCTCGATCGAATCGCGAATCGGGGGAAAAAAAATCTTGAATATCAGGGCTCCTATCGGCCATTTGGCACACGCTAATTCAGAGTGGCAGTCAATTATATGTCCTCGAAGAGCGGCACTCGATATTGGGCCTTATTTTCGATACCCGCCCCCCCAAAGCCCCATAGGCCCATCCGAGTGTCTCCACCCGATGCTATTTTCCATCAGCTTTTGACGGAGTTAAGAAAAACGGTTCAGGGTACTTGTTCGTGACACAATGACGGATACTTGGAGCGATTTTAAGAATTTTCGTAGGACCCATTTTTTTGCAACAGCCCTCGAAAGACGGCTCTCGATCGAATCGCGAATCGGGGGAAAAAAAATCTTGAATATCAGGGCTCCTATCGGCCATTTGGCACACGCTAATTCAGAGTGGCAGTCAATTATATGTCCTCGAAGAGCGGCACTCGATATTGGGCCTTATTTTCGATACCCGCCCCCCCAAAGCCCCATAGGCCCATCCGAGTGTCTCCACCCGATGCTATTTTCCATCAGCTTTTGACGGAGTTAAGAAAAACGGTTCAGGGTACTTGTTCGTGACACAATGACGGATACTTGGAGCGATTTTAAGAATTTTCGTAGGACCCATTTTTTTGCAACAGCCCTCGAAAGACGGCTCTCGATCGAATCGCGAATCGGAGGAAAAAAAATCTTGAATATCAGGGCTCCTATCGGCCATTTGGCACACGCTAATTCAGAGTGGCAGTCAATTATATGTCCTCGAAGAGCGGCACTCGATATTGGGCCTTATTTTCGATACCCGCCCCCCCAAAGCCCCATAGGCCCATCCGAGTGTCTCCACCCGATGCTATTTTCCATCAGCTTTTGACGGAGTTAAGAAAAACGGTTCAGGGTACTTGTTCGTGACACAATGACGGATACTTGGAGCGATTTTAAGAATTTTCGTAGGACCCATTTTTTTGCAACAGCCCTCGAAAGACGGCTCTCGATCGAATCGCGAATCGGGGGAAAAAAAATCTTGAATATCAGGGCTCCTATCGGCCATTTGGCACACGCTAATTCAGAGTGGCAGTCAATTATATGTCCTCGAAGAGCGGCACTCGATATTGGGCCTTATTTTCGATACCCGCCCCCCCAAAGCCCCATAGGCCCATCCGAGTGTCTCCACCCGATGCTATTTTCCATCAGCTTTTGACGGAGTTAAGAAAAACGGTTCAGGGTACTTGTTCGTGACACAATGACGGATACTTGGAGCGAT
The DNA here is from genome assembly GCA_964017025.1 of Stenichneumon culpator. Classification (NCBI taxonomy): domain Eukaryota; kingdom Metazoa; phylum Arthropoda; class Insecta; order Hymenoptera; family Ichneumonidae; genus Stenichneumon; species Stenichneumon culpator. The sequence goes on from CAXHKB010000047.1 coordinate 29,019, forward strand.
TTTAAGAATTTTCGTAGGACCCATTTTTATGCAACAGCCCTCGAAAGACGGCTCTCGATCGAATCGCGAATCGGGGGAAAAAAAATCTTGAATATCAGGGCTCCTATCGGCCATTTGGCACACGCTAATTCAGAGTGGCAGTCAATTATATGTCCTCGAAGAGCGGCACTCGATATTGGGCCTTATTTTCGATACCCGCCCCCCCAAAGCCCCATAGGCCCATCCGAGTGTCTCCACCCGATGCTATTTTCCATCAGCTTTTGACGGAGTTAAGAAAAACGGTTCAGGGTACTTGTTCGTGACACAATGACGGATACTTGGAGCGATTTTAAGAATTTTCGTGGGACCCATTTTTTTGCAACAGCCCTCGAAAGACGGCTCTCGATCGAATCGCGAATCGGAGGAAAAAAAATCTTGAATATCAGGGCTCCTATCGGCCATTTGGCACACGCTAATTCAGAGTGGCAGTCAATTATATGTCCTCGAAGAGCGGCACTCGATATTGGGCCTTATTTTCGATACCCGCCCCCCCAAAGCCCCATAGGCCCATCCGAGTGTCTCCACCCGATGCTATTTTCCATCAGCTTTTGACGGAGTTAAGAAAAACGGTTCAGGGTACTTGTTCGTGACACAATGACGGATACTTGGAGCGATTTTAAGAATTTTCGTAGGACCCATTTTTTGCAACAGCCCTCGAAAGACGGCTCTCGATCGAATCGCGAATCGGGGGAAAAAAAATCTTGAATATCAGGGCTCCTATCGGCCATTTGGCACACGCTAATTCAGAGTGGCAGTCAATTATATGTCCTCGAAGAGCGGCACTCGATATTGGGCCTTATTTTCGATACCCGCCCCCCCAAAGCCCCATAGGCCCATCCGAGTGTCTCCACCCGATGCTATTTTCCATCAGCTTTTGACGGAGTTAAGAAAAACGGTTCAGGGTACTTGTTCGTGACACAATGACGGATACTTGGAGCGATTTTAAGAATTTTCGTAGGACCCATTTTTTTGCAACAGCCCTCGAAAGACGGCTCTCGATCGAATCGCGAATCGGGGGAAAAAAAATCTTGAATATCAGGGCTCCTATCGGCCATTTGGCACACGCTAATTCAGAGTGGCAGTCAATTATATGTCCTCGAAGAGCGGCACTCGATATTGGGCCTTATTTTCGATACCCGCCCCCCCAAAGCCCCATAGGCCCATCCGAGTGTCTCCACCCGATGCTATTTTCCATCAGCTTTTGACGGAGTTAAGAAAAACGGTTCAGGGTACTTGTTCGTGACACAATGACGGATACTTGGAGCGATTTTAAGAATTTTCGTAGGACCCATTTTTTTGCAACAGCCCTCGAAAGACGGCTCTCGATCGAATCGCGAATCGGAGGAAAAAAAATCTTGAATATCAGGGCTCCTATCGGCCATTTGGCACACGCTAATTCAGAGTGGCAGTCAATTATATGTCCTCGAAGAGCGGCACTCGATATTGGGCCTTATTTTCGATACCCGCCCCCCCAAAGCCCCATAGGCCCATCCGAGTGTCTCCACCCGATGCTATTTTCCATCAGCTTTTGACGGAGTTAAGAAAAACGGTTCAGGGTACTTGTTCGTGACACAATGACGGATACTTGGAGCGATTTTAAGAATTTTCGTAGGACCCATTTTTTTGCAACAGCCCTCGAAAGACGGCTCTCGATCGAATCGCGAATCGGAGGAAAAAAAATCTTGAATATCAGGGCTCCTATCGGCCATTTGGCACACGCTAATTCAGAGTGGCAGTCAATTATATGTCCTCGAAGAGCGGCACTCGATATTGGGCCTTATTTTCGATACCCGCCCCCCCAAAGCCCCATAGGCCCATCCGAGTGTCTCCACCCGATGCTATTTTCCATCAGCTTTTGACGGAGTTAAGAAAAACGGTTCAGGGTACTTGTTCGTGACACAATGACGGATACTTGGAGCGATTTTAAGAATTTTCGTAGGACCCATTTTTTTGCAACAGCCCTCGAAAGACGGCTCTCGATCGAATCGCGAATAGGAGGAAAAAAAATCTTGAATATCAGGGCTCCTATCGGCCATTTGGCACACGCTAATTCAGAGTGGCAGTCAATTATATGTCCTCGAAGAGCGGCACTCGATATTGGGCCTTATTTTCGATACCCGCCCCCCCAAAGCCCCATAGGCCCATCCGAGTGTCTCCACCCGATGCTATTTTCCATCAGCTTTTGACGGAGTTAAGAAAAACGGTTCAGGGTACTTGTTCGTGACACAATGACGGATACTTGGAGCGATTTTAAGAATTTTCGTAGGACCCATTTTTTTGCAACAGCCCTCGAAAGACGGCTCTCGATCGAATCGCGAATCGGGGGAAAAAAAATCTTGAATATCAGGGCTCCTATCGGCCATTTGGCACACGCTAATTCAGAGTGGCAGTCAATTATATGTCCTCGAAGAGCGGCACTCGATATTGGGCCTTATTTTCGATACCCGCCCCCCCAAAGCCCCATAGGCCCATCCGAGTGTCTCCACCCGATGCTATTTTCCATCAGCTTTTGACGGAGTTAAGAAAAACGGTTCAGGGTACTTGTTCGTGACACAATGACGGATACTTGGAGCGATTTTAAGAATTTTCGTAGGACCCATTTTTTTGCAACAGCCCTCGAAAGACGGCTCTCGATCGAATCGCGAATCGGGGGAAAAAAAATCTTGAATATCAGGGCTCCTATCGGCCATTTGGCACACGCTAATTCAGAGTGGCAGTCAATTATATGTCCTCGAAGAGCGGCACTCGATATTGGGCCTTATTTTCGATACCCGCCCCCCCAAAGCCCCATAGGCCCATCCGAGTGTCTCCACCCGATGCTATTTTCCATCAGCTTTTGACGGAGTTAAGAAAAACGGTTCAGGGTACTTGTTCGTGACACAATGACGGATACTTGGAGCGATTTTAAGAATTTTCGTAGGACCCATTTTTTTGCAACAGCCCTCGAAAGACGGCTCTCGATCGAATCGCGAATCGGAGGAAAAAAAATCTTGAATATCAGGGCTCCTATCGGCCATTTGGCACACGCTAATTCAGAGTGGCAGTCAATTATATGTCCTCGAAGAGCGGCACTCGATATTGGGCCTTATTTTCGATACCCGCCCCCCCAAAGCCCCATAGGCCCATCCGAGTGTCTCCACCCGATGCTATTTTCCATCAGCTTTTGACGGAGTTAAGAAAAACGGTTCAGGGTACTTGTTCGTGACACAATGACGGATACTTGGAGCGATTTTAAGAATTTTCGTAGGACCCATTTTTTTGCAACAGCCCTCGAAAGACGGCTCTCGATCGAATCGCGAATCGGGGGAAAAAAAATCTTGAATATCAGGGCTCCTATCGGCCATTTGGCACACGCTAATTCAGAGTGGCAGTCAATTATATGTCCTCGAAGAGCGGCACTCGATATTGGGCCTTATTTTCGATACCCGCCCCCCCAAAGCCCCATAGGCCCATCCGAGTGTCTCCACCCGATGCTATTTTCCATCAGCTTTTGACGGAGTTAAGAAAAACGGTTCAGGGTACTTGTTCGTGACACAATGACGGATACTTGGAGCGATTTTAAGAATTTTCGTAGGACCCATTTTTTTGCAACAGCCCTCGAAAGACGGCTCTCGATCGAATCGCGAATCGGGGGAAAAAAAATCTTGAATATCAGGGCTCCTATCGGCCATTTGGCACACGCTAATTCAGAGTGGCAGTCAATTATATGTCCTCGAAGAGCGGCACTCGATATTGGGCCTTATTTTCGATACCCGCCCCCCCAAAGCCCCATAGGCCCATCCGAGTGTCTCCACCCGATGCTATTTTCCATCAGCTTTTGACGGAGTTAAGAAAAACGGTTCAGGGTACTTGTTCGTGACACAATGACGGATACTTGGAGCGATTTTAAGAATTTTCGTAGGACCCATTTTTTTGCAACAGCCCTCGAAAGACGGCTCTCGATCGAATCGCGAATCGGGGGAAAAAAAATCTTGAATATCAGGGCTCCTATCGGCCATTTGGCACACGCTAATTCAGAGTGGCAGTCAATTATATGTCCTCGAAGAGCGGCACTCGATATTGGGCCTTATTTTCGATACCCGCCCCCCCAAAGCCCCATAGGCCCATCCGAGTGTCTCCACCCGATGCTATTTTCCATCAGCTTTTGACGGAGTTAAGAAAAACGGTTCAGGGTACTTGTTCGTGACACAATGACGGATACTTGGAGCGATTTTAAGAATTTTCGTAGGACCCATTTTTTTGCAACAGCCCTCGAAAGACGGCTCTCGATCGAATCGCGAATCGGAGGAAAAAAAATCTTGAATATCAGGGCTCCTATCGGCCATTTGGCACACGCTAATTCAGAGTGGCAGTCAATTATATGTCCTCGAAGAGCGGCACTCGATATTGGGCCTTATTTTCGATACCCGCCCCCCCAAAGCCCCATAGGCCCATCCGAGTGTCTCCACCCGATGCTATTTTCCATCAGCTTTTGACGGAGTTAAGAAAAACGGTTCAGGGTACTTGTTCGTGACACAATGACGGATACTTGGAGCGATTTTAAGAATTTTCGTAGGACCCATTTTTTTGCAACAGCCCTCGAAAGACGGCTCTCGATCGAATCGCGAATCGGGGGAAAAAAAATCTTGAATATCAGGGCTCCTATCGGCCATTTGGCACACGCTAATTCAGAGTGGCAGTCAATTATATGTCCTCGAAGAGCGGCACTCGATATTGGGCCTTATTTTCGATACCCGCCCCCCCAAAGCCCCATAGGCCCATCCGAGTGTCTCCACCCGATGCTATTTTCCATCAGCTTTTGACGGAGTTAAGAAAAACGGTTCAGGGTACTTGTTCGTGACACAATGACGGATACTTGGAGCGATTTTAAGAATTTTCGTAGGACCCATTTTTTTGCAACAGCCCTCGAAAGACGGCTCTCGATCGAATCGCGAATCGGGGGAAAAAAAATCTTGAATATCAGGGCTCCTATCGGCCATTTGGCACACGCTAATTCAGAGTGGCAGTCAATTATATGTCCTCGAAGAGCGGCACTCGATATTGGGCCTTATTTTCGATACCCGCCCCCCCAAAGCCCCATAGGCCCATCCGAGTGTCTCCACCCGATGCTATTTTCCATCAGCTTTTGACGGAGTTAAGAAAAACGGTTCAGGGTACTTGTTCGTGACACAATGACGGATACTTGGAGCGATTTTAAGAATTTTCGTAGGACCCATTTTTTTGCAACAGCCCTCGAAAGACGGCTCTCGATCGAATCGCGAATCGGAGGAAAAAAAATCTTGAATATCAGGGCTCCTATCGGCCATTTGGCACACGCTAATTCAGAGTGGCAGTCAATTATATGTCCTCGAAGAGCGGCACTCGATATTGGGCCTTATTTTCGATACCCGCCCCCCCAAAGCCCCATAGGCCCATCCGAGTGTCTCCACCCGATGCTATTTTCCATCAGCTTTTGACGGAGTTAAGAAAAACGGTTCAGGGTACTTGTTCGTGACACAATGACGGATACTTGGAGCGATTTTAAGAATTTTCGTAGGACCCATTTTTTTGCAACAGCCCTCGAAAGACGGCTCTCGATCGAATCGCGAATCGGGGGAAAAAAAATCTTGAATATCAGGGCTCCTATCGGCCATTTGGCACACGCTAATTCAGAGTGGCAGTCAATTATATGTCCTCGAAGAGCGGCACTCGATATTGGGCCTTATTTTCGATACCCGCCCCCCCAAAGCCCCATAGGCCCATCCGAGTGTCTCCACCCGATGCTATTTTCCATCAGCTTTTGACGGAGTTAAGAAAAACGGTTCAGGGTACTTGTTCGTGACACAATGACGGATACTTGGAGCGATTTTAAGAATTTTCGTAGGACCCATTTTTTTGCAACAGCCCTCGAAAGACGGCTCTCGATCGAATCGCGAATCGGGGGAAAAAAAATCTTGAATATCAGGGCTCCTATCGGCCATTTGGCACACGCTAATTCAGAGTGGCAGTCAATTATATGTCCTCGAAGAGCGGCACTCGATATTGGGCCTTATTTTCGATACCCGCCCCCCCAAAGCCCCATAGGCCCATCCGAGTGTCTCCACCCGATGCTATTTTCCATCAGCTTTTGACGGAGTTAAGAAAAACGGTTCAGGGTACTTGTTCGTGACACAATGACGGATACTTGGAGCGATTTTAAGAATTTTCGTAGGACCCATTTTTTTGCAACAGCCCTCGAAAGACGGCTCTCGATCGAATCGCGAATCGGAGGAAAAAAAATCTTGAATATCAGGGCTCCTATCGGCCATTTGGCACACGCTAATTCAGAGTGGCAGTCAATTATATGTCCTCGAAGAGCGGCACTCGATATTGGGCCTTATTTTCGATACCCGCCCCCCCAAAGCCCCATAGGCCCATCCGAGTGTCTCCACCCGATGCTATTTTCCATCAGCTTTTGACGGAGTTAAGAAAAACGGTTCAGGGTACTTGTTCGTGACACAATGACGGATACTTGGAGCGATTTTAAGAATTTTCGTAGGACCCATTTTTTTGCAACAGCCCTCGAAAGACGGCTCTCGATCGAATCGCGAATCGGAGGAAAAAAAATCTTGAATATCAGGGCTCCTATCGGCCATTTGGCACACGCTAATTCAGAGTGGCAGTCAATTATATGTCCTCGAAGAGCGGCACTCGATATTGGGCCTTATTTTCGATACCCGCCCCCCCAAAGCCCCATAGGCCCATCCGAGTGTCTCCACCCGATGCTATTTTCCATCAGCTTTTGACGGAGTTAAGAAAAACGGTTCAGGGTACTTGTTCGTGACACAATGACGGATACTTGGAGCGATTTTAAGAATTTTCGTAGGACCCATTTTTTTGCAACAGCCCTCGAAAGACGGCTCTCGATCGAATCGCGAATAGGAGGAAAAAAAATCTTGAATATCAGGGCTCCTATCGGCCATTTGGCACACGCTAATTCAGAGTGGCAGTCAATTATATGTCCTCGAAGAGCGGCACTCGATATTGGGCCTTATTTTCGATACCCGCCCCCCCAAAGCCCCATAGGCCCATCCGAGTGTCTCCACCCGATGCTATTTTCCATCAGCTTTTGACGGAGTTAAGAAAAACGGTTCAGGGTACTTGTTCGTGACACAATGACGGATACTTGGAGCGATTTTAAGAATTTTCGTAGGACCCATTTTTTTGCAACAGCCCTCGAAAGACGGCTCTCGATCGAATCGCGAATCGGGGGAAAAAAAATCTTGAATATCAGGGCTCCTATCGGCCATTTGGCACACGCTAATTCAGAGTGGCAGTCAATTATATGTCCTCGAAGAGCGGCACTCGATATTGGGCCTTATTTTCGATACCCGCCCCCCCAAAGCCCCATAGGCCCATCCGAGTGTCTCCACCCGATGCTATTTTCCATCAGCTTTTGACGGAGTTAAGAAAAACGGTTCAGGGTACTTGTTCGTGACACAATGACGGATACTTGGAGCGATTTTAAGAATTTTCGTAGGACCCATTTTTTTGCAACAGCCCTCGAAAGACGGCTCTCGATCGAATCGCGAATCGGGGGAAAAAAAATCTTGAATATCAGGGCTCCTATCGGCCATTTGGCACACGCTAATTCAGAGTGGCAGTCAATTATATGTCCTCGAAGAGCGGCACTCGATATTGGGCCTTATTTTCGATACCCGCCCCCCCAAAGCCCCATAGGCCCATCCGAGTGTCTCCACCCGATGCTATTTTCCATCAGCTTTTGACGGAGTTAAGAAAAACGGTTCAGGGTACTTGTTCGTGACACAATGACGGATACTTGGAGCGATTTTAAGAATTTTCGTAGGACCCATTTTTTTGCAACAGCCCTCGAAAGACGGCTCTCGATCGAATCGCGAATCGGAGGAAAAAAAATCTTGAATATCAGGGCTCCTATCGGCCATTTGGCACACGCTAATTCAGAGTGGCAGTCAATTATATGTCCTCGAAGAGCGGCACTCGATATTGGGCCTTATTTTCGATACCCGCCCCCCCAAAGCCCCATAGGCCCATCCGAGTGTCTCCACCCGATGCTATTTTCCATCAGCTTTTGACGGAGTTAAGAAAAACGGTTCAGGGTACTTGTTCGTGACACAATGACGGATACTTGGAGCGATTTTAAGAATTTTCGTAGGACCCATTTTTTTGCAACAGCCCTCGAAAGACGGCTCTCGATCGAATCGCGAATCGGGGGAAAAAAAATCTTGAATATCAGGGCTCCTATCGGCCATTTGGCACACGCTAATTCAGAGTGGCAGTCAATTATATGTCCTCGAAGAGCGGCACTCGATATTGGGCCTTATTTTCGATACCCGCCCCCCCAAAGCCCCATAGGCCCATCCGAGTGTCTCCACCCGATGCTATTTTCCATCAGCTTTTGACGGAGTTAAGAAAAACGGTTCAGGGTACTTGTTCGTGACACAATGACGGATACTTGGAGCGATTTTAAGAATTTTCGTAGGACCCATTTTTTTGCAACAGCCCTCGAAAGACGGCTCTCGATCGAATCGCGAATCGGGGGAAAAAAAATCTTGAATATCAGGGCTCCTATCGGCCATTTGGCACACGCTAATTCAGAGTGGCAGTCAATTATATGTCCTCGAAGAGCGGCACTCGATATTGGGCCTTATTTTCGATACCCGCCCCCCCAAAGCCCCATAGGCCCATCCGAGTGTCTCCACCCGATGCTATTTTCCATCAGCTTTTGACGGAGTTAAGAAAAACGGTTCAGGGTACTTGTTCGTGACACAATGACGGATACTTGGAGCGATTTTAAGAATTTTCGTAGGACCCATTTTTTTGCAACAGCCCTCGAAAGACGGCTCTCGATCGAATCGCGAATCGGGGGAAAAAAAATCTTGAATATCAGGGCTCCTATCGGCCATTTGGCACACGCTAATTCAGAGTGGCAGTCAATTATATGTCCTCGAAGAGCGGCACTCGATATTGGGCCTTATTTTCGATACCCGCCCCCCCAAAGCCCCATAGGCCCATCCGAGTGTCTCCACCCGATGCTATTTTCCATCAGCTTTTGACGGAGTTAAGAAAAACGGTTCAGGGTACTTGTTCGTGACACAATGACGGATACTTGGAGCGATTTTAAGAATTTTCGTAGGACCCATTTTTTTGCAACAGCCCTCGAAAGACGGCTCTCGATCGAATCGCGAATCGGAGGAAAAAAAATCTTGAATATCAGGGCTCCTATCGGCCATTTGGCACACGCTAATTCAGAGTGGCAGTCAATTATATGTCCTCGAAGAGCGGCACTCGATATTGGGCCTTATTTTCGATACCCGCCCCCCCAAAGCCCCATAGGCCCATCCGAGTGTCTCCACCCGATGCTATTTTCCATCAGCTTTTGACGGAGTTAAGAAAAACGGTTCAGGGTACTTGTTCGTGACACAATGACGGATACTTGGAGCGATTTTAAGAATTTTCGTAGGACCCATTTTTTTGCAACAGCCCTCGAAAGACGGCTCTCGATCGAATCGCGAATCGGGGGAAAAAAAATCTTGAATATCAGGGCTCCTATCGGCCATTTGGCACACGCTAATTCAGAGTGGCAGTCAATTATATGTCCTCGAAGAGCGGCACTCGATATTGGGCCTTATTTTCGATACCCGCCCCCCCAAAGCCCCATAGGCCCATCCGAGTGTCTCCACCCGATGCTATTTTCCATCAGCTTTTGACGGAGTTAAGAAAAACGGTTCAGGGTACTTGTTCGTGACACAATGACGGATACTTGGAGCGATTTTAAGAATTTTCGTAGGACCCATTTTTTTGCAACAGCCCTCGAAAGACGGCTCTCGATCGAATCGCGAATCGGGGGAAAAAAAATCTTGAATATCAGGGCTCCTATCGGCCATTTGGCACACGCTAATTCAGAGTGGCAGTCAATTATATGTCCTCGAAGAGCGGCACTCGATATTGGGCCTTATTTTCGATACCCGCCCCCCCAAAGCCCCATAGGCCCATCCGAGTGTCTCCACCCGATGCTATTTTCCATCAGCTTTTGACGGAGTTAAGAAAAACGGTTCAGGGTACTTGTTCGTGACACAATGACGGATACTTGGAGCGATTTTAAGAATTTTCGTAGGACCCATTTTTTTGCAACAGCCCTCGAAAGACGGCTCTCGATCGAATCGCGAATCGGAGGAAAAAAAATCTTGAATATCAGGGCTCCTATCGGCCATTTGGCACACGCTAATTCAGAGTGGCAGTCAATTATATGTCCTCGAAGAGCGGCACTCGATATTGGGCCTTATTTTCGATACCCGCCCCCCCAAAGCCCCATAGGCCCATCCGAGTGTCTCCACCCGATGCTATTTTCCATCAGCTTTTGACGGAGTTAAGAAAAACGGTTCAGGGTACTTGTTCGTGACACAATGACGGATACTTGGAGCGATTTTAAGAATTTTCGTAGGACCCATTTTTTTGCAACAGCCCTCGAAAGACGGCTCTCGATCGAATCGCGAATCGGGGGAAAAAAAATCTTGAATATCAGGGCTCCTATCGGCCATTTGGCACACGCTAATTCAGAGTGGCAGTCAATTATATGTCCTCGAAGAGCGGCACTCGATATTGGGCCTTATTTTCGATACCCGCCCCCCCAAAGCCCCATAGGCCCATCCGAGTGTCTCCACCCGATGCTATTTTCCATCAGCTTTTGACGGAGTTAAGAAAAACGGTTCAGGGTACTTGTTCGTGACACAATGACGGATACTTGGAGCGATTTTAAGAATTTTCGTAGGACCCATTTTTTTGCAACAGCCCTCGAAAGACGGCTCTCGATCGAATCGCGAATCGGGGGAAAAAAAATCTTGAATATCAGGGCTCCTATCGGCCATTTGGCACACGCTAATTCAGAGTGGCAGTCAATTATATGTCCTCGAAGAGCGGCACTCGATATTGGGCCTTATTTTCGATACCCGCCCCCCCAAAGCCCCATAGGCCCATCCGAGTGTCTCCACCCGATGCTATTTTCCATCAGCTTTTGACGGAGTTAAGAAAAACGGTTCAGGGTACTTGTTCGTGACACAATGACGGATACTTGGAGCGATTTTAAGAATTTTCGTAGGACCCATTTTTTTGCAACAGCCCTCGAAAGACGGCTCTCGATCGAATCGCGAATCGGAGGAAAAAAAATCTTGAATATCAGGGCTCCTATCGGCCATTTGGCACACGCTAATTCAGAGTGGCAGTCAATTATATGTCCTCGAAGAGCGGCACTCGATATTGGGCCTTATTTTCGATACCCGCCCCCCCAAAGCCCCATAGGCCCATCCGAGTGTCTCCACCCGATGCTATTTTCCATCAGCTTTTGACGGAGTTAAGAAAAACGGTTCAGGGTACTTGTTCGTGACACAATGACGGATACTTGGAGCGATTTTAAGAATTTTCGTAGGACCCATTTTTTTGCAACAGCCCTCGAAAGACGGCTCTCGATCGAATCGCGAATCGGAGGAAAAAAAATCTTGAATATCAGGGCTCCTATCGGCCATTTGGCACACGCTAATTCAGAGTGGCAGTCAATTATATGTCCTCGAAGAGCGGCACTCGATATTGGGCCTTATTTTCGATACCCGCCCCCCCAAAGCCCCATAGGCCCATCCGAGTGTCTCCACCCGATGCTATTTTCCATCAGCTTTTGACGGAGTTAAGAAAAACGGTTCAGGGTACTTGTTCGTGACACAATGACGGATACTTGGAGCGATTTTAAGAATTTTCGTAGGACCCATTTTTTTGCAACAGCCCTCGAAAGACGGCTCTCGATCGAATCGCGAATAGGAGGAAAAAAAATCTTGAATATCAGGGCTCCTATCGGCCATTTGGCACACGCTAATTCAGAGTGGCAGTCAATTATATGTCCTCGAAGAGCGGCACTCGATATTGGGCCTTATTTTCGATACCCGCCCCCCCAAAGCCCCATAGGCCCATCCGAGTGTCTCCACCCGATGCTATTTTCCATCAGCTTTTGACGGAGTTAAGAAAAACGGTTCAGGGTACTTGTTCGTGACACAATGACGGATACTTGGAGCGATTTTAAGAATTTTCGTAGGACCCATTTTTTTGCAACAGCCCTCGAAAGACGGCTCTCGATCGAATCGCGAATCGGGGGAAAAAAAATCTTGAATATCAGGGCTCCTATCGGCCATTTGGCACACGCTAATTCAGAGTGGCAGTCAATTATATGTCCTCGAAGAGCGGCACTCGATATTGGGCCTTATTTTCGATACCCGCCCCCCCAAAGCCCCATAGGCCCATCCGAGTGTCTCCACCCGATGCTATTTTCCATCAGCTTTTGACGGAGTTAAGAAAAACGGTTCAGGGTACTTGTTCGTGACACAATGACGGATACTTGGAGCGATTTTAAGAATTTTCGTAGGACCCATTTTTTTGCAACAGCCCTCGAAAGACGGCTCTCGATCGAATCGCGAATCGGGGGAAAAAAAATCTTGAATATCAGGGCTCCTATCGGCCATTTGGCACACGCTAATTCAGAGTGGCAGTCAATTATATGTCCTCGAAGAGCGGCACTCGATATTGGGCCTTATTTTCGATACCCGCCCCCCCAAAGCCCCATAGGCCCATCCGAGTGTCTCCACCCGATGCTATTTTCCATCAGCTTTTGACGGAGTTAAGAAAAACGGTTCAGGGTACTTGTTCGTGACACAATGACGGATACTTGGAGCGATTTTAAGAATTTTCGTAGGACCCATTTTTTTGCAACAGCCCTCGAAAGACGGCTCTCGATCGAATCGCGAATCGGAGGAAAAAAAATCTTGAATATCAGGGCTCCTATCGGCCATTTGGCACACGCTAATTCAGAGTGGCAGTCAATTATATGTCCTCGAAGAGCGGCACTCGATATTGGGCCTTATTTTCGATACCCGCCCCCCCAAAGCCCCATAGGCCCATCCGAGTGTCTCCACCCGATGCTATTTTCCATCAGCTTTTGACGGAGTTAAGAAAAACGGTTCAGGGTACTTGTTCGTGACACAATGACGGATACTTGGAGCGATTTTAAGAATTTTCGTAGGACCCATTTTTTTGCAACAGCCCTCGAAAGACGGCTCTCGATCGAATCGCGAATCGGGGGAAAAAAAATCTTGAATATCAGGGCTCCTATCGGCCATTTGGCACACGCTAATTCAGAGTGGCAGTCAATTATATGTCCTCGAAGAGCGGCACTCGATATTGGGCCTTATTTTCGATACCCGCCCCCCCAAAGCCCCATAGGCCCATCCGAGTGTCTCCACCCGATGCTATTTTCCATCAGCTTTTGACGGAGTTAAGAAAAACGGTTCAGGGTACTTGTTCGTGACACAATGACGGATACTTGGAGCGATTTTAAGAATTTTCGTAGGACCCATTTTTTTGCAACAGCCCTCGAAAGACGGCTCTCGATCGAATCGCGAATCGGGGGAAAAAAAATCTTGAATATCAGGGCTCCTATCGGCCATTTGGCACACGCTAATTCAGAGTGGCAGTCAATTATATGTCCTCGAAGAGCGGCACTCGATATTGGGCCTTATTTTCGATACCCGCCCCCCCAAAGCCCCATAGGCCCATCCGAGTGTCTCCACCCGATGCTATTTTCCATCAGCTTTTGACGGAGTTAAGAAAAACGGTTCAGGGTACTTGTTCGTGACACAATGACGGATACTTGGAGCGATTTTAAGAATTTTCGTAGGACCCATTTTTTTGCAACAGCCCTCGAAAGACGGCTCTCGATCGAATCGCGAATCGGGGGAAAAAAAATCTTGAATATCAGGGCTCCTATCGGCCATTTGGCACACGCTAATTCAGAGTGGCAGTCAATTATATGTCCTCGAAGAGCGGCACTCGATATTGGGCCTTATTTTCGATACCCGCCCCCCCAAAGCCCCATAGGCCCATCCGAGTGTCTCCACCCGATGCTATTTTCCATCAGCTTTTGACGGAGTTAAGAAAAACGGTTCAGGGTACTTGTTCGTGACACAATGACGGATACTTGGAGCGATTTTAAGAATTTTCGTAGGACCCATTTTTTTGCAACAGCCCTCGAAAGACGGCTCTCGATCGAATCGCGAATCGGAGGAAAAAAAATCTTGAATATCAGGGCTCCTATCGGCCATTTGGCACACGCTAATTCAGAGTGGCAGTCAATTATATGTCCTCGAAGAGCGGCACTCGATATTGGGCCTTATTTTCGATACCCGCCCCCCCAAAGCCCCATAGGCCCATCCGAGTGTCTCCACCCGATGCTATTTTCCATCAGCTTTTGACGGAGTTAAGAAAAACGGTTCAGGGTACTTGTTCGTGACACAATGACGGATACTTGGAGCGATTTTAAGAATTTTCGTAGGACCCATTTTTTTGCAACAGCCCTCGAAAGACGGCTCTCGATCGAATCGCGAATCGGGGGAAAAAAAATCTTGAATATCAGGGCTCCTATCGGCCATTTGGCACACGCTAATTCAGAGTGGCAGTCAATTATATGTCCTCGAAGAGCGGCACTCGATATTGGGCCTTATTTTCGATACCCGCCCCCCCAAAGCCCCATAGGCCCATCCGAGTGTCTCCACCCGATGCTATTTTCCATCAGCTTTTGACGGAGTTAAGAAAAACGGTTCAGGGTACTTGTTCGTGACACAATGACGGATACTTGGAGCGATTTTAAGAATTTTCGTAGGACCCATTTTTTTGCAACAGCCCTCGAAAGACGGCTCTCGATCGAATCGCGAATCGGGGGAAAAAAAATCTTGAATATCAGGGCTCCTATCGGCCATTTGGCACACGCTAATTCAGAGTGGCAGTCAATTATATGTCCTCGAAGAGCGGCACTCGATATTGGGCCTTATTTTCGATACCCGCCCCCCCAAAGCCCCATAGGCCCATCCGAGTGTCTCCACCCGATGCTATTTTCCATCAGCTTTTGACGGAGTTAAGAAAAACGGTTCAGGGTACTTGTTCGTGACACAATGACGGATACTTGGAGCGATTTTAAGAATTTTCGTAGGACCCATTTTTTTGCAACAGCCCTCGAAAGACGGCTCTCGATCGAATCGCGAATCGGAGGAAAAAAAATCTTGAATATCAGGGCTCCTATCGGCCATTTGGCACACGCTAATTCAGAGTGGCAGTCAATTATATGTCCTCGAAGAGCGGCACTCGATATTGGGCCTTATTTTCGATACCCGCCCCCCCAAAGCCCCATAGGCCCATCCGAGTGTCTCCACCCGATGCTATTTTCCATCAGCTTTTGACGGAGTTAAGAAAAACGGTTCAGGGTACTTGTTCGTGACACAATGACGGATACTTGGAGCGATTTTAAGAATTTTCGTAGGACCCATTTTTTTGCAACAGCCCTCGAAAGACGGCTCTCGATCGAATCGCGAATCGGGGGAAAAAAAATCTTGAATATCAGGGCTCCTATCGGCCATTTGGCACACGCTAATTCAGAGTGGCAGTCAATTATATGTCCTCGAAGAGCGGCACTCGATATTGGGCCTTATTTTCGATACCCGCCCCCCCAAAGCCCCATAGGCCCATCCGAGTGTCTCCACCCGATGCTATTTTCCATCAGCTTTTGACGGAGTTAAGAAAAACGGTTCAGGGTACTTGTTCGTGACACAATGACGGATACTTGGAGCGATTTTAAGAATTTTCGTAGGACCCATTTTTTTGCAACAGCCCTCGAAAGACGGCTCTCGATCGAATCGCGAATCGGGGGAAAAAAAATCTTGAATATCAGGGCTCCTATCGGCCATTTGGCACACGCTAATTCAGAGTGGCAGTCAATTATATGTCCTCGAAGAGCGGCACTCGATATTGGGCCTTATTTTCGATACCCGCCCCCCCAAAGCCCCATAGGCCCATCCGAGTGTCTCCACCCGATGCTATTTTCCATCAGCTTTTGACGGAGTTAAGAAAAACGGTTCAGGGTACTTGTTCGTGACACAATGACGGATACTTGGAGCGATTTTAAGAATTTTCGTAGGACCCATTTTTTTGCAACAGCCCTCGAAAGACGGCTCTCGATCGAATCGCGAATCGGGGGAAAAAAAATCTTGAATATCAGGGCTCCTATCGGCCATTTGGCACACGCTAATTCAGAGTGGCAGTCAATTATATGTCCTCGAAGAGCGGCACTCGATATTGGGCCTTATTTTCGATACCCGCCCCCCCAAAGCCCCATAGGCCCATCCGAGTGTCTCCACCCGATGCTATTTTCCATCAGCTTTTGACGGAGTTAAGAAAAACGGTTCAGGGTACTTGTTCGTGACACAATGACGGATACTTGGAGCGATTTTAAGAATTTTCGTAGGACCCATTTTTTTGCAACAGCCCTCGAAAGACGGCTCTCGATCGAATCGCGAATCGGGGGAAAAAAAATCTTGAATATCAGGGCTCCTATCGGCCATTTGGCACACGCTAATTCAGAGTGGCAGTCAATTATATGTCCTCGAAGAGCGGCACTCGATATTGGGCCTTATTTTCGATACCCGCCCCCCCAAAGCCCCATAGGCCCATCCGAGTGTCTCCACCCGATGCTATTTTCCATCAGCTTTTGACGGAGTTAAGAAAAACGGTTCAGGGTACTTGTTCGTGACACAATGACGGATACTTGGAGCGATTTTAAGAATTTTCGTAGGACCCATTTTTTTGCAACAGCCCTCGAAAGACGGCTCTCGATCGAATCGCGAATCGGAGGAAAAAAAATCTTGAATATCAGGGCTCCTATCGGCCATTTGGCACACGCTAATTCAGAGTGGCAGTCAATTATATGTCCTCGAAGAGCGGCACTCGATATTGGGCCTTATTTTCGATACCCGCCCCCCCAAAGCCCCATAGGCCCATCCGAGTGTCTCCACCCGATGCTATTTTCCATCAGCTTTTGACGGAGTTAAGAAAAACGGTTCAGGGTACTTGTTCGTGACACAATGACGGATACTTGGAGCGATTTTAAGAATTTTCGTAGGACCCATTTTTTTGCAACAGCCCTCGAAAGACGGCTCTCGATCGAATCGCGAATAGGAGGAAAAAAAATCTTGAATATCAGGGCTCCTATCGGCCATTTGGCACACGCTAATTCAGAGTGGCAGTCAATTATATGTCCTCGAAGAGCGGCACTCGATATTGGGCCTTATTTTCGATACCCGCCCCCCCAAAGCCCCATAGGCCCATCCGAGTGTCTCCACCCGATGCTATTTTCCATCAGCTTTTGACGGAGTTAAGAAAAACGGTTCAGGGTACTTGTTCGTGACACAATGACGGATACTTGGAGCGATTTTAAGAATTTTCGTAGGACCCATTTTTTTGCAACAGCCCTCGAAAGACGGCTCTCGATCGAATCGCGAATCGGGGGAAAAAAAATCTTGAATATCAGGGCTCCTATCGGCCATTTGGCACACGCTAATTCAGAGTGGCAGTCAATTATATGTCCTCGAAGAGCGGCACTCGATATTGGGCCTTATTTTCGATACCCGCCCCCCCAAAGCCCCATAGGCCCATCCGAGTGTCTCCACCCGATGCTATTTTCCATCAGCTTTTGACGGAGTTAAGAAAAACGGTTCAGGGTACTTGTTCGTGACACAATGACGGATACTTGGAGCGATTTTAAGAATTTTCGTAGGACCCATTTTTTTGCAACAGCCCTCGAAAGACGGCTCTCGATCGAATCGCGAATCGGGGGAAAAAAAATCTTGAATATCAGGGCTCCTATCGGCCATTTGGCACACGCTAATTCAGAGTGGCAGTCAATTATATGTCCTCGAAGAGCGGCACTCGATATTGGGCCTTATTTTCGATACCCGCCCCCCCAAAGCCCCATAGGCCCATCCGAGTGTCTCCACCCGATGCTATTTTCCATCAGCTTTTGACGGAGTTAAGAAAAACGGTTCAGGGTACTTGTTCGTGACACAATGACGGATACTTGGAGCGATTTTAAGAATTTTCGTAGGACCCATTTTTTTGCAACAGCCCTCGAAAGACGGCTCTCGATCGAATCGCGAATCGGGGGAAAAAAAATCTTGAATATCAGGGCTCCTATCGGCCATTTGGCACACGCTAATTCAGAGTGGCAGTCAATTATATGTCCTCGAAGAGCGGCACTCGATATTGGGCCTTATTTTCGATACCCGCCCCCCCAAAGCCCCATAGGCCCATCCGAGTGTCTCCACCCGATGCTATTTTCCATCAGCTTTTGACGGAGTTAAGAAAAACGGTTCAGGGTACTTGTTCGTGACACAATGACGGATACTTGGAGCGATTTTAAGAATTTTCGTAGGACCCATTTTTTTGCAACAGCCCTCGAAAGACGGCTCTCGATCGAATCGCGAATCGGAGGAAAAAAAATCTTGAATATCAGGGCTCCTATCGGCCATTTGGCACACGCTAATTCAGAGTGGCAGTCAATTATATGTCCTCGAAGAGCGGCACTCGATATTGGGCCTTATTTTCGATACCCGCCCCCCCAAAGCCCCATAGGCCCATCCGAGTGTCTCCACCCGATGCTATTTTCCATCAGCTTTTGACGGAGTTAAGAAAAACGGTTCAGGGTACTTGTTCGTGACACAATGACGGATACTTGGAGCGATTTTAAGAATTTTCGTAGGACCCATTTTTTTGCAACAGCCCTCGAAAGACGGCTCTCGATCGAATCGCGAATCGGGGGAAAAAAAATCTTGAATATCAGGGCTCCTATCGGCCATTTGGCACACGCTAATTCAGAGTGGCAGTCAATTATATGTCCTCGAAGAGCGGCACTCGATATTGGGCCTTATTTTCGATACCCGCCCCCCCAAAGCCCCATAGGCCCATCCGAGTGTCTCCACCCGATGCTATTTTCCATCAGCTTTTGACGGAGTTAAGAAAAACGGTTCAGGGTACTTGTTCGTGACACAATGACGGATACTTGGAGCGATTTTAAGAATTTTCGTAGGACCCATTTTTTTGCAACAGCCCTCGAAAGACGGCTCTCGATCGAATCGCGAATCGGGGGAAAAAAAATCTTGAATATCAGGGCTCCTATCGGCCATTTGGCACACGCTAATTCAGAGTGGCAGTCAATTATATGTCCTCGAAGAGCGGCACTCGATATTGGGCCTTATTTTCGATACCCGCCCCCCCAAAGCCCCATAGGCCCATCCGAGTGTCTCCACCCGATGCTATTTTCCATCAGCTTTTGACGGAGTTAAGAAAAACGGTTCAGGGTACTTGTTCGTGACACAATGACGGATACTTGGAGCGATTTTAAGAATTTTCGTAGGACCCATTTTTTTGCAACAGCCCTCGAAAGACGGCTCTCGATCGAATCGCGAATCGGAGGAAAAAAAATCTTGAATATCAGGGCTCCTATCGGCCATTTGGCACACGCTAATTCAGAGTGGCAGTCAATTATATGTCCTCGAAGAGCGGCACTCGATATTGGGCCTTATTTTCGATACCCGCCCCCCCAAAGCCCCATAGGCCCATCCGAGTGTCTCCACCCGATGCTATTTTCCATCAGCTTTTGACGGAGTTAAGAAAAACGGTTCAGGGTACTTGTTCGTGACACAATGACGGATACTTGGAGCGATTTTAAGAATTTTCGTAGGACCCATTTTTTTGCAACAGCCCTCGAAAGACGGCTCTCGATCGAATCGCGAATCGGGGGAAAAAAAATCTTGAATATCAGGGCTCCTATCGGCCATTTGGCACACGCTAATTCAGAGTGGCAGTCAATTATATGTCCTCGAAGAGCGGCACTCGATATTGGGCCTTATTTTCGATACCCGCCCCCCCAAAGCCCCATAGGCCCATCCGAGTGTCTCCACCCGATGCTATTTTCCATCAGCTTTTGACGGAGTTAAGAAAAACGGTTCAGGGTACTTGTTCGTGACACAATGACGGATACTTGGAGCGATTTTAAGAATTTTCGTAGGACCCATTTTTTTGCAACAGCCCTCGAAAGACGGCTCTCGATCGAATCGCGAATCGGGGGAAAAAAAATCTTGAATATCAGGGCTCCTATCGGCCATTTGGCACACGCTAATTCAGAGTGGCAGTCAATTATATGTCCTCGAAGAGCGGCACTCGATATTGGGCCTTATTTTCGATACCCGCCCCCCCAAAGCCCCATAGGCCCATCCGAGTGTCTCCACCCGATGCTATTTTCCATCAGCTTTTGACGGAGTTAAGAAAAACGGTTCAGGGTACTTGTTCGTGACACAATGACGGATACTTGGAGCGATTTTAAGAATTTTCGTAGGACCCATTTTTTTGCAACAGCCCTCGAAAGACGGC
>CAXHKB010000048.1:0-36030 GCA_964017025.1 Stenichneumon culpator
GGCAGCTCGAAACGCATGAATCTTGCGAAATTACGTGAAACTAAGGCTTTTTGATCTAATATTACGAGCTGAATCACCTACAGCCAGAGCGAAGCGCGAATGTTCGATCTCGATATAAAGCGAATTTGCATTCGATGGGGGCTTGTTTGGCAGCTCGAAACGCATGAATCTTGCGTATTACGTAAAACTAAGGCTTTTTGATCTCCTATTACGAGCTGGAACACCTACAGCGGAAGCAAAACGCTAATGTTCGATTTCTTGGTTAGCGGCTCGAAACGCATGAATCTTGCGTATTAATATAAAACTAAGGCTTTTTTAACTTATAGTACGAGCTGGAACACCTACAGCTGAAGCAAAACGCTAATGTTCGATTTCGATATAAAGCGAATTAGCATTCGATGGGCTCTTGTTTGGCTGTTCGAAACGCATGAATCTTGCGTATTTACGTAAAACTGAGGCTTTTTGATCTCATATTACGAGCTGGATCACATACAGCCAAAGCAAAACGCTAATGTTCGATTTCGATATAAAGCGAATTCGCATTCGATGGGGGCTTGTTTGGCAGCTCGAAACGCATGAATCTTGCGTATTTACATAAAACTAAGGCTTTTTTATCTAATATTACGAGCTGGAACACCTACAGCAGAAGCAAAACGCTAATGTTCGATTTCGAAATAAAGCGACTTTGCATTCGATGGGAGCTTGTTTGGCGGCTCGAAACGCATAAATCTCGCGTATTTACGTACAACTAAGGCTTTTCGATCTCTTATTACGAGCCGGAACGCCTACAGCCAACGCAAAACGCAAGTGTTCGATTTCGATATAAAACGAATTTGCATTCGGTGGGGGCTTGTTTGGCGGCTCGAAACGCATGAATCTTGCGTATTTACATAAAACTAAGGCTTTTTGATCTAATATTACTAGCTGGAACACCTACAGCCGAAGCAAAACGCTAATGTTCGATTTCGATATAAAGCGAATTTGCATTCGATGGGGGCTTGTTTGGCAGCTCGAAACGCATGAATCTTGCGAAATTACGTGAAACTAAGGCTTTTGATCTCATATTATGAGCTGGAACAACTACATCCGAAACAAAACGCTAATGTTCGATTTCGATATAAAGCGAATTTGCATTCGATGGTGGCTTGTTTGGTGGCTCGAAACGCATGAATCTTGCGTAATTACGTAAAACTAAGGCTTTTTGATCTCATATTACGAGCTGGAACTCCTACGGCAGAAGCAATACGCTCATGTTCGATTTCGAAATAAAGCGACTTTGCATTCGATGGGAGCTTGTTTGGTGGCTCGAATCGCATGAATCTTGCGAATTACGTAAAACTAAGGCTTTTTTTGATCTCATATTCCGAGCTGAAACACCTACAGGAGAAGCAAAACGCTAATGTTTGATTTCGATATAAAGCGAATTTGCATTCAATGGGGGCTTGTTTGGCCGCTCGAATCGCATGAATCTTGCGTATTTACGTAAAACTAAGGCTTTTTAATCTAATATTACGAGCTGGATCACCTACAGCCAGAGCGAAGCCCTAATGTTCGATTTCGATATAAAGCGAATTTGCATTCGATGGAGGCTTGTTTGGCAGCTCGAAACGCATGAATCTTGCGTAATTACGTAAAACTAAGGCTTTTTGATCTCATATTACGAGCTGGAACTCCTACGGCAGAAGCAATACGCTCATGTTCGATTTCGAAATAAAGCGACTTTGCATTCGAAGGGAGCTTGTTTGGTGGCTCGAATCGCATGAATCTTGCGAATTACGTAAAACTAAGGCTTTTTTTGATCTCATATTCCGAGCTGAAACACCTACAGGAGAAGCAAAACGCTAATGTTTGATTTCGATATAAAGCGAATTTGCATTCAATGGGGGCTTGTTTGGCCGCTCGAATCGCATGAATCTTGCGTATTTACGTAAAACTAAGGCTTTTTAATCTAATATTACGAGCTGGATCACCTACAGCCAGAGCGAAGCCCTAATGTTCGATTTCGATATAAAGCGAATTTGCATTCGATGGAGGCTTGTTTGGCAGCTCGAAACGCATGAATCTTGCGTATTTACGTAAAACTAAGGCTTTTTGATCTAATATTACGAGCTGGATCACCTACAGCCAAAGCAAAACGCTAATGTTCGATTTCGATATAAAGCGAATTCGCATTCGATGGGGGCTTGTTTGGCTGCTCGAAACGCATGAATCTTGCGTATTTACATAAAACTGAGGCTTTTTGATCTCATATTACGAGCTGGATCACCTACAGCCAAAGCAAAACGCTAATGTTCGATTTCGATATAAACCGAATTCGCATTCGATGGGGGCTTGTTTGGCAGCTCGAAACGCATGAATCTTGCGTATTTACATAAAACTAAGGCTTTTTAATCTAATATTACGAGCTGGAACACCTACAGCAGAAGCAAAACGCTAATGTTCGATTTCGAAATAAAGCGACTTTGCATTCGATGGTGGCTTGTTTGGTGGCTCGAAACGCATGAATCTTGCGTAATTACGTAAAACTAAGGCTTTTTGATCTCATATTACGAGCTGGAACACCTACAGCCGAAGCAAAACGCTAATGTTCGATTTCTTGGTTAGCGGCTCGAAACGCATGAATCTTGCGTATTAATATAAAACTAAGGCTTTTTTAACTTATAGTACGAGCTGGAACACCTACAGCTGAAGCAAAACGCTAATGTTCGATTTCGATATAAAGCGAATTAGCATTCGATGGGCTCTTGTTTGGCTGTTCGAAACGCATGAATCTTGCGTATTTACGTAAAACTAAGGCTTTTTGATCTAATATTACGAGCTGGATCACCTACAGCCAAAGCAAAACGCTAATGTTCGATTTCGATATAAAGCGAATTCGCATTCGATGGGGGCTTGTTTGGCTGCTCGAAACGCATGAATCTTGCGTATTTACATAAAACTGAGGCTTTTTGATCTCATATTACGAGCTGGATCACCTACAGCCAAAGCAAAACGCTAATGTTCGATTTCGATATAAACCGAATTCGCATTCGATGGGGGCTTGTTTGGCAGCTCGAAACGCAT
Organism: Stenichneumon culpator; assembly: GCA_964017025.1. Taxonomy (NCBI): domain Eukaryota; kingdom Metazoa; phylum Arthropoda; class Insecta; order Hymenoptera; family Ichneumonidae; genus Stenichneumon; species Stenichneumon culpator. The sequence goes on from CAXHKB010000048.1 coordinate 3,064, forward strand.
GAATCTTGCGTATTTACATAAAACTAAGGCTTTTTAATCTAATATTACGAGCTGGAACACCTACAGCAGAAGCAAAACGCTAATGTTCGATTTCGAAATAAAGCGACTTTGCATTCGATGGTGGCTTGTTTGGTGGCTCGAAACGCATGAATCTTGCGTAATTACGTAAAACTAAGGCTTTTTGATCTAATATTACGAGCTGGAACACCTACAGCAGAAGCAAAACGCTAATGTTCGATTTCGAAATAAAGCGACTTTGCATTCGATGGGAGCTTGTTTGGTGTCTCGAAACGCATGAATCTTGCGTAACTACGTAAAACTAAGGCTTTTTGATCTCATATTACGAGCTGAAACACCTACAGCAGAAGCAAAACGCTAATGTTCGATTTCGATATAAAGCGAATTTGCATTCGATGGTGGCTTGTTTGGTGGCTCGAAACGCATGAATCTTGCGTAATTACGTAAAACTAAGGCTTTTTGATCTCATATTACGAGCTGGAACTCCTACGGCAGAAGCAATACGCTCATGTTCGATTTCGAAATAAAGCGACTTTGCATTCGAAGGGAGCTTGTTTGGTGGCTCGAATCGCATGAATCTTGCGAATTACGTAAAACTAAGGCTTTTTTTGATCTCATATTCCGAGCTGAAACACCTACAGGAGAAGCAAAATGCTAATGTTTAATTTCGATATAAAGCGAATTTGCATTCAATGGGGGCTTGTTTGGCCGCTCGAATCGCATGAATCTTGCGTATTTACGTAAAACTAAGGCTTTTTAATCTAATATTACGAGCTGGATCACCTACAGCCAGAGCGAAGCCCTAATGTTCGATTTCGATATAAAGCGAATTTGCATTCGATGGAGGCTTGTTTGGCAGCTCGAAACGCATGAATCTTGCGTATTTACGTAAAACTAAGGCTTTTTGATCTAATATTACGAGCTGGATCACCTACAGCCAAAGCAAAACGCTAATGTTCGATTTCGATATAAAGCGAATTCGCATTCGATGGGGGCTTGTTTGGCTGCTCGAAACGCATGAATCTTGCGTATTTACATAAAACTGAGGCTTTTTGATCTCATATTACGAGCTGGATCACCTACAGCCAAAGCAAAACGCTAATGTTCGATTTCGATATAAACCGAATTCGCATTCGATGGGGGCTTGTTTGGCAGCTCGAAACGCATGAATCTTGCGTATTTACATAAAACTAAGGCTTTTTAATCTAATATTACGAGCTGGAACACCTACAGCAGAAGCAAAACGCTAATGTTCGATTTCGAAATAAAGCGACTTTGCATTCGATGGTGGCTTGTTTGGTGGCTCGAAACGCATGAATCTTGCGTAATTACGTAAAACTAAGGCTTTTTGATCTCATATTACGAGCTGGAACACCTACAGCCGAAGCAAAACGCTAATGTTCGATTTCTTGGTTAGCGGCTCGAAACGCATGAATCTTGCGTATTAATATAAAACTAAGGCTTTTTTAACTTATAGTACGAGCTGGAACACCTACAGCTGAAGCAAAACGCTAATGTTCGATTTCGATATAAAGCGAATTAGCATTCGATGGGCTCTTGTTTGGCTGTTCGAAACGCATGAATCTTGCGTATTTACGTAAAACTAAGGCTTTTTGATCTAATATTACGAGCTGGATCACCTACAGCCAAAGCAAAACGCTAATGTTCGATTTCGATATAAAGCGAATTCGCATTCGATGGGGGCTTGTTTGGCTGCTCGAAACGCATGAATCTTGCGTATTTACATAAAACTGAGGCTTTTTGATCTCATATTACGAGCTGGATCACCTACAGCCAAAGCAAAACGCTAATGTTCGATTTCGATATAAACCGAATTCGCATTCGATGGGGGCTTGTTTGGCAGCTCGAAACGCATGAATCTTGCGTATTTACATAAAACTAAGGCTTTTTAATCTAATATTACGAGCTGGAACACCTACAGCAGAAGCAAAACGCTAATGTTCGATTTCGAAATAAAGCGACTTTGCATTCGATGGTGGCTTGTTTGGTGGCTCGAAACGCATGAATCTTGCGTAATTACGTAAAACTAAGGCTTTTTGATCTAATATTACGAGCTGGAACACCTACAGCAGAAGCAAAACGCTAATGTTCGATTTCGAAATAAAGCGACTTTGCATTCGATGGGAGCTTGTTTGGTGTCTCGAAACGCATGAATCTTGCGTAACTACGTAAAACTAAGGCTTTTTGATCTCATATTACGAGCTGAAACACCTACAGCAGAAGCAAAACGCTAATGTTCGATTTCGATATAAAGCGAATTTGCATTCAATGGGGGCTTGTTTGGCGGCTCGAATCGCATGAATCTTGCGTATTTACGTAAAACTAAGGCTTTTTGATCTAATATTACGAGCTGGATCACCTACAGCCAGAGCGAAGCGCTAATGTTCGATTTCGATATAAAGCGAATTTGCAATCGATGGGGGCTTGTTTGGCAGCTCGAAACGCATGAATCTTGCGTATTACGTAAAACTAAGGCTTTTTGATCTCCTATTACGAGCTGGAACACCTACAGCCGAAGCAAAACGCTAATGTTCGATTTCTTGGTTAGCGGCTCGAAACGCATGAATCTTGCGTATTAATATAAAACTAAGGCTTTTTTAACTTATAGTACGAGCTGGAACACCTACAGCTGAAGCAAAACGCTAATGTTCGATTTCGATATAAAGCGAATTAGCATTCGATGGGCTCTTGTTTGGCTGTTCGAAACGCATGAATCTTGCGTATTTACGTAAAACTGAGGCTTTTCGATCTCTTATTACGATCCGGAACGCCTACAGCCAACGCAAATAGCAAGTGTTCGATTTCGATATAAAACGAATTTGCATTCGATGGGAGCTTGTTTGGCGGCTCGAAACGCATAAATCTCGCGTATTTACGTACAACTAAGGCTTTTCTATCTCTTATTACAAGCCGGAACGCCTACAGCCAACGCAAAACGCAAGTGTTCGATTTCGATATAAAACGAATTTGCATTCGGTGGGGGCTTGTTTGGCGGCTCGAAACGCATGAATCTTGCGTATTTACATAAAACTAAGGCTTTTTGATCTAATATTACTAGCTGGAACACCTACAGCCGAAGCAAAACGCTAATGTTCGATTTCGATATAAAGCGAATTTGCATTCGATGGTGGCTTGTTTGGTGGCTCGAAACGCATGAATCTTGCGTAATTACGTAAAACTAAGGCTTTTTGATCTCATATTACGAGCTGGAACTCCTACGGCAGAAGCAATACGCTCATGTTCGATTTCGAAATAAAGCGACTTTGCATTCGATGGGAGCTTGTTTGGTGGCTCGAATCGCATGAATCTTGCGAATTACGTAAAACTAAGGCTTTTTTTGATCTCATATTCCGAGCTGAAACACCTACAGGAGAAGCAAAACGCTAATGTTTGATTTCGATATAAAGCGAATTTGCATTCAATGGGGGCTTGTTTGGCCGCTCGAATCGCATGAATCTTGCGTATTTACGTAAAACTAAGGCTTTTTAATCTAATATTACGAGCTGGATCACCTACAGCCAGAGCGAAGCCCTAATGTTCGATTTCGATATAAAGCGAATTTGCATTCGATGGAGGCTTGTTTGGCAGCTCGAAACGCATGAATCTTGCGTATTTACGTAAAACTAAGGCTTTTTGATCTAATATTACGAGCTGGATCACCTACAGCCAAAGCAAAACGCTAATGTTCGATTTCGATATAAAGCGAATTCGCATTCGATGGGGGCTTGTTTGGCTGCTCGAAACGCATGAATCTTGCGTATTTACATAAAACTAAGGCTTTTTGATCTAATATTACGAGCTGGAACACCTACAGCAGAAGCAAAACGCTAATGTTCGATTTCGAAATAAAGCGACTTTGCATTCGATGGGAGCTTGTTTGGTGTCTCGAAACGCATGAATCTTGCGTAACTACGTAAAACTAAGGCTTTTTGATCTCATATTACGAGCTGAAACACCTACAGCAGAAGCAAAACGCTAATGTTCGATTTCGATATAAAGCGAATTTGCATTCAATGGGGGCTTGTTTGGCGGCTCGAATCGCATGAATCTTGCGTATTTACGTAAAACTAAGGCTTTTGATCTCATATTATGAGCTCGAACAACTACAGCCGAAACAAAACGCTAATGTTCGATTTCGATATAAAGCGAATTTGCATTCGATGGTGGCTTGTTTGGTGGCTCGAAACGCATGAATCTTGCGTAATTACGTAAAACTAAGGCTTTTTGATCTCATATTACGAGCTGGAACTCCTACGGCAGAAGCAATACGCTCATGTTCGATTTCGAAATAAAGCGACTTTGCATTCGAAGGGAGCTTGTTTGGTGGCTCGAATCGCATGAATCTTGCGAATTACGTAAAACTAAGGCTTTTTTTGATCTCATATTCCGAGCTGAAACACCTACAGGAGAAGCAAAACGCTAATGTTTGATTTCGATATAAAGCGAATTTGCATTCAATGGGGGCTTGTTTGGCCGCTCGAATCGCATGAATCTTGCGTATTTACGTAAAACTAAGGCTTTTTAATCTAATATTACGAGCTGGATCACCTACAGCCAGAGCGAAGCCCTAATGTTCGATTTCGATATAAAGCGAATTTGCATTCGATGGAGGCTTGTTTGGCAGCTCGAAACGCATGAATCTTGCGTATTTACGTAAAACTAAGGCTTTTTGATCTAATATTACGAGCTGGATCACCTACAGCCAAAGCAAAACGCTAATGTTCGATTTCGATATAAAGCGAATTCGCATTCGATGGGGGCTTGTTTGGCTGCTCGAAACGCATGAATCTTGCGTATTTACATAAAACTGAGGCTTTTTGATCTCATATTACGAGCTGGATCACCTACAGCCAAAGCAAAACGCTAATGTTCGATTTCGATATAAACCGAATTCGCATTCGATGGGGGCTTGTTTGGCAGCTCGAAACGCATGAATCTTGCGTATTTACATAAAACTAAGGCTTTTTAATCTAATATTACGAGCTGGAACACCTACAGCAGAAGCAAAACGCTAATGTTCGATTTCGAAATAAAGCGACTTTGCATTCGATGGTGGCTTGTTTGGTGGCTCGAAACGCATGAATCTTGCGTAATTACGTAAAACTAAGGCTTTTTGATCTCATATTACGAGCTGGAACACCTACAGCCGAAGCAAAACGCTAATGTTCGATTTCCTGGTTAGCGGCTCGAAACGCATGAATCTTGCGTATTAATATAAAACTAAGGCTTTTTTAACTTATAGTACGAGCTGGAACACCTACAGCTGAAGCAAAACGCTAATGTTCGATTTCGATATAAAGCGAATTAGCATTCGATGGGCTCTTGTTTGGCTGTTCGAAACGCATGAATCTTGCGTATTTACGTAAAACTAAGGCTTTTTGATCTAATATTACGAGCTGGATCACCTACAGCCAAAGCAAAACGCTAATGTTCGATTTCGATATAAAGCGAATTCGCATTCGATGGGGGCTTGTTTGGCTGCTCGAAACGCATGAATCTTGCGTATTTACATAAAACTGAGGCTTTTTGATCTCATATTACGAGCTGGATCACCTACAGCCAAAGCAAAACGCTAATGTTCGATTTCGATATAAACCGAATTCGCATTCGATGGGGGCTTGTTTGGCAGCTCGAAACGCATGAATCTTGCGTATTTACATAAAACTAAGGCTTTTTAATCTAATATTACGAGCTGGAACACCTACAGCAGAAGCAAAACGCTAATGTTCGATTTCGAAATAAAGCGACTTTGCATTCGATGGTGGCTTGTTTGGTGGCTCGAAACGCATGAATCTTGCGTAATTACGTAAAACTAAGGCTTTTTGATCTCATATTACGAGCTGAAACACCTACAGCAGAAGCAAAACGCTAATGTTCGATTTCGATATAAAGCGAATTTGCATTCGATGGGGGCTTGTTTGGCAGCTCGAAACGCATGAATCTTGCGAAATTACGTGAAACTAAGGCTTTTTGATCTAATATTACGAGCTGAATCACCTACAGCCAGAGCGAAGCGCGAATGTTCGATCTCGATATAAAGCGAATTTGCATTCGATGGGGGCTTGTTTGGCAGCTCGAAACGCATGAATCTTGCGTATTACGTAAAACTAAGGCTTTTTGATCTCCTATTACGAGCTGGAACACCTACAGCGGAAGCAAAACGCTAATGTTCGATTTCTTGGTTAGCGGCTCGAAACGCATGAATCTTGCGTATTAATATAAAACTAAGGCTTTTTTAACTTATAGTACGAGCTGGAACACCTACAGCTGAAGCAAAACGCTAATGTTCGATTTCGATATAAAGCGAATTAGCATTCGATGGGCTCTTGTTTGGCTGTTCGAAACGCATGAATCTTGCGTATTTACGTAAAACTGAGGCTTTTTGATCTCATATTACGAGCTGGATCACATACAGCCAAAGCAAAACGCTAATGTTCGATTTCGATATAAAGCGAATTCGCATTCGATGGGGGCTTGTTTGGCAGCTCGAAACGCATGAATCTTGCGTATTTACATAAAACTAAGGCTTTTTTATCTAATATTACGAGCTGGAACACCTACAGCAGAAGCAAAACGCTAATGTTCGATTTCGAAATAAAGCGACTTTGCATTCGATGGGAGCTTGTTTGGCGGCTCGAAACGCATAAATCTCGCGTATTTACGTACAACTAAGGCTTTTCGATCTCTTATTACGAGCCGGAACGCCTACAGCCAACGCAAATAGCAAGTGTTCGATTTCGATATAAAACGAATTTGCATTCGATGGGAGCTTGTTTGGCGGCTCGAAACGCATAAATCTCGCGTATTTACGTACAACTAAGGCTTTTCTATCTCTTATTACGAGCCGGAACGCCTACAGCCAACGCAAAACGCAAGTGTTCGATTTCGATATAAAACGAATTTGCATTCGGTGGGGGCTTGTTTGGCGGCTCGAAACGCATGAATCTTGCGTATTTACATAAAACTAAGGCTTTTTGATCTAATATTACTAGCTGGAACACCTACAGCCGAAGCAAAACGCTAATGTTCGATTTCGATATAAAGCGAATTTGCATTCGATGGGGGCTTGTTTGGCAGCTCGAAACGCATGAATCTTGCGAAATTACGTGAAACTAAGGCTTTTGATCTCATATTATGAGCTGGAACAACTACAGCCGAAACAAAACGCTAATGTTCGATTTCGATATAAAGCGAATTTGCATTCGATGGTGGCTTGTTTGGTGGCTCGAAACGCATGAATCTTGCGTAATTACGTAAAACTAAGGCTTTTTGATCTCATATTACGAGCTGGAACTCCTACGGCAGAAGCAATACGCTCATGTTCGATTTCGAAATAAAGCGACTTTGCATTCGATGGGAGCTTGTTTGGTGGCTCGAATCGCATGAATCTTGCGAATTACGTAAAACTAAGGCTTTTTTTGATCTCATATTCCGAGCTGAAACACCTACAGGAGAAGCAAAACGCTAATGTTTGATTTCGATATAAAGCGAATTTGCATTCAATGGGGGCTTGTTTGGCCGCTCGAATCGCATGAATCTTGCGTATTTACGTAAAACTAAGGCTTTTTAATCTAATATTACGAGCTGGATCACCTACAGCCAGAGCGAAGCCCTAATGTTCGATTTCGATATAAAGCGAATTTGCATTCGATGGAGGCTTGTTTGGCAGCTCGAAACGCATGAATCTTGCGTATTTACGTAAAACTAAGGCTTTTTGATCTAATATTACGAGCTGGATCACCTACAGCCAAAGCAAAACGCTAATGTTCGATTTCGATATAAAGCGAATTCGCATTCGATGGGGGCTTGTTTGGCTGCTCGAAACGCATGAATCTTGCGTATTTACATAAAACTAAGGCTTTTTGATCTAATATTACGAGCTGGAACACCTACAGCAGAAGCAAAACGCTAATGTTCGATTTCGAAATAAAGCGACTTTGCATTCGATGGGAGCTTGTTTGGTGTCTCGAAACGCATGAATCTTGCGTAACTACGTAAAACTAAGGCTTTTTGATCTCATATTACGAGCTGAAACACCTACAGCAGAAGCAAAACGCTAATGTTCGATTTCGATATAAAGCGAATTTGCATTCAATGGGGGCTTGTTTGGCGGCTCGAATCGCATGAATCTTGCGTATTTACGTAAAACTAAGGCTTTTTGATCTAATATTACGAGCTGGATCACCTACAGCCAGAGCGAAGCGCTAATGTTCGATTTCGATATAAAGCGAATTTGCAATCGATGGGGGCTTGTTTGGCAGCTCGAAACGCATGAATCTTGCGTATTACGTAAAACTAAGGCTTTTTGATCTCCTATTACGAGCTGGAACACCTACAGCCGAAGCAAAACGCTAATGTTCGATTTCTTGGTTAGCGGCCCGAAACGCATGAATCTTGCGTATTAATATAAAACTAAGGCTTTTTTAACTTATAGTACGAGCTGGAACACCTACAGCTGAAGCAAAACGCTAATGTTCGATTTCGATATAAAGCGAATTAGCATTCGATGGGCTCTTGTTTGGCTGTTCGAAACGCATGAATCTTGCGTATTTACGTAAAACTGAGGCTTTTCTATCTCTTATTACGAGCCGGAACGCCTACAGCCAACGCAAAACGCAAGTGTTCGATTTCGATATAAAACGAATTTGCATTCGGTGGGGGCTTGTTTGGCGGCTCGAAACGCATGAATCTTGCGTATTTACATAAAACTAAGGCTTTTTGATCTAATATTACTAGCTGGAACACCTACAGCCAAAGCAAAACGCTAATGTTCGATTTCGATATAAAACGAATTTGCATTCGGTGGGGGCTTGTTTGGCGGCTCGAAACGCATGAATCTTGCGTATTTACATAAAACTAAGGCTTTTTGATCTAATATTACTAGCTGGAACACCTACAGCCGAAGCAAAACGCTAATGTTCGATTTCGATATAAAGCGAATTTGCATTCGATGGGGGCTTGTTTGGCAGCTCGAAACGCATGAATCTTGCGAAATTACGTGAAACTAAGGCTTTTGATCTCATATTATGAGCTGGAACAACTACAGCCGAAACAAAACGCTAATGTTCGATTTCGATATAAAGCGACTTTGCATTCGATGGGAGCTTGTTTGGTGTCTCGAAACGCATGAATCTTGCGTAACTACGTAAAACTAAGGCTTTTTGATCTCATATTACGAGCTGAAACACCTACAGCAGAAGCAAAACGCTAATGTTCGATTTCGATATAAAGCGAATTTGCATTCAATGGGGGCTTGTTTGGCGGCTCGAATCGCATGAATCTTGCGTATTTACGTAAAACTAAGGCTTTTTGATCTAATATTACGAGCTGGATCACCTACAGCCAGAGCGAAGCGCTAATGTTCGATTTCGATATAAAGCGAATTTGCAATCGATGGGGGCTTGTTTGGCAGCTCGAAACGCATGAATCTTGCGAAATTACGTGAAACTAAGGCTTTTGATCTCATATTATGAGCTGGAACAACTACAGCCGAAACAAAACGCTAATGTTCGATTTCGATATAAAGCGAATTTGCATTCGATGGTGGCTTGTTTGGTGGCTCGAAACGCATGAATCTTGCGTAATTACGTAAAACTAAGGCTTTTTGATCTCATATTACGAGCTGGAACTCCTACGGCAGAAGCAATACGCTCATGTTCGATTTCGAAATAAAGCGACTTTGCATTCGATGGGAGCTTGTTTGGTGGCTCGAATCGCATGAATCTTGCGAATTACGTAAAACTAAGGCTTTTTTTGATCTCATATTCCGAGCTGAAACACCTACAGGAGAAGCAAAACGCTAATGTTTGATTTCGATATAAAGCGAATTTGCATTCAATGGGGGCTTGTTTGGCCGCTCGAATCGCATGAATCTTGCGTATTTACGTAAAACTAAGGCTTTTTAATCTAATATTACGAGCTGGATCACCTACAGCCAGAGCGAAGCCCTAATGTTCGATTTCGATATAAAGCGAATTTGCATTCGATGGAGGCTTGTTTGGCAGCTCGAAACGCATGAATCTTGCGTATTTACGTAAAACTAAGGCTTTTTGATCTAATATTACGAGCTGGATCACCTACAGCCAAAGCAAAACGCTAATGTTCGATTTCGATATAAAGCGAATTCGCATTCGATGGGGGCTTGTTTGGCTGCTCGAAACGCATGAATCTTGCGTATTTACATAAAACTAAGGCTTTTTGATCTAATATTACGAGCTGGAACACCTACAGCAGAAGCAAAACGCTAATGTTCGATTTCGAAATAAAGCGACTTTGCATTCGATGGGAGCTTATTTGGTGTCTCGAAACGCATGAATCTTGCGTAACTACGTAAAACTAAGGCTTTTTGATCTCATATTACGAGCTGAAACACCTACAGCAGAAGCAAAACGCTAATGTTCGATTTCGATATAAAGCGAATTTGCATTCGATGGGGGCTTGTTTGGCAGCTCGAAACGCATGAATCTTGCGAAATTACGTGAAACTAAGGCTTTTTGATCTAATATTACGAGCTGAATAACCTACAGCCAGAGCGAAGCGCGAATGTTCGATCTCGATATAAAGCGAATTTGCATTCGATGGGGGCTTGTTTGGCAGCTCGAAACGCATGAATCTTGCGTATTACGTAAAACTAAGGCTTTTTGATCTCCTATTACGAGCTGGAACACCTACAGCCGAAGCAAAACGCTAATGTTCGATTTCTTGGTTAGCGGCTCGAAACGCATGAATCTTGCGTATTAATATAAAACTAAGGCTTTTTTAACTTATAGTACGAGCTGGAACACCTACAGCTGAAGCAAAACGCTAATGTTCGATTTCGATATAAAGCGAATTAGCATTCGATGGGCTCTTGTTTGGCTGTTCGAAACGCATGAATCTTGCGTATTTACGTAAAACTGAGGCTTTTTGATCTCATATTACGAGCTGGATCACCTACAGCCAAAGCAAAACGCTAATGTTCGATTTCGATATAAAGCGAATTCGCATTCGATGGGAGCTTGTTTGGCAGCTCGAAACGCATGAATCTTGCGTATTTACATAAAACTAAGGCTTTTTTATCTAATATTACGAGCTGGAACACCTACAGCAGAAGCAAAACGCTAATGTTCGATTTCGAAATAAAGCGACTTTGCATTCGATGGTGGCTTGTTTGGTGGCTCGAAACGCATGAATCTTGCGTAATTACGTAAAACTAAGGCTTTTTGATCTCATATTACGAGCTGAAACACCTACAGCAGAAGCAAAACGCTAATGTTCGATTTCGATATAAAGCGAATTTGCATTCAATGGGGGCTTGTTTGGCAGCTCGAAACGCATGAATCTTGCGAAATTACGTGAAACTAAGGCTTTTTGATCTAATATTACGAGCTGAATCACCTACAGCCAGAGCGAAGCGCGAATGTTCGATTTCGATATAAAGCGAATTTGCATTCGATGGGGGCTTGTTTGGCAGCTCGAAACGCATGAATCTTGCGTATTACGTAAAACTAAGGCTTTTTGATCTCCTATTACGAGCTGGAACACCTACAGCCGAAGCAAAACGCTAATGTTCGATTTCTTGGTTAGCGGCTCGAAATGCATGAATCTTGCGTATTAATATAAAACTAAGGCTTTTTTAACTTATAGTACGAGCTGGAACACCTACAGCTGAAGCAAAACGCTAATGTTCGATTTCGATATAAAGCGAATTAGCATTCGATGGGCTCTTGTTTGGCTGTTCGAAACGCATGAATCTTGCGTATTTACGTAAAACTGAGGCTTTTTGATCTCATATTACGAGCTGGATCACCTACAGCCAAAGCAAAACGCTAATGTTCGATTTCGATATAAAGCGAATTCGCATTCGATGGGGGCTTGTTTGTAGGATACGCTGGGACCTCGCAGTAGTGGGTTTACCGTTCAGGGTTGTAAGGCCTGAACTCACGCTGATGGTGACGAAGTCTCGCTGGTTCCAAATGCCGTCAGGGAAATTAATCACCAACGATCGTTATATTTATTTTATTGAAGAATGTGAGAGTTCGGAATGATTGCAAGAATGGTTTATTTAAACACAAATAGTTTTATTCAATGAAAAACACAACAGATATTTACACTATTTCACTGTATGGAGTTAACAAAAAATGAACTTGGTTACAAGTTAGTTGAAGATTTAAGTACTGCACTTGTGTATTTCTAGTAACGCGCACAGAGTGATTGCAAGTGCGACTGTTCGTTACCGTGGAAGTTCTTAGACTGGCTTTGAAAGTTTTCGATTGACAAAAAGTAAAAAGGATGGGTGTGTCTTAGACATCCGGAGCGTTCTACGTAAAATCAATTGATTGGCTGACAGAAAAAACAAGAAGGGGTTTTTCACGATTCAACGAATAAAAATCGGAATCGAAGTGGGGACTAAGACGCTTGCCGCACTTCGGTGTTTTAGGCAGGTAAAAATGCTTCTTGGTCGACGCTTACCCTTGCGCGGTGACGCATCGTACCTGAAGAGATGCGGGGTCATAAATGACCCATTGGATTTCGCGATTACTTTTTCGTGACTCTTTGCGCCCTTTGAGGATTATTTTAAAATATCTTTATGACGGAAGCAAATCCGCTGCATCGCCTATACTTTATTATTATTGCTCGCGAAGGTCTAAGACATCGTATTATATCGAGGATTCGTTAATCCCTTTGTTCAGAGAATTTTACTTTCTATTTTAGCATCATTTTAAAGAATATAGCATTCGTCCTATGCGACGGAACATACTCCCCCCTTGAGAGAGTAGCGATCAAGAATTAATTGAATGATAAACTATTATCTACGTTAGTCTCAGGATGACAAATGTTCAATTGTTGCGTTTATCACCGTCACTGGCGTAGTCTATGGGTAATGGAGCGAGACTGCGGACATTTCGTGTAAAAATTCCTTTGCACGTTTTTAAACGTACGACTCTGATGATCCCATCCGCGCCTGACAGTGTTTCGAGGACCCGACCCATGGGCCATCGGAGTGGAGGCTGATTGTCTTCCTTGACTAACACGAGTGTCCCGGACCGGATGTCGTGGGACCCGTGAGTCCATTTATGGCGAGTATTAAGCTCAGTCAAATACTCTCTATGCCACCTCTTCCAGAAGTCTTGCTTCACCTTCTGGATAAGCTGCCAAGATGATAATCTGTTCGCCGGCAGGTCCTTGAGATCGACCTCAAGCATGCTCGTTAAAGAATTGCCGATTAATAAGTGGGCAGGCGTGAGAACGACAAGATCATTGGGATCGGTGGAGATAGGAGTTAAAGGACGAGAATTCAGAATTGCTTCAACCTCTGTTATAAATGTGTCGAGTTCTTCGAAAGTTAACAGCTGGTCGCCTATCACGCGTTTGAAATGCCGTTTGAAGGATTTGACGGCAGCCTCCCAAATTCCACCGAAGTTTGGTGATTGCGGTGGAATGAAATGCCACGTTATGCCTTGATTCGCGAGATGTCGAAACATCGAATCTTGATGTTCCTTGGATTGAAGTAGCCGTTTGATCTCCATCAACTCATTATTTGCTCCTACGAAGTTGGATCCATTGTCCGAATAAATGTTTTTGCACAGACCTCGCCGTGCTATAAATCGTTTCAACGCTGCGATGAAACCTTCAGTGGTCATATCGCTGACGAGCTCCAAATGTACTGCCTTGATAGCGAGACAGATGAAGACTGCCACATAGACCTTAACCCGTCCACGGTTTCTAAACTTTTTCTCTTTCACGAATTATGGTCCACAGTAGTCTATTCCGACGTTCAGAAAGGGTCGTGCTTCGGTTACGCGTACTGTCGGAAGATCACCCATGATGCACTCGGAGATCCTTGGCTCGACTCGGCAGCATCGGATGCACCTTCGGAGGATTTTACGGACTTGGTTGCGACCGTCTAATATCCAGTATTTTCGTCGCAATGAGTACAAGGTCGATTGGACTCCACCGTGATAGTTGCGAAGATGTTCATAGTTGATCAACAATTCAGTTACGTGATGCTGACGCGGTAAAACGGCTGGATGTTTCTCCGTGAAGGAAGCTGGGGCATTACGCAATCGTCCACCCACACGTATAATCCCGCAATCGTCTAGAAATGGATTGAGATTTTTAAGTTTGCTTTTCTTATCCACGTATTTGTCTTCTCGGAGATCGCGAATCTCTTCGGCAAAGCAAGATGCTTGAACCTGTTTCAAGATTGTATTATCGGCTTCTTGAAGTTCTTCACAAGTAAGCGGTCCAGTATGCTTCGTTTGGAATCTTTTGCAATATGCTACAATCCTTCGCAGCTTGATTATCGAAGAGTAGCGTGTGAGAATGTCGCTGTTGATGGGCGTCGCGAGGCACTTTACCTTGCGAAGTTCCGGCATTCTTTCTAGGCTTGGAATTCCAAGATGCGGCCAGTTCGATTCATCCTTCGTGAGCCATGTTGGTCCATGCTTCCAGATGGAGGCTGCGCTGAATTCTGAAGGTGTTCGCCCCCTTGAAATTAGATCTGCCGGGTTGTCTTCAGATCGTACATGTTTCCAATCGCCTGCATTTGTACGCGCTTGAATGTCAGTGACGCGATTGGCGACAAACGGTAGAAGTTGATGAGGTGCTGTTTTTATCCAATGGAGTACGATTGTGGAATCACTCCAGAAAACGATCTTGCTTGGATCGAGACGTGTCGCTTGTCGTACCGTTGTGTACAATTTAGCTAATAATTGAGCCGCACACAGCTCCAGCCGTGGTATAGTAACACGTTGAGCGCCCTCGGCATCGCCGTCGGATGATGCATGAGCAATGTTCCTTTCCCTTTTTAATGGAGCTACTCGGCTTTTGGCACAAAGAAGGACAGATGAAATTGATCCGTTGGCATCTTCTGTGCGAATGTAGATACATGCTCCGTACGCCTTCTCGCTGGCATCGCAAAAGCCGTGAAGCTGGAGGTCCCTTGCGTCGGAGGTTGTGATTTTGCGACTGAAGGTTAAATTGTTCAGAATCGGAAGCTGTTTCGTATAATTTGACCATTCTGTATATATTGACAGAGGAATGGAGTCGTCCCAGTCAGGCTTCTCGAGCCAGAGGCGTTGCATGATGAGTTTCGCGTATGTGATAACTGGCCCGAGGAGCAGTGATGCCAGATTGGAGGGAAATTTCCCTCGGAGGGAATTTTTTAACACGGTACGAGATAGGAGAGGGAGAAAATGAGTGGGGGAATCTGGCATCACTGCCGAGGAGGCCGAGTGGATCAAAAACTCTCGCGATATCGGACAAGATTATTCTCTTCGTGACGCGGCCAGTGAGTGGCGTCGGGTGGACCGTGTAGATGATGCTGTCCTGTTCCGAATTCCAATGAAGTCCAAGAGTTTTTATCGTATTGTCCTCCTTTGATTGGAGCTTCAAGTTCACGTGGCTGGCCGGCAAACCGTCTAGGAGTTTTAGATCATTGGCAGCCCATTGTCTGAGGTTGAGTCCTCCGCGTTTGAGGAGCAGGTCGATCTCGTTGCGCAATTTCAACGCATTATCGTATGTGTCGGCGCCTGTCAAAAGATCGTCAACGTACATGTCGTTTTTTAAGACCTTCGCGGCTTCCGGATATTTGTGACTCTCGTCGTCGGCCAGCTGATGTAGGCAGCGAATCGCTAGGTAAGGTGCCGGCGACAGACCGAATGTGACGGTGTTGAGTTCGTAGGTAGCAACTTGTCCATCTGGATCTCGCCAGAGAATCCGCTGATACCTTCTGTCGTTCTTTCGTACCAGAAATTGTCGATACATTTTTTCTACATCTCCTGTAAGAACGTAGTTATGTGTGCGAAACCTGACCAAAAGCGAGAAGATATCATCTTGAATGGTCGGTCCTACCATCAAAGTCTCGCTGAGCGACATGCCGGTGGATGATTTCGCGGAGCCGTCGAAGACTACTCGTAGCTTTGTTGTGAGGCTGGTCTCTTTAATGACTGCGTGATGAGGGAGGTAAAAACCAGGCGTTCGTTCCTCGTTCTCTATCTTGCTCATGTGCCCCAGCATTAAATATTCCTGTAGCACTTCGTTGTACTGTGTTCGAAGATCTGGATTGGCGCGCAACTTTCGTTCGATAGACGCGAGGCGTTTTTCTGCCATAGCTCGTGTCTCTCCTAATGCATCTTTCTTTTCGTTGAAGGGAAGAGCCACAGTGTACCTTCCGTTGTCGTCTCGAAACGTGGTCCGCTGGAAATGTTCTTCAATACTGTTTTTCACCTGACTTAGTTTGTGGGCGACTGCTGGTTCTTCGATCTCCCAGAACCGATTCATGATTCTCTCCATGTTCGTTAAAAAACATTGATGTTCGCTGCTGAGATCGGTCGGGCTGTCTCGAGGCGAGATGCTACCGCCGATGATCCATCCGAAGCGCGTGTTTTGCAGATATAAATCGGGTTCCGAGGCCTTGGAGAGCTTAATTTGTCCAACACAGAAGGCCGAAAGCGTTGTTCCGGATCCGATCAACATATCGACTTCTCCGGGTTGGTCGAATTCTGGATCGGCTAGAGGTTTGCCCTTTGGTAGATTGAGCGAGCTGCGAGATACTCTTTCATCCGGCACCAGTCCTGCGATGTCCGTTACCGTCAAGAAGGTCAACGTTCGCGTAAATCCGTTAAGTCGTGAAGATATGGTCGCCCGTACGAGATGATTGGTTGTGGTTTTCGTCTGGTTCATAGTACCGATGGCGATGTTGCACTTCTCCTTCGGAAGACCGAGCGACGTGGCTAACCTGTCGGTCATGAAATTTGAATTCGAACACGTGTCCAGCAGTACTCTGCACGTTGTTGCATTTCCAAATGCGTCGGCTATTTTCACGGAGGCGGTAACTAAAAGATCTTTCGACGGGATGCTGGCTACGAGAGTCGTGGCGTCTGGTTTCTTGGTCGACTCTCTCGGCGCTGCTAGTCATGCTGAACTAGTGCTGACAGTCGCTGAGGATGGCTGAACCGGCTCTGTGTAATGCAACCAGGTGTGGTGCTTTTTGTTGCAAGCTCTGCACGTGTATTTCGATGTGCATTCGCTTATTTTGTGCTCTGAACGGAGGCAGTTAAGGCACAGACCTGCCTTCACTGCAGCGTTGTGTCTTTCCTTTGGCGAGAGTCCTTTGAATTGTTGACAGCGCATGATGATATGTGACTCCTTGCAGATCGGACAATCAGTTGCGGCTACCGTTGTAAGACATTGAATCCGTTTCGACGCCTTGCCGTTCTTGCCATTTGGATTTGAATTCCCTCCTCGTTGGTGTCCGTTTGACTTCTCGTCTCTCGAAGGGTTGGTAGGCGTCGTCCAATCGTCAGCCGAGAGTACAGCCTCTCGGAGAAATTGAATCAAATCATCATATTTGGAAACGACGTTTCCTTTCTGGGTCCTTTTCCAGTCCCTTCTCGTTGTCTTGTCGAGTTTACTAACGACAATGTGAGTTAAAATACTGCTCCATTGTTCGACGGGCTGTCCTAAGGACTTCAGAGCGGATAGGTGAAGTTGAACTGTGTTGATCATCTCGCTCAATTCTCGAGGAGATTCCCTTTGGAGCGGCGGAATGTTGAAGATCCCGCTGAAATGTCGCTCGAGGATTTTGTTCTTATGCTCAAATGACTCTGTGAGCATCTTCCAAGCAGCCTGGTAGTTGGCATCGTTTATGCCGTGTTGCCTCAACATCCGCTCAGGTTCACCCTTGAGGCAGGTGCGAAGATATCGAAGCTTCTGTGCGTCTGTGAGGTCTGGACGTTTGCCGACTAAGGACTCGAAGTCGTCCTTAAAGTCGAGCCAAGCTTCATATTTTCCGTCGAATTGAGGCAAGGACTGTTCCGGCAGCTTCGTGTAAAGTCCATGCGTTGCCGTAGAACCGAACGGGTTTGGAGAATTTCGCACGGAACTGTTTGACGATGACGTCTCTGCAGTGCGTTGCCGAGTAATACGTCGGGCTGATGTCACGATATTGCAGAACTCGCTTTCTAAATTTTCTTGGAGTTCTACGTGCTCGTCGTCTGGCTCTAACCCGATTAATTCGCATGTAATCTCGCCGAGATGGTCTACCGTCTTCTCTGTGCGGGTCACGAGAAGTTGCAACGCGTCGGAATCAGATGCCAAGTCGGCTTGGTGTTTATCGACTGTCTTTTTTAATGTGGCTAACGCGTTTTGAATATTCGCGCGACGAATGACCAATTTGTCCCTGCGTTTTATTTCACTCGACGTGAGAACCATGATGAAGCAATTAAGGTTTCGGAGATTGTAGTGAGGACAAGAAGGAAGTGGCAATTAATTCTTTAACGAGCTTACCCTGTCGGTGAAGCGTCGACTGCGTGACGATGCGATGATCCTTGGTGGCGGGTAGCTGTGTCGTCCCGTCCTGGAGTAGCTCGTCAGCTCGAATGTCCACGTTCCTTCGTTGATTGTGCACACACTGGTCCGATTCACAACACTGTTTGTGTATGAAGATTATTTTTGAAGAGTCTTTTAAGTACAGCGGATCTTCCAAAGTGCCGGATAGTCGTATCCGGCTCGAAGGACCAAAAATGTAGGATACGCTGGGACCTCGCGGTAGTGGGTTTACCGTTCAGGGTTGTAAGGCCTGAACTCACGCTGATGGTGACGAAGTCTCGCTGGTTCCAAATGCCGTCAGGGAAATTAATCACCAACGATCGTTATATTTATTTTATTGAAGAATGTGAGAGTTCGGAATGATTGCAAGAATGGTTTATTTAAACACAAATAGTTTTATTCAATGAAAAACACAACAGATATTTACACTATTTCACTGTATGGAGTTAACAAAAAATGAACTTGGTTACAAGTTAGTTGAAGATTTAAGTACTGCACTTGTGTATTTCTAGTAACGCGCACAGAGTGATTGCAAGTGCGACTGTTCGTTACCGTGGAAGTTCTTAGACTGGCTTTAAAAGTTTTCGATTGACAAAAAGTAAAAAGGATGGGTGTGTCTTAGACATCCGGAGCGTTCTACGTAAAATCAATTGATTGGCTGACAGAAAAAACAAGAAGGGGTTTTTCACGATTCAACGAATAAAAATCGGAATCGAAGTGGGGACTAAGACGCTTGCCGCACTTCGGTGTTTTAGGCAGGTAAAAAGGCTTCTTGGTCGACGCTTACCCTTGCGCGGTGACGCATCGTACCTGAAGAGATGCGGGGTCATAAATGACCCATTGGATTTCGCGATTACTTTTTCGTGACTCTTTGCGCCCTTTGAGGATTATTTTAAAATATCTTTATGACGGAAGCAAATCCGCTGCATCGCCTATACTTTATTATTATTGCTCGCGAAGGTCTAAGACATCGTATTATATCGAGGATTCGTTAATCCCTTTGTTGAGAGAATTTTACTTTCTATTTTAGAATCATTTTAAAGAATATAGCATTCGTCCTATGCGACGGAACATTGTTTGGCAGCTCGAAACGCATGAATCTTGCGTATTTACATAAAACTAAGGCTTTTTGATCTAATATTACGAGCTGGAACACCTACAGCAGAAACAAAACGCTAATGTTCGATTTCGAAATAAAGCGACTTTGCATTCGATGGTGGCTTGTTTGGTGGCTCGAAACGCATGAATCTTGCGTAATTACGTAAAACTAAGGCTTTTTGATCTCATATTACGAGCTGAAACACCTACAGCAGAAGCAAAACGCTAATGTTCGATTTCGATATAAAGCGAATTTGCATTCGATGGGGGCTTGTTTGGCAGCTCGAAACGCATGAATCTTGCGAAATTACGTGAAACTAAGGCTTTTGATCTCATATTATAAGCTGGAACAACTACAGCCGAAACAAAACGCTAATGTTCGATTTCGATATAAAGCGAATTTGCATTCGATGGGGGCTTGTTTGGCAGCTCGAAACGCATGAATCTTGCGTATTTACGTAAAAATAAGGCTTTTTTATCTTATATTACGAGCTGGAAGACCTACAGCTAAAGCAAGACGCTAATGTTCGATTTCGATATAAAGCGACTTTGCATTCGATGGGAGCTTGTTTGGCGGCTCGAAACGCATAAATCTCGCGTATTGACGTACAACTAAGGCTTTTCTATCTCTTATTACGAGCCGGAACGCCTACAGCCAACGCAAAACGCAAGTGTTCGATTTCGATATAAAGCGAATTTGCATTCGGTGGGGGCTTGTTTGGCGGCTCGAAACGCATGAATCTTGCGTATTTATATAAAACTAAGGCTTTTTGATCTAATATTACGAGCTGGAAGACCCACAGCTAAAGCAAAACGCTAATGTTCGATTTCGATATAAAGCGAATTTGCATTCGGTGGGGGCTTGTTTGGTGGCTCGAAACGCATGAATCTTGCGTAATTACGTAAAACTAAGGCTTTTTGATCTCATATTACGAGCTGGAACACCTACAGCCGAAGCAAAACGCTAATGTTCGATTTCGATAGAAAACGAATTTGCATTCGGTGGGGGCTTGTTTGGCGGCACGAAACGCATGAATCTTGCGTATTTACATAAAACTAAGGCTTTTTGATCTAATATTACGAGCTGGAACGCCTACAGCCAACGCAAAACGCAAGTGTTCGATTTCGATATAAAACGTCTTTTGAACGTCGTTTGAACGTCTTTGAAACGTCTCCCCCCCCCCCCCCCCCCCGGCCAAACCCGCGCACGCCGCCGAGGCGAGGCGGCCGGTCAGATCGAGCGCACAGCAGCGGCTACGCAGAGGCACGCAAAGAGGCCAAGTGGCGCCATCGGGCGGGATCCGGGCCGACCCCAATCGATACCGAAGCCACGCACACCAAGAGAACACAAGCACACTCCGCAAGCGCCACACCGCGCCGCGGAAAGGAAACAAGAGGCCATATCGATCAAGGCCAACCAGAGCGAAAAAGCGAGGGAAAAGGAGAACAAACGATTGGACAAAAATGACGCCACCGCTACCAAGAAAGGCGTCCGATTAGAGATAAGCCGAGAAGGGCAATGACGTCACTGGAGAACCCGCCGATAATTGGAGAACAAGGGAGAAGAACCTTAAAGGACCAATAGAAAAATTAAACACCAGGAACGAAATACGCGTGCGCGAGTCCGCCAAAAAGATGCAATTTTCGCGAGTGGGAGGCAAAAATTAGCATATAAAAAGGCACGAAATCGACCGGAAGTCAGTTAATCATCTCACCGGGTCTACACCAGCTCTCCAAGGACTTATAGTGAAAAGTGAAAGGTGAAAAGTAAAAGTGAGTAAACGGGAATAAAAGTGACTAAAGTGAAACAGTGCCAAAAAGAATTTATAAAATTTTGTGCAACTGTGGACTTATAAAATTCTGTACCGAATCGGACTTATAAATTTTGTGCTAAGCTGGACTTATAAAATTCTGTGCCGAATTGGACTTATAGAATTCATGCAGAAATCGGACTTATAAAAATTTGCGTCACGCCGGACTTATAAAATTTGGGCTACGGTGGACTTATAAATTTCTGTGCAGATTCGGACTGATAAACTTCTGTGCAGATTCGGACTTATAAATTTCGGTGCGGAAAACTTCTGTGCCAAGTGAACTTACAAAATTCGTGCCGAAAAAGAACTTATAGATTTTCGTGCAAATTTCGAACGTAGAAAAAATGTGAAACGCGGGACTTATTGAAAGAAGCCACACTGAACTGGGGACAGTCGCGTCGAGGACTCATAAAATTTGTGACACGGATTCGGAAAATTCGTAACACGTCGAATCGCGTGCCAAATCCGAAGTTATACATTTGTGCAACGTTTGGCGCTAAGCGGTAAAGTGACCGAGGTGACCGGTCAGAAAAGCCGGAGTGACGGGCGAGCAAAATTTACAACGCCGAGGACCCGAAAAAACCACCCACAGGGCTTCATTCACGTCTCCTGCATTTACCTATGTCGCCAAATCCAGGTAAAATCGGCTAGTGAATAAATAAACACCAATTGCAAGTCGCGAGGTGAGCGAGCTGTCACTGCCGACGCGGCCCCGTGACGTCACAGCGCAGCCAGCCGCAAGCGGCGGCCATCTTGGGAACACGAGCTATCGAGCCTCCGACCCGAGATCATAGGGCGTTCGCATGTGGCGACGGTAATATAACCGGAAAACGGTCAACGCGCGATGATAATGCAGATCGATAATACTCTCCACCTCAAGCAATAAAAGCGCCAGTAAAAGGGGAAACACGATAAGAACATAAGAATAAGCATTTTGTCCATAAAATTAGGTAACAAGTAAGAAATCATTGCACAAAGAATAAATAAAAAGAAGCAATTTAAGAGAGGGAAAGCGTTGTAAATACTTGAAAACTTATCCGGTTACAAATAAAATCATTATTTCCACATAACAACCGTCTCTGATACGCCAACCCATAATTCCTGGACACTCGAGCACACGAATCCCTCCGCTTGAACGCCCATTCCTCTACAGGAAGTGCACGAATTCGGAGAAAATACTGTACGGAAGCTTGCTCCTGTTACATTTGGCGCCCAACGTGGGGCTCGAGAAAAAAGGAATTGGCCGCGTCAGAGCGGAAAAAAATTAAACAAAAAGATGCCTGAAAAATCCCTCGCCCAGGAACGGCGGGAGCTGGAGCTCATGGAGAGCGAGGAACAGGCCCACCGAGCCGAGCGAGAGCGTCGGGATCGGTTAAGGGCACAGCACGCCCTCGAGGACGCACAGGGAAGAACACCGGAAGAGGTCACGCTGGATGAGGGAAACTCCAGAGATGCCGAGGAATCGGGGGAGGGCAGCATTATCGACGCGAACCTCCCGAATCTCACCCTCGCCTGGGAGTCGACAACCGCGGATGGGATGATCGGCCAAGGGGGAATTAGGAGGCAAGGGGAAATGAACCGACTGTCGATCGTTCCGCCAGCGCACCCCAAGGACTCGACAGCAGAGAAAAATGGGGAGGAACAACCCCGGCGGCAACAAAAGACCATCGAGATCGGAGATGACAGCAACCGAGCCATTCTGATGACCCTTATGCAGATGAAGGCGGAGCATCAGCAACGTTTCGATAGCCTCGAGAGGACGCAGGAGAAGCTATCAGCCGCGTGCGCCGCGAAGACCAGGGAAATCCAGGGCCAAATGCTGACAGCATTATCGCGAGCGGTGACCGAGAGCGAGGCCGAGACCGATCGGAAAATCGCGACGGTGCGTAAGAGCATCAGAGATGAGCAAGGTGCGATCAATACACACACGCGAGAACGATTGGCAGCACAGGACGTGACGGTGGGAGAACTGATTGACCGCGTAGAGGGCGTCACGGAAACCTCCATGAGGGCGTTACAAGCAGCCGAAGCCAACGCGAAGAAAATCCGCGAATATGCCGCACAGGCAAGAAACGCGGTGTCACAGACGATATTGGGTACGACAATGTATGGAAGCCTGAATGCGAGTAAGGCGTACGTCGCGTCAAGAAAACCACCCACATTCCGAGGCGACGGTGTCGAAAGGCCGATGCGCTATTTGAACACCCTGAAAG
Source organism: Stenichneumon culpator (assembly GCA_964017025.1). NCBI lineage: Eukaryota > Metazoa > Arthropoda > Insecta > Hymenoptera > Ichneumonidae > Stenichneumon > Stenichneumon culpator. The sequence goes on from CAXHKB010000048.1 coordinate 26,540, forward strand.
ATCATTTCAACGCCATCGAACCTGAAGGCCTGGAGTTCCGGTGCATAATGGGCGATGCGATGGTCGGGAAGGCACTGGACTGGTGGCTGCTGGTAGCACCCGAGATTTCAAACATCCAGCAATTCGAAGAGGCGTTCCGAGCAAGGTACTGGGGCCGAGACATGCAAGACAAGGTCAAACGACACTTGGAATTCGGCACATACTTCATCGAAGGACAGAGCCTCACGAAAGCCGAGTACGCAACGCGAGTGATCGGAAACGTCCGCGATCTAAGTGAACCGATCGGCGACCCGGAGACGATCCGTCGGCTCGCGAAACATTTCGACGAGAACCTCCGAACGGCGATTCTCGTACGAAACATTGGCAGGGTAAGCGAACTAATCGAGCTGCTGGAGAGCAGCGACCTCGGTGGCACGGTAAATGCCCGGAACGACGGCGAGAGATCATATGGCCGAGGGAATAACGGGAATCGGGGAAACGGTCGGGGAAATGGGGGAGGGCCACGCAGTTGGCAGCAAAATGGCACTCAGCAATCCCCGGCCCACCCATACGGCCGACCGCTGCCACAGCAGCAACAGGCAAATTACTGGCAGGGGCCACCAGGGGCGGCGCTAACTCCGAATTTCTCAATGCCACCGCCATTCTTTCCCGTAACACCGCCTTCGACACCAGTGCCGGCGACGCAGCAGGTGCCAGGAGCGATGGCGGGCTCGCAAGGCGTGAGCCAGGGAAACGCGTTGTGGCAGGCAAACCCAACGGCCGCGAACCTAATGAATCCTTTCCCCGTTTATTATTTTCATGGGCGCCAGGCGCGTCTCTACGCGCCGGGGAAAGATCAGATGGATGCCCGGCTCGCTGCTTCCTTTCTCGAGGGTAGAGCGGGCTGGTTAGGGGCGTTCGAATGGTCTAAAAGTGAATCAATCGAGAGTTATTCAAATAAGTCTTTATTGTAAATAAATAAGAATGCTGCGGCTCGACCGAGAGGAAACCGGGCAAGCCCGGGGGAAAACCTCTCACAAAGTTTCACATACCGTGGACGGCACACACGCCGACTCACGCTCTGCGGTAATTACAAAATCCGGTCGCTACCTCCTCCCGACAAGCCGGGAGTTCGCCCAACGCTCCTTGCACTCACACACTCTCACCGAATATATCGCGGCGCGAGACGGTCCTCGGTACGGCCGGCTCGAGACGATCCCCAAAACCCAAAACTCAAAATCCCGGAATAAGATGACACCTCAATCGTGCATGAATCGCCGGTGGACCGCTCGCGAATCCCGATATCCCGTAGGCAATCCCCGTGGGCACGATCCCGAGGTGAATAACGCGAAATTAATAACAAATTAAATGTGACGGCGCGTCTAGGACACGGAGCTGTCTCTGACTCAGCGGGTGTCGGTGAGGCCGACCCGTTATTCCGCACGACGGCCTAGAGGCCCGCTTCCCCTCGGAAAATCCGATCCCCGCGCACGCCAACGGATACTCGATTCTAATTTACAAGGAAACAATGGCCAAAGACTCTATACAATATTACCAAATAATCAACGGTCCCTGGGACGGACAAGCTCACCCTGATCCCGCGGTACGAAGATCCGGCTCGGAAACCGGTGAATGTCGGATTCCTCCGCGCTTCTCTGCCTTCCCGAAGGTTGGTGGTTACAGCTGCTGGTTCACAAAGCTCGTCCGTCTGTCGTCACACCTCAACGAGGATTGCCCCGAGTCCCCGACCGCGCTCGCTCTCGTAGCCCTTACCCCCACCCGGCCTAATCGCTACCGTTTCCGCCTCCTCGGTAATCGCCGTCATCGACCGTCGATCTTCGGCGCTCGCGCGCGTGCTGATACGCTGCGACCCGACGCGCTCGGCGCAAGTGTTTGGCACGCCGGCGGCCAATTCGGTGGGCAATTAATGCCACCGGACGAGGGATCCTCCCTTCAACGATCGGGAAACTTCTCTTCCACAACGGGTTCGGCGATGACCTCCACCGAGGTGCGGCGGCTGGGCCCGACGATCTTCTCGGGACCTGCTCGACAGTCCGGGAGGATATTTTCCCTCGGACCCGAAGGCTTCTCGCGACTCCAACAGCCGGGCGGGGAATATGCTGTCAGCGGCGACGACTCGGTATCGACGATCCCGGCGGCACTTCTCGGGACTCCCGGCGGATCTTGTTGCTGCCAATGCCGCGGCTTCCCGATCCAGGCTCCCTCGACCGCCCAGGGTCACACAAAAAATAAATATTTTGGGCCGTGAATAATAGTTCCGTTGCCTAACGATCAAACCCGCGGAGCCACCCCTGAGCTGCGACGAACGACGGACGGCCGTTGGCTAAGGGTTTTCCCTAAAAAAAATGAGCGTCTGACTTTCTTAAGTAACGTGGCCCTTTTTGCCACGTTACAACGCTCCCCCCCCTTGACACGACCTCCCGGCTCGTGAAGATGACCATCCCAGGTCCCCAAATCTAATTCCTCAATGAACGCGATGCTCACGTCGACGGCTCAGGCTCGGTGCTTCCGCGGGTTTTCAAAGAGAAAATAACAACAAAATAATAAACAAAAGATAGCATACCGAGGTTTAATCGGCTACCTCCACCCCTCGGACTCGGCGCCTCGGGAAATACCACTCCCTGGAATGGACAACCGGACAACACAAACACTCACATGCAAATAAACTGGGCACCCTCGAAACAACGGAAGATAGACATTATTTATTAATATTATAAGCTCGGTAGGGATTATACGTTTCCCTAAACGTCGGTCGGGATTACCGCCTCCCAAGCGTCCGTCAGCTCGGTACGAGCCCCCTCAGCGCAAACGGCGTGAGTCGCGAGTCTCCCGTTTTGCTGGACCTCGGCAAAACTCCACACATACCGGATTCGGGCAGGTGTTCGTGCGCACCCCTTTTATTCCGCAGTGGAAGCAGAAGTCGTACGTCCGCGGCCGAGTGCACCGCTCCCGCCGATGGTCTTTCGCCCCGCACTGCCAGCATCCCTCTCGTTTCTCCCGGAACCGCGGAGGCCTCAACGGCGACCACGGTCGTCGCTCCTCCGCCCGCTGTGCTACCTCGGGAATCGCACCAGCTTCCTCGAGCATCCTCGGTCCTTCCCCCGGGACCGGCGGCTCGGGCTCTCCGGGGTCGACTTCCCGCGAATCCTCCGGCAGGCTCTCAACTCCATCCATGGTGGCCGCGAAGGACGCCTCCAAATCCTCGGCCAACTCCGGGGAAGGTTCCCTGGGGCGAGCCGGCCGCGGCTCTTTTAGCAGCTCGGCCCACTCCCCCAGTACCCGGGCCATCTGTCTCCCGACTCGACGGTCCTCCGCCGTCCATCCCTGGTCGTTGACTTCCTCGACCCAGGCCTGACTCGACAGCGCCGCGGCATGGAGGGCGTCTCCAGCCAAGGTCAGGGCTGGCCAGCTCCCTCGTTCTCGAGCTCTGCTCGCTGCCCTCTCCAGGAGCGTCACCCACTCCTCCACGCGGTCCCGGGACATCCTGGGCCACACACAAGCATCCGGTATGATACCGTTTCAGATCGTCAATCGATACCTTAGGGACAGTACGTCCCTCCTCGTCGACCAACTCGAAAACCCCAGGGGACAGGATCTTCTGCACCCGATACGGCCCCATATATTTATCGGCGAGCTTAGCAGCGACTCCTCGGGACGCCGAGGACAATATCCGCTGCCTTCGCAAAACCAAGTCGCCGACCTTAAGCTCACCCGGGCTTCGGTGTCGATTAAATTGCGTGGCCTGGCGGCGATACGCCTCGTCTAGGTCATGCTGGATCTTCTCGCGGAACGGCTGGAGCTCCCGCATGTGTTCCGACCACTCCGTCTCGTCCCGGAGGACAACCTCCTTTGACCCCTCCACTCTCCGATAGAATTGATGCGGACGCGGGCTACGACCGAAATTAAGAAATGCCGGACTCGTCCCGATCGACGAGTGATCCGCGGTGTTGTACGCAAATCTGAACTCGGGAAGATGCTGATCCCAGGACCGATGATCGCCCTCGAGAAACGCGACAATCATTGACTTCAGAACCCGATTAACTCGCTCTACCGGGTTCGCCTGGGGATGATACGGCGGAGTCGTGGTGTGATAAATCCCCAACTCGGCCGCCACTCCCCGTAGGCTCTGGTTAACAAACTCGGTACCGTTATCGGTCAACAAAACCTCCGGCACACCCCAGCGCGAGAAAACCAGCTCCTCAAGAGCCTCGCGAATCTTTTTGCCGTTGGCCTTTCTCAGCGGGCAGCATTCGACCCACTTGGTGAAAAGATCCTGGATCACCAAGACGTAGGCGAAACCCCCTCGACTAGGGGGAAATGGACCCATTATGTCCGCCGCGACGACCGTCCACGGCTCCTCCACCACTCGCCTTCCCATGAGTCCCATCGGCGCTCGATTCGAAGCCTTCGTCCGCTGACAGATGCCACAACCTTGGACATACCGGGTCACATCCCGGTACAACTGCGGCCAGTAATACGAATCCACGACTCGCTTGAAAGTCTTCTCAATTCCGAGATGGCCAGCTTGCGGGACATCATGGCACTCCCGCATTACCTTCGACCGATCAGCCCTCGGTACGACCAGCTTCCACTGGGACTCGGCCGACTCGGTTCGCGAGAACCGGCGACGAAGGAACAGTCGACCGTCTACCAACTTCCAGTCGGCAAATTTCTCGGGATTCGCGCAAACCTCGCGCACCCGAGCTTCGTGCCAAAGATCGACATCCGCCTGGCCGTTATCCTCGGCGGTCGCCACCGTGGCCAGCATCTCCGGTACTACCGGCTCAGGCACGACTGGTGCCGACTCTTCTGGCTCCACCCCCTCGAACATGCGTGACAGCGCGTCAGGGAGCTGATTTTGGGAGCCCCTCCGGTGTACGATGGTATAGTCGTATTGGGCGAGGGCCCATACCCACCTCGCGATTCGGCCTTTCGGCTCCGGTTGCCGGAGAAGCCACCGCAAACTCTCATGATCGGTAATTACCGTGAATTTATACCCGGTGAGATATTCCCGGAATTTCGGTACCGCCCACAATACAGCCAAGCACTCCAACTCCCGCACATCATAATTCCGCTCCGCATTTGATAGAATGCGACTCGCATAGGCTATGGGGTGTTCGGCCCCGTCTGGTTGCTGTGTCAACACAGCTCCCAGGCCGGTGCTGCTGGCGTCTGTCTGCAATGTGAAAGGCTTCGTAAAATCCGGTCGGGCCAACGTAGGGGCCTCCATTAACGCTCTCTTCAGCGTCTCAAACGCTCCCTGCTGAGCATTCCCCCAAATCCACGGTTGCGTCTCCTTCGTTAGTCGCGACAGCGGTTCCGCGATCGTAGCGAATTGCGGGATAAACCTACGGTACCAGGAAGTGGCTCCCAAGAATCGTCTCACCTGGGTAACCGATGCCGGCACGGGAAAATCGCGAATCGGCGCAGTCTTGGCCGGATCGACCTGGAGACCGTCGCTATTGACCAGGAACCCCAGATACCGCAACTCCCCGCGGCAGAACTCACATTTCTCGGGATTAATCAGGAGGCCGGCCTCCAGGACCTTGTCGAAAACCCGTTCTAACCAAATTAAGTGGTCGTCAAACGTCTCCGTTGCCACAATAATATCGTCGAGGTACGCAAAGACAAACGGTTGCATCTCAGGCGTCACGATCCGATCCAACAACCGTTGAAAGGTCGCCGGAGCGGTCGTCAAACCGAAAGGCATCCGCTTGAAATGGAACAACCCCCGGTACGGGACTGTAAAAGCAGTAATTTCGCGTGACTCGGGCTCAAGGGGAATCTGATGAAAAGCTTGACTCAGATCCAGAGTCGAGATGTACTTCGCGGAACGTAAACAGTCTAAGATGTTTGACATGAACGGCAACGGATACGCGTCCTTCTTAGAGACCTCGTTAACTTTACGAAAGTCCAGACAAAACCGGTAAGTGCCATTTGGCTTCGGTACCATAACTATCGGGGTGTTCCACTCGCTGACCGAGGGTTCAATAACGTCGGCCTCCAATAGCCGATCCACCTCCCGATACACCCAATCACGAATAATCGGCGTGAAGGTACGGTAACGCTGTTTTATGGGTAATGCATTCCCCACCTCGATCTTATGGGTAATTAAATGGGTCAAGCCCGGCGCCTCACGCAACCTCGGTACCTGCACGCTCAGAAACCTCTCGAGTCGGCCGGCCTGATCGCCGGTTAATTGCGCGATAGGGGCGCAGATTTCCAGCCCCTCCGGTCCCAGGATCGATTCAAACTCAAACTCCCGGTCCGGCTCGCCCGAAAACGACCAGACCCGGCGCTTCAAATCGACCACCAACCCGAGGACCGCGAGAGAGTCCAACCCCAACAGCAACGCGAACGGCAAGTCGGGACTCACTCGCACAATCAACGTCCCCTGCCGACCCTCCAGACGCGCCTCGAACTCGAATTCCTCGGTACACGTCACAAGCTGGCCATTCGCAACCGTGCTGACCCGCGGTGGCGTCGCACGACGCCGAAACCCCGCCTCCTCGAGCATTATGATCCCCTCGGTCCCAACGTACGAGCTCGTCGCCCCGCAATCGACCAGAGCAGGGCCCCGAAACCGGCCTACGTCGAGATACAGAAATAACAACGGATGTCGGACGGTACGGCCCCGAAGCAGCTCCCGCACGAACTCAGGAATACGTTTGGCCACGGTAACCAGCCCAGGGGTGTCAAGGGATGAAATCGGAGCCGCGTCAACCCCTATCGACGGCTCCCGCTCCCGTTTCCCTGATTTCCGGGACAATTATGCTCGGTCCGGGTTGTCTCTCCCTCCTTACCGCACCGGAAACACCGGACGTTCGTGTTTCGTCTCGGCATGGCGCAGCCCCGCTCGAAATGGCCGGCCACCCCGCAATTATGGCAAATCACCTCCCGGAGATTTCTCGGACTTCGCGCGGCGGTAGATGCCGTGGCGCGCGAAGGAGACGCCGTCACAAGAAACGGATTTGTTGTGGTTGGGGCCACTTCCGGTACCGGAGTCGACGCCAACCGATTCGGCAACTGTCGGCCCGTCTCGCCCTTTTCCCCGGGCGACGAAGGCGATGGTCCCGCGCGGAACGGTGGTGCCGCCTCCCTGGACGAGCGATCCGCGATCTCGGGAGGGTTCCGCGCGACCTGATCTGCGAAGGTCACCCGCGAACCTCGCGGCGGCGGGGTGCGGGTAAAATTTCCGCGCTGGTAATCGCCTCGCGGACTGCCATATGAGGCCCCGTTGGCCATACTCGCGTAATGTCCGTCATATCGCGCCCCCCATTGGTCGAGTCCTTGCGCGTTCCCCGGATTCCCCATCACATCGCGCGCGATCATCACTCCCGTCCTCTGACCCGGTCGCGGTCGCTGATAGTCCCGAGGATTGTACGCGAACTCGGGAAGCAAGGCCTGCTCCCGCGCTCTCGGCTCATGGTAAGTCTCGACTGACCGATAGCTACGTTCGACGGCCCCTGCCAAAAGCTCGAGCCCGTCCAGGGAATGAAAATCCGTGCGTCGAATCGCGACCTGCAATCTCGGTAATAAATGTCGGTAGGTGATATTTAACTGTTCTTCCTCGCGGTATGGAGGATCGACATGAATAAATAAATTCCTCATGCAGGTAAAATAATCGGAAACCGGCTCCGCCGCCCCCTGCGTGCGATCAAGTATTTCCTCGCGTAAGGACTCTTGGAACTCGGGATTCCCGAATCGTCGACGCATCGCCTCGGAGCAAGCCCGCCACGTGGCAAAGTGCGATCGCTCGACCTTGTACCAGTGGTAAGCCAGCCCTCCGAGAAACAATGGCAAACAATTAAGGAGATCTTCGTCCGATATATTAACCAGCACGCGGCCATCCTCGATCCGCGTTAGAAACCCGTCGATCGGTTCCCCGACGACCCCCGAGAAGCGAACATTCCACTTATGCATGATGTCGTAGGCCGTCATTCCCGGCGCATGGTAACGCGTAGCGGCTCGCCCACGCGATGACGAAGCGTGCAGCGGAATCTGACCCGTCGCGCCGTTACCCAGGTCGCGTCCCTCTCGCGAATTATTTCCCCGATTATCCCCGGCCCCCGGAGCGAGTCCCAATGCGGCGTTATTATTCCCGGTGTTTTGGGCTCCTGACGCGAGGCCCAATGCAGCATCCCCCAACCCGTTACGCTGCAACGCGTTGTGGATAGCTCTAGAGGCATCCGCCACCGTAATCAGGCCCACGGATGAGGACTCATCCGCCAGCGGCGGGAAACGCATCGATAGATAGAGACGCTCGCGAATAGCGTCCGCCGATCCCGACGTCGGTAAATTCCGAGCGGTCAACTCCGCCTACTCGGTAGCGACCAAAATCGAAAGTACTACCCGAAAATAAAAACTCTCACACTACAAAAAAAATCCCTCTTTTTTTTTTTTTTTTTTTTGAATTGAATTTCCACCAAAATTAATTACAATTCGAACTGCCCAGCCCCACGTTGGGCGCCACTTGTGGCAGGCAAACCCAACGGCCGCGAACCTAATGAATCCTTTCCCCGTTTATTATTTTCATGGGCGCCAGGCGCGTCTCTACGCGCCGGGGAAAGATCAGATGGATGCCCGGCTCGCTGCTTCCTTTCTCGAGGGTAGAGCGGGCTGGTTAGGGGCGTTCGAATGGTCTAAAAGTGAATCAATCGAGAGTTATTCAAATAAGTCTTTATTGTAAATAAATAAGAATGCTGCGGCTCGACCGAGAGGAAACCGGGCAAGCCCGGGGGAAAACCTCTCACAAAGTTTCACATACCGTGGACGGCACACACGCCGACTCACGCTCTGCGGTAATTACAAAATCCGGTCGCTACCTCCTCCCGACAAGCCGGGAGTTCGCCCAACGCTCCTTGCACTCACACACTCTCACCGAATATATCGCGGCGCGAGACGGTCCTCGGTACGGCCGGCTCGAGACGATCCCCAAAACCCAAAACTCAAAATCCCGGAATAAGATGACACCTCAATCGTGCATGAATCGCCGGTGGACCGCTCGCGAATCCCGATATCCCGTAGGCAATCCCCGTGGGCACGATCCCGAGGTGAATAACGCGAAATTAATAACAAATTAAATGTGACGGCGCGTCTAGGACACGGAGCTGTCTCTGACTCAGCGGGTGTCGGTGAGGCCGACCCGTTATTCCGCACGACGGCCTAGAGGCCCGCTTCCCCTCGGAAAATCCGATCCCCGCGCACGCCAACGGATACTCGATTCTAATTTACAAGGAAACAATGGCCAAAGACTCTATACAATATTACCAAATAATCAACGGTCCCTGGGACGGACAAGCTCACCCTGATCCCGCGGTACGAAGATCCGGCTCGGAAACCGGTGAATGTCGGATTCCTCCGCGCTTCTCTGCCTTCCCGAAGGTTGGTGGTTACAGCTGCTGGTTCACAAAGCTCGTCCGTCTGTCGTCACACCTCAACGAGGATTGCCCCGAGTCCCCGACCGCGCTCGCTCTCGTAGCCCTTACCCC
>CAXHKB010000049.1:10000-12500 GCA_964017025.1 Stenichneumon culpator
CGTTCTTCTCGTAGAACTCTCGGGCGTCGACCGATCGAGAGTGTTCGCTGCGAGTGAATGCTCTCCGAGAGGACGCGACGTCGACCGATCGAATGCTGAAAACTTACAATTCAACGAATATACTTATGAAAATATTTATAATACGACGAACCAAGTGTGTCGACGTCATTTACGATTGATGAGATTTTTTTTCATTATTTTTTTTTTTTCGTACATAGTCGCGCGTCGACCGACCGGACGACGGCCGAGTCGTTCTTCTCGTAGAACTCTCGGGCGTCGACCGATCGAGAGTGTTAGCTGCGAGTGAATACTCTACGCGAGGACGGGACTTCGACCGATCGGATGCTAAAAACTTACAATTCAACGAATATACTTATGAAAATATTTATAATACGACGAACCAAGTGTGTCGACGTCATTTACGATTGATGAGATTTTTTTTCATTATTTATTTTTGTCTTATGTAGTCGCGCGTCGACCGATCGGACGGTAGTCTGAGTATTATTCTCTCGCAAGTCGCGCGTCGACAGAACGAAACTGTTCGCTTCGAGAGATAGCTGTTGCACTACACTAGAGGTATGTGGCGTGTGGGCCGATCGGTTCTTAAAAACTTACAATTCATAGAATACGATTTTTTAAATGTGTGTCTAATAATTATACGAGTGTGTCAGCGCTTTTTTTTTTGCTTTACACTGAATTTTGGGCAAGAGTGGCAAGTCGCGCGATCGGACGACAGTCAGAATTTTCTTCTCTCGGCAGTCGGGCGTCGACCGATCGAAACTGTTCGCTTTGAGTAAGTGCACTACGCTACAAGTGTTCGGCGCGTGGGCCGATCGGTTCTTAAAAACTTACAATTCATAGAATATGATTATTAAAATGTGTGCCTAATAATTAAACGAGTGTGTCAGCGCATTTTTTTTTCTTTACACTGAATTTTACGCTAGACGGCGTCAATCGGATGATAGTCAGAATTTTATTCTTTTAGAAGTCGCGCGACGACCTATCAAGACTGTTTGCTTCGAGTGCATGCTGTTGTACTACACTACAAGTGTAATGCGTATGGGCCGATCAGTTTTTGAAAACTTGCAATTCATGGAACATGATTTTTTATAATATGTGTAAAATAATTAAAAGCCTATGTCGATGTCATTTGATATTTTTTTTCTCGTAAAACTAAATTTTTCGCAAGAGTGCAAGTCGGGCGATCGGAAGTCAGTCAGAATATGAATGACGTTGTTATGACTTTTTTTTGTAAAACTGAATTGAGACCGTGCGATCAGCACAAGTTATTCGGAGTATCTTTTTTTGGGCTTGTTTTTTTAGTGGTCGCTCCTTTTTTGGGTCTGGTTTTTTAGGGGTTGTTTTTTTAGGGGTCGCCCCTTTTTTGGGTCTGGTTTTTTAGGGCTAGTGTTTTTTTAGGGGTCGCCCCTTTTTTGGGTCTGGTTTTTTAGGGGTTGTTTTTTTAGGGGTCGCCCCTTTTTTGGGTCTGGTTTTTTAGGGGTTGTTTTTTTTAGGGGTCGCCCCTTTTTTGGGTCTGGTTTTTTAGGGGTTGTTTTTTTAGGGGTCGCCCCTTTCTTGGGTCTGGTTTTTTAGGGCTAGTGTTTTTTTAGGGGTCGCCCCTTTTTTGGGTCTGGTTTTTTAGGGGTTGTTTTTTTAGGGGTCGCTCCTTTTTTGGGTCTGGTTTTTTTAGGGCTGGTGTTTTTTTAACGGTCGCTCCTTTTTTGGGTCTGGTTTTTTTAGGGCTAGTGTTTTTTTTAACGGTCGCTCCTTTTTTGGGTCTGGTTTTTTTAGGTCTAGTGTTTTTTAGGGGTCGCTCCTTTTTTGGGTCTGGTTTTTTTAGGGCTAGTGTTTTTTTAACGGTCGCTCCTTTTTTGGGTCTGGTTTTTTTAGGGCTAGTGTTTTTTTAACGGTCGCTCCTTTTTTGGGTCTGGTTTTTTTAGGGCTAAGGTTTTTTAGGGGTCGCTCCTTTTTTGGGTCTGGTTTTTTTAGGGCTTGCGTAAGCGAGTCGATTTCTCACGCGGATTGCTTCACTTTTGGGAATAAAAAGAAAAAAAAAATGAAAAAAGGCAAGTTGTGTTAGGTACTAGAACACATTATGATGAGCGTTCGTATCTCACGCGCATTGCTTCGCCGTGCCGCAATGAAAAAAAAAAAAAAAAAAAAAAAAAAAAAGAAAAAAAAATAGTGTACGAGACATAGAAATATACGAATCTCACGCGCATTGCTTCGCTCTGCTGTACGGAACAAAAAGCAATTCTTTTGTCAGACAGAGAAACAATCGAATCTCACGCGCATTGCTTCGCTCTGCCGTACGGAACAAAAAGCAAGTCTTTTCTGGGACAGAGAAACAATCGAATCTCACGCGCATTGCTTCGCTCTGCCGTACGGAACAAAAAACAAAAGTCTTTTGTGAGACACAGAAATATTCGAATCTCACGCGCATTGCTTCGCTCTGCCGTACGGAAGAAAAAGCAAGTCTTTTGTGAGACACAGAAACAAT
>CAXHKB010000050.1:0-35556 GCA_964017025.1 Stenichneumon culpator
CTTGAATATCGGGGCTCCTATCGGCCATTTGGCACACGGTAATTCAGAGTGGCAGTCAATTATATGTCCTCGAAGAGCGGCACTCGATATTGGGCCTTATTTCGGATACCCGCCCCCCCAAAGCCCCATAGGCCCATCCGAGTGTCTCCACCCGATGCTATTTTCCATCTGCTATTGACGGAGTTAAGAAAAACGCTTCAGGGTACTTGTTCGTGACACAATGACGGATACTTGGAGCGATTTTAAGAATTTTCGTAGGACCCATTTTTTTGCAACAGCCCTCGAAAGACGGCTCTCGATCGAATCGCGATTCGGGGGAAAAAAAAATCTTGAATATCGGGGCTCCTATCGGCCATTTGGCACACGGTAATTCAGAGTGGCAGTCAATTATATGTCCTCGAAGAGCGGCACTCGATATTGGGCCTTATTTCGGATACCCGCCCCCCCAAAGCCCCATAGGCCCATCCGAGTGTCTCCACCCGATGCTATTTTCCATCTGCTATTGACGGAGTTAAGAAAAACGCTTCAGTGGTACTTGTTCGTGACACAATGACGGATACTTGGAGCGATTTTAAGAATTTTCGTAGGACCCATTTTTTTGCAACAGCCCTCGAAAGACGGCTCTCGATCGAATCGCGATTCGGGGAAAAAAAAATCTTGAATATCAGGGCTCCTATCGGCCATTTGGCACACGGTAATTCAGTGTGGCATTGAATTATATGTCCTCGAAGAGCGGCACTCGATATTGGGCCTTATTTTGGATACCCGCCCCTCCAAAGCCCCATAGGCCCATCCGAGTGTCTCCAGCCGAGGCTATTTTCCAACTGCTATTGACGGAGTTAAGAAAAACGCTTCAGGGTACTTGTTCGTGACACAATGACGGATACTTGGAGCGATTTTAAGAATTTTCGTAGGACCCATTTTTTTTGCAACAGCCCTCGAAAGACGGCTCTCGATCGAATCGCGATTCGGGGGAAAAAAAAAATCTTGAATATCGGGGCTCCTATCGGCCATTTGGCACACGGTAATTCAGAGTGGCAGTCAATTATATGTCCTCGAAGAGCGGCACTCGATATTGGGCCTTATTTCGGATACCCGCCCCCCCAAAGCCCCATAGGCCCATCCGAGTGTCTCCCCGATGCTATTTTCCATCTGCTATTGACGGAGTTAAGAAAAACGCTTCAGGGTACTTGTTCGTGACACAATGACGGATACTTGGAGCGATTTTAAGAATTTTCGTAGGACCCATTTTTTTGCAACAGCCCTCGAAAGACGGCTCTCGATCGAATCGCGATTCGGGGGAAAAAAAAATCTTGAATATCGGGGCTCCTATCGGCCATTTGGCACACGGTAATTCAGAGTGGCAGTCAATTATATGTCCTCGAAGAGCGGCACTCGATATTGGGCCTTATTTCGGATACCCGCCCCCCCAAAGCCCCATAGGCCCATCCGAGTGTCTCCACCCGATGCTATTTTCCATCTGCTATTGACGGAGTTAAGAAAAACGCTTCAGGGTACTTGTTCGTGACACAATGACGGATACTTGGAGCGATTTTAAGAATTTTCGTAGGACCCATTTTTTTGCAACAGCCCTCGAAAGACGGCTCTCGATCGAATCGCGATTCGGGGGAAAAAAAAATCTTGAATATCGGGGCTCCTATCGGCCATTTGGCACACGGTAATTCAGAGTGGCAGTCAATTATATGTCCTCGAAGAGCGGCACTCGATATTGGGCCTTATTTCGGATACCCGCCCCCCCAAAGCCCCATAGGCCCATCCGAGTGTCTCCACCCGATGCTATTTTCCATCTGCTATTGACGGAGTTAAGAAAAACGCTTCAGGGTACTTGTTCGTGACACAATGACGGATACTTGGAGCGATTTTAAGAATTTTCGTAGGACCCATTTTTTTGCAACAGCCCTCGAAAGACGGCTCTCGATCGAATCGCGATTCGGGGAAAAAAAAATCTTGAATATCAGGGCTCCTATCGGCCATTTGGCACACGGTAATTCAGTGTGGCATTGAATTATATGTCCTCGAAGAGCGGCACTCGATATTGGGCCTTATTTTGGATACCCGCCCCTCCAAAGCCCCATAGGCCCATCCGAGTGTCTCCAGCCGAGGCTATTTTTCCAACTGCTATTGACGGAGTTAAGAAAAACGCTTCAGGGTACTTGTTCGTGACACAATGACGGATACTTGGAGCGATTTTAAGAATTTTCGTAGGACCCATTTTTTTGCAACAGCCCTCGAAAGACGGCTCTCGATCGAATCGCGATTCGGGGGAAAAAAAAATCTTGAATATCGGGGCTCCTATCGGCCATTTGGCACACGGTAATTCAGAGTGGCAGTCAATTATATGTCCTCGAAGAGCGGCACTCGATATTGGGCCTTATTTCGGATACCCGCCCCCCCAAAGCCCCATAGGCCCATCCGAGTGTCTCCACCCGATGCTATTTTCCATCTGCTATTGACGGAGTTAAGAAAAACGCTTCAGGGTACTTGTTCGTGACACAATGACGGATACTTGGAGCGATTTTAAGAATTTTCGTAGGACCCATTTTTTTGCAACAGCCCTCGAAAGACGGCTCTCGATCGAATCGCGATTCGGGGGAAAAAAAAATCTTGAATATCGGGGCTCCTATCGGCCATTTGGCACACGGTAATTCAGAGTGGCAGTCAATTATATGTCCTCGAAGAGCGGCACTCGATATTGGGCCTTATTTCGGATACCCGCCCCCCCAAAGCCCCATAGGCCCATCCGAGTGTCTCCACCCGATGCTATTTTCCATCTGCTATTGACGGAGTTAAGAAAAACGCTTCAGGGTACTTGTTCGTGACACAATGACGGATACTTGGAGCGATTTTAAGAATTTTCGTAGGACCCATTTTTTTGCAACAGCCCTCGAAAGACGGCTCTCGATCGAATCGCGATTCGGGGAAAAAAAAATCTTGAATATCAGGGCTCCTATCGGCCATTTGGCACACGGTAATTCAGTGTGGCATTGAATTATATGTCCTCGAAGAGCGGCACTCGATATTGGGCCTTATTTTGGATACCCGCCCCTCCAAAGCCCCATAGGCCCATCCGAGTGTCTCCAGCCGAGGCTATTTTCCAACTGCTATTGACGGAGTTAAGAAAAACGCTTCAGGGTACTTGTTCGTGACACAATGACGGATACTTGGAGCGATTTTAAGAATTTTCGTAGGACCCATTTTTTTGCAACAGCCCTCGAAAGACGGCTCTCGATCGAATCGCGATTCGGGGGAAAAAAAAATCTTGAATATCGGGGCTCCTATCGGCCATTTGGCACACGGTAATTCAGAGTGGCAGTCAATTATATGTCCTCGAAGAGCGGCACTCGATATTGGGCCTTATTTCGGATACCCGCCCCCCCAAAGCCCCATAGGCCCATCCGAGTGTCTCCACCCGATGCTATTTTCCATCTGCTATTGACGGAGTTAAGAAAAACGCTTCAGGGTACTTGTTCGTGACACAATGACGGATACTTGGAGCGATTTTAAGAATTTTCGTAGGACCCATTTTTTTGCAACAGCCCTCGAAAGACGGCTCTCGATCGAATCGCGATTCGGGGGAAAAAAAAATCTTGAATATCGGGGCTCCTATCGGCCATTTGGCACACGGTAATTCAGAGTGGCAGTCAATTATATGTCCTCGAAGAGCGGCACTCGATATTGGGCCTTATTTCGGATACCCGCCCCCCCAAAGCCCCATAGGCCCATCCGAGTGTCTCCACCCGATGCTATTTTCCATCTGCTATTGACGGAGTTAAGAAAAACGCTTCAGGGTACTTGTTCGTGACACAATGACGGATACTTGGAGCGATTTTAAGAATTTTCGTAGGACCCATTTTTTTGCAACAGCCCTCGAAAGACGGCTCTCGATCGAATCGCGATTCGGGGAAAAAAAAATCTTGAATATCAGGGCTCCTATCGGCCATTTGGCACACGGTAATTCAGTGTGGCATTGAATTATATGTCCTCGAAGAGCGGCACTCGATATTGGGCCTTATTTTGGATACCCGCCCCTCCAAAGCCCCATAGGCCCATCCGAGTGTCTCCAGCCGAGGCTATTTTCCAACTGCTATTGACGGAGTTAAGAAAAACGCTTCAGGGTACTTGTTCGTGACACAATGACGGATACTTGGAGCGATTTTAAGAATTTTCGTAGGACCCATTTTTTTGCAACAGCCCTCGAAAGACGGCTCTCGATCGAATCGCGATTCGGGGGAAAAAAAAATCTTGAATATCGGGGCTCCTATCGGCCATTTGGCACACGGTAATTCAGAGTGGCAGTCAATTATATGTCCTCGAAGAGCGGCACTCGATATTGGGCCTTATTTCGGATACCCGCCCCCCCAAAGCCCCATAGGCCCATCCGAGTGTCTCCACCCGATGCTATTTTCCATCTGCTATTGACGGAGTTAAGAAAAACGCTTCAGGGTACTTGTTCGTGACACAATGACGGATACTTGGAGCGATTTTAAGAATTTTCGTAGGACCCATTTTTTTGCAACAGCCCTCGAAAGACGGCTCTCGATCGAATCGCGATTCGGGGGAAAAAAAAATCTTGAATATCGGGGCTCCTATCGGCCATTTGGCACACGGTAATTCAGAGTGGCAGTCAATTATATGTCCTCGAAGAGCGGCACTCGATATTGGGCCTTATTTCGGATACCCGCCCCCCCAAAGCCCCATAGGCCCATCCGAGTGTCTCCACCCGATGCTATTTTCCATCTGCTATTGACGGAGTTAAGAAAAACGCTTCAGGGTACTTGTTCGTGACACAATGACGGATACTTGGAGCGATTTTAAGAATTTTCGTAGGACCCATTTTTTTGCAACAGCCCTCGAAAGACGGCTCTCGATCGAATCGCGATTCGGGGAAAAAAAAATCTTGAATATCAGGGCTCCTATCGGCCATTTGGCACACGGTAATTCAGTGTGGCATTGAATTATATGTCCTCGAAGAGCGGCACTCGATATTGGGCCTTATTTTGGATACCCGCCCCTCCAAAGCCCCATAGGCCCATCCGAGTGTCTCCAGCCGAGGCTATTTTCCAACTGCTATTGACGGAGTTAAGAAAAACGCTTCAGGGTACTTGTTCGTGACACAATGACGGATACTTGGAGCGATTTTAAGAATTTTCGTAGGACCCATTTTTTTGCAACAGCCCTCGAAAGACGGCTCTCGATCGAATCGCGATTCGGGGGAAAAAAAAATCTTGAATATCGGGGCTCCTATCGGCCATTTGGCACACGGTAATTCAGAGTGGCAGTCAATTATATGTCCTCGAAGAGCGGCACTCGATATTGGGCCTTATTTCGGATACCCGCCCCCCCAAAGCCCCATAGGCCCATCCGAGTGTCTCCACCCGATGCTATTTTCCATCTGCTATTGACGGAGTTAAGAAAAACGCTTCAGGGTACTTGTTCGTGACACAATGACGGATACTTGGAGCGATTTTAAGAATTTTCGTAGGACCCATTTTTTTGCAACAGCCCTCGAAAGACGGCTCTCGATCGAATCGCGATTCGGGGGAAAAAAAAATCTTGAATATCGGGGCTCCTATCGGCCATTTGGCACACGGTAATTCAGAGTGGCAGTCAATTATATGTCCTCGAAGAGCGGCACTCGATATTGGGCCTTATTTCGGATACCCGCCCCCCCAAAGCCCCATAGGCCCATCCGAGTGTCTCCACCCGATGCTATTTTCCATCTGCTATTGACGGAGTTAAGAAAAACGCTTCAGGGTACTTGTTCGTGACACAATGACGGATACTTGGAGCGATTTTAAGAATTTTCGTAGGACCCATTTTTTTGCAACAGCCCTCGAAAGACGGCTCTCGATCGAATCGCGATTCGGGGAAAAAAAAATCTTGAATATCAGGGCTCCTATCGGCCATTTGGCACACGGTAATTCAGTGTGGCATTGAATTATATGTCCTCGAAGAGCGGCACTCGATATTGGGCCTTATTTTGGATACCCGCCCCTCCAAAGCCCCATAGGCCCATCCGAGTGTCTCCAGCCGAGGCTATTTTCCAACTGCTATTGACGGAGTTAAGAAAAACGCTTCAGGGTACTTGTTCGTGACACAATGACGGATACTTGGAGCGATTTTAAGAATTTTCGTAGGACCCATTTTTTTGCAACAGCCCTCGAAAGACGGCTCTCGATCGAATCGCGATTCGGGGGAAAAAAAAATCTTGAATATCGGGGCTCCTATCGGCCATTTGGCACACGGTAATTCAGAGTGGCAGTCAATTATATGTCCTCGAAGAGCGGCACTCGATATTGGGCCTTATTTCGGATACCCGCCCCCCCAAAGCCCCATAGGCCCATCCGAGTGTCTCCACCCGATGCTATTTTCCATCTGCTATTGACGGAGTTAAGAAAAACGCTTCAGGGTACTTGTTCGTGACACAATGACGGATACTTGGAGCGATTTTAAGAATTTTCGTAGGACCCATTTTTTTGCAACAGCCCTCGAAAGACGGCTCTCGATCGAATCGCGATTCGGGGGAAAAAAAAATCTTGAATATCGGGGCTCCTATCGGCCATTTGGCACACGGTAATTCAGAGTGGCAGTCAATTATATGTCCTCGAAGAGCGGCACTCGATATTGGGCCTTATTTCGGATACCCGCCCCCCCAAAGCCCCATAGGCCCATCCGAGTGTCTCCACCCGATGCTATTTTCCATCTGCTATTGACGGAGTTAAGAAAAACGCTTCAGGGTACTTGTTCGTGACACAATGACGGATACTTGGAGCGATTTTAAGAATTTTCGTAGGACCCATTTTTTTGCAACAGCCCTCGAAAGACGGCTCTCGATCGAATCGCGATTCGGGGAAAAAAAAATCTTGAATATCAGGGCTCCTATCGGCCATTTGGCACACGGTAATTCAGTGTGGCATTGAATTATATGTCCTCGAAGAGCGGCACTCGATATTGGGCCTTATTTTGGATACCCGCCCCTCCAAAGCCCCATAGGCCCATCCGAGTGTCTCCAGCCGAGGCTATTTTCCAACTGCTATTGACGGAGTTAAGAAAAACGCTTCAGGGTACTTGTTCGTGACACAATGACGGATACTTGGAGCGATTTTAAGAATTTTCGTAGGACCCATTTTTTTGCAACAGCCCTCGAAAGACGGCTCTCGATCGAATCGCGATTCGGGGGAAAAAAAAATCTTGAATATCGGGGCTCCTATCGGCCATTTGGCACACGGTAATTCAGAGTGGCAGTCAATTATATGTCCTCGAAGAGCGGCACTCGATATTGGGCCTTATTTCGGATACCCGCCCCCCCAAAGCCCCATAGGCCCATCCGAGTGTCTCCACCCGATGCTATTTTCCATCTGCTATTGACGGAGTTAAGAAAAACGCTTCAGGGTACTTGTTCGTGACACAATGACGGATACTTGGAGCGATTTTAAGAATTTTCGTAGGACCCATTTTTTTGCAACAGCCCTCGAAAGACGGCTCTCGATCGAATCGCGATTCGGGGGAAAAAAAAATCTTGAATATCGGGGCTCCTATCGGCCATTTGGCACACGGTAATTCAGAGTGGCAGTCAATTATATGTCCTCGAAGAGCGGCACTCGATATTGGGCCTTATTTCGGATACCCGCCCCCCCAAAGCCCCATAGGCCCATCCGAGTGTCTCCACCCGATGCTATTTTCCATCTGCTATTGACGGAGTTAAGAAAAACGCTTCAGGGTACTTGTTCGTGACACAATGACGGATACTTGGAGCGATTTTAAGAATTTTCGTAGGACCCATTTTTTTGCAACAGCCCTCGAAAGACGGCTCTCGATCGAATCGCGATTCGGGGAAAAAAAAATCTTGAATATCAGGGCTCCTATCGGCCATTTGGCACACGGTAATTCAGTGTGGCATTGAATTATATGTCCTCGAAGAGCGGCACTCGATATTGGGCCTTATTTTGGATACCCGCCCCTCCAAAGCCCCATAGGCCCATCCGAGTGTCTCCAGCCGAGGCTATTTTCCAACTGCTATTGACGGAGTTAAGAAAAACGCTTCAGGGTACTTGTTCGTGACACAATGACGGATACTTGGAGCGATTTTAAGAATTTTCGTAGGACCCATTTTTTTGCAACAGCCCTCGAAAGACGGCTCTCGATCGAATCGCGATTCGGGGGAAAAAAAAATCTTGAATATCGGGGCTCCTATCGGCCATTTGGCACACGGTAATTCAGAGTGGCAGTCAATTATATGTCCTCGAAGAGCGGCACTCGATATTGGGCCTTATTTCGGATACCCGCCCCCCCAAAGCCCCATAGGCCCATCCGAGTGTCTCCAGCCGAGGCTATTTTCCAACTGCTATTGACGGAGTTAAGAAAAACGCTTCAGGGTACTTGTTCGTGACACAATGACGGATACTTGGAGCGATTTTAAGAATTTTCGTAGGACCCATTTTTTTGCAACAGCCCTCGAAAGACGGCTCTCGATCGAATCGCGATTCGGGGGAAAAAAAAATCTTGAATATCGGGGCTCCTATCGGCCATTTGGCACACGGTAATTCAGAGTGGCAGTCAATTATATGTCCTCGAAGAGCGGCACTCGATATTGGGCCTTATTTCGGATACCCGCCCCCCCAAAGCCCCATAGGCCCATCCGAGTGTCTCCACCCGATGCTATTTTCCATCTGCTATTGACGGAGTTAAGAAAAACGCTTCAGGGTACTTGTTCGTGACACAATGACGGATACTTGGAGCGATTTTAAGAATTTTCGTAGGACCCATTTTTTTGCAACAGCCCTCGAAAGACGGCTCTCGATCGAATCGCGATTCGGGGGAAAAAAAAATCTTGAATATCGGGGCTCCTATCGGCCATTTGGCACACGGTAATTCAGAGTGGCAGTCAATTATATGTCCTCGAAGAGCGGCACTCGATATTGGGCCTTATTTCGGATACCCGCCCCCCCAAAGCCCCATAGGCCCATCCGAGTGTCTCCACCCGATGCTATTTTCCATCTGCTATTGACGGAGTTAAGAAAAACGCTTCAGGGTACTTGTTCGTGACACAATGACGGATACTTGGAGCGATTTTAAGAATTTTCGTAGGACCCATTTTTTTGCAACAGCCCTCGAAAGACGGCTCTCGATCGAATCGCGATTCGGGGGAAAAAAAAATCTTGAATATCGGGGCTCCTATCGGCCATTTGGCACACGGTAATTCAGAGTGGCAGTCAATTATATGTCCTCGAAGAGCGGCACTCGATATTGGGCCTTATTTCGGATACCCGCCCCCCCAAAGCCCCATAGGCCCATCCGAGTGTCTCCACCCGATGCTATTTTCCATCTGCTATTGACGGAGTTAAGAAAAACGCTTCAGGGTACTTGTTCGTGACACAATGACGGATACTTGGAGCGATTTTAAGAATTTTCGTAGGACCCATTTTTTTGCAACAGCCCTCGAAAGACGGCTCTCGATCGAATCGCGATTCGGGGGAAAAAAAAATCTTGAATATCGGGGCTCCTATCGGCCATTTGGCACACGGTAATTCAGAGTGGCAGTCAATTATATGTCCTCGAAGAGCGGCACTCGATATTGGGCCTTATTTCGGATACCCGCCCCCCCAAAGCCCCATAGGCCCATCCGAGTGTCTCCACCCGATGCTATTTTCCATCTGCTATTGACGGAGTTAAGAAAAACGCTTCAGGGTACTTGTTCGTGACACAATGACGGATACTTGGAGCGATTTTAAGAATTTTCGTAGGACCCATTTTTTTGCAACAGCCCTCGAAAGACGGCTCTCGATCGAATCGCGATTCGGGGGAAAAAAAAATCTTGAATATCGGGGCTCCTATCGGCCATTTGGCACACGGTAATTCAGAGTGGCAGTCAATTATATGTCCTCGAAGAGCGGCACTCGATATTGGGCCTTATTTCGGATACCCGCCCCCCCAAAGCCCCATAGGCCCATCCGAGTGTCTCCACCCGATGCTATTTTCCATCTGCTATTGACGGAGTTAAGAAAAACGCTTCAGGGTACTTGTTCGTGACACAATGACGGATACTTGGAGCGATTTTAAGAATTTTCGTAGGACCCATTTTTTTGCAACAGCCCTCGAAAGACGGCTCTCGATCGAATCGCGATTCGGGGAAAAAAAAATCTTGAATATCAGGGCTCCTATCGGCCATTTGGCACACGGTAATTCAGTGTGGCATTGAATTATATGTCCTCGAAGAGCGGCACTCGATATTGGGCCTTATTTTGGATACCCGCCCCTCCAAAGCCCCATAGGCCCATCCGAGTGTCTCCAGCCGAGGCTATTTTCCAACTGCTATTGACGGAGTTAAGAAAAACGCTTCAGGGTACTTGTTCGTGACACAATGACGGATACTTGGAGCGATTTTAAGAATTTTCGTAGGACCCATTTTTTTGCAACAGCCCTCGAAAGACGGCTCTCGATCGAATCGCGATTCGGGGGAAAAAAAAATCTTGAATATCGGGGCTCCTATCGGCCATTTGGCACACGGTAATTCAGACCGGCAGTCAATTATATGTCCTCGAAGAGCGGCACTCGATATTGGGCCTTATTTCGGATACCCGCCCCCCCAAAGCCCCATAGGCCCATCCGAGTGTCTCCACCCGATGCTATTTTCCATCTGCTATTGACGGAGTTAAGAAAAACGCTTCAGGGTACTTGTTCGTGACACAATGACGGATACTTGGAGCGATTTTAAGAATTTTCGTAGGACCCATTTTTTTGCAACAGCCCTCGAAAGACGGCTCTCGATCGAATCGCGATTCGGGGGAAAAAAAAATCTTGAATATCGGGGCTCCTATCGGCCATTTGGCACACGGTAATTCAGAGTGGCAGTCAATTATATGTCCTCGAAGAGCGGCACTCGATATTGGGCCTTATTTCGGATACCCGCCCCCCCAAAGCCCCATAGGCCCATCCGAGTGTCTCCACCCGATGCTATTTTCCATCTGCTATTGACGGAGTTAAGAAAAACGCTTCAGGGTACTTGTTCGTGACACAATGACGGATACTTGGAGCGATTTTAAGAATTTTCGTAGGACCCATTTTTTTGCAACAGCCCTCGAAAGACGGCTCTCGATCGAATCGCGATTCGGGGAAAAAAAAATCTTGAATATCAGGGCTCCTATCGGCCATTTGGCACACGGTAATTCAGTGTGGCATTGAATTATATGTCCTCGAAGAGCGGCACTCGATATTGGGCCTTATTTTGGATACCCGCCCCTCCAAAGCCCCATAGGCCCATCCGAGTGTCTCCAGCCGAGGCTATTTTCCAACTGCTATTGACGGAGTTAAGAAAAACGCTTCAGGGTACTTGTTCGTGACACAATGACGGATACTTGGAGCGATTTTAAGAATTTTCGTAGGACCCATTTTTTTGCAACAGCCCTCGAAAGACGGCTCTCGATCGAATCGCGATTCGGGGGAAAAAAAAATCTTGAATATCGGGGCTCCTATCGGCCATTTGGCACACGGTAATTCAGAGTGGCAGTCAATTATATGTCCTCGAAGAGCGGCACTCGATATTGGGCCTTATTTCGGATACCCGCCCCCCCAAAGCCCCATAGGCCCATCCGAGTGTCTCCAGCCGAGGCTATTTTCCAACTGCTATTGACGGAGTTAAGAAAAACGCTTCAGGGTACTTGTTCGTGACACAATGACGGATACTTGGAGCGATTTTAAGAATTTTCGTAGGACCCATTTTTTTGCAACAGCCCTCGAAAGACGGCTCTCGATCGAATCGCGATTCGGGGGAAAAAAAAATCTTGAATATCGGGGCTCCTATCGGCCATTTGGCACACGGTAATTCAGAGTGGCAGTCAATTATATGTCCTCGAAGAGCGGCACTCGATATTGGGCCTTATTTCGGATACCCGCCCCCCCAAAGCCCCATAGGCCCATCCGAGTGTCTCCACCCGATGCTATTTTCCATCTGCTATTGACGGAGTTAAGAAAAACGCTTCAGGGTACTTGTTCGTGACACAATGACGGATACTTGGAGCGATTTTAAGAATTTTCGTAGGACCCATTTTTTTGCAACAGCCCTCGAAAGACGGCTCTCGATCGAATCGCGATTCGGGGGAAAAAAAAATCTTGAATATCGGGGCTCCTATCGGCCATTTGGCACACGGTAATTCAGAGTGGCAGTCAATTATATGTCCTCGAAGAGCGGCACTCGATATTGGGCCTTATTTCGGATACCCGCCCCCCCAAAGCCCCATAGGCCCATCCGAGTGTCTCCACCCGATGCTATTTTCCATCTGCTATTGACGGAGTTAAGAAAAACGCTTCAGGGTACTTGTTCGTGACACAATGACGGATACTTGGAGCGATTTTAAGAATTTTCGTAGGACCCATTTTTTTGCAACAGCCCTCGAAAGACGGCTCTCGATCGAATCGCGATTCGGGGGAAAAAAAAATCTTGAATATCGGGGCTCCTATCGGCCATTTGGCACACGGTAATTCAGAGTGGCAGTCAATTATATGTCCTCGAAGAGCGGCACTCGATATTGGGCCTTATTTCGGATACCCGCCCCCCCAAAGCCCCATAGGCCCATCCGAGTGTCTCCACCCGATGCTATTTTCCATCTGCTATTGACGGAGTTAAGAAAAACGCTTCAGGGTACTTGTTCGTGACACAATGACGGATACTTGGAGCGATTTTAAGAATTTTCGTAGGACCCATTTTTTTGCAACAGCCCTCGAAAGACGGCTCTCGATCGAATCGCGATTCGGGGAAAAAAAAATCTTGAATATCAGGGCTCCTATCGGCCATTTGGCACACGGTAATTCAGTGTGGCATTGAATTATATGTCCTCGAAGAGCGGCACTCGATATTGGGCCTTATTTTGGATACCCGCCCCTCCAAAGCCCCATAGGCCCATCCGAGTGTCTCCAGCCGAGGCTATTTTCCAACTGCTATTGACGGAGTTAAGAAAAACGCTTCAGGGTACTTGTTCGTGACACAATGACGGATACTTGGAGCGATTTTAAGAATTTTCGTAGGACCCATTTTTTTGCAACAGCCCTCGAAAGACGGCTCTCGATCGAATCGCGATTCGGGGGAAAAAAAAATCTTGAATATCGGGGCTCCTATCGGCCATTTGGCACACGGTAATTCAGAGTGGCAGTCAATTATATGTCCTCGAAGAGCGGCACTCGATATTGGGCCTTATTTCGGATACCCGCCCCCCCAAAGCCCCATAGGCCCATCCGAGTGTCTCCAGCCGAGGCTATTTTCCAACTGCTATTGACGGAGTTAAGAAAAACGCTTCAGGGTACTTGTTCGTGACACAATGACGGATACTTGGAGCGATTTTAAGAATTTTCGTAGGACCCATTTTTTTGCAACAGCCCTCGAAAGACGGCTCTCGATCGAATCGCGATTCGGGGAAAAAAAAATCTTGAATATCAGGGCTCCTATCGGCCATTTGGCACACGGTAATTCAGTGTGGCATTGAATTATATGTCCTCGAAGAGCGGCACTCGATATTGGGCCTTATTTTGGATACCCGCCCCTCCAAAGCCCCATAGGCCCATCCGAGTGTCTCCAGCCGAGGCTATTTTCCAACTGCTATTGACGGAGTTAAGAAAAACGCTTCAGGGTACTTGTTCGTGACACAATGACGGATACTTGGAGCGATTTTAAGAATTTTCGTAGGACCCATTTTTTTGCAACAGCCCTCGAAAGACGGCTCTCGATCGAATCGCGATTCGGGGGAAAAAAAAATCTTGAATATCGGGGCTCCTATCGGCCATTTGGCACACGGTAATTCAGAGTGGCAGTCAATTATATGTCCTCGAAGAGCGGCACTCGATATTGGGCCTTATTTCGGATACCCGCCCCCCCAAAGCCCCATAGGCCCATCCGAGTGTCTCCACCCGATGCTATTTTCCATCTGCTATTGACGGAGTTAAGAAAAACGCTTCAGGGTACTTGTTCGTGACACAATGACGGATACTTGGAGCGATTTTAAGAATTTTCGTAGGACCCATTTTTTTGCAACAGCCCTCGAAAGACGGCTCTCGATCGAATCGCGATTCGGGGAAAAAAAAATCTTGAATATCAGGGCTCCTATCGGCCATTTGGCACACGGTAATTCAGTGTGGCATTGAATTATATGTCCTCGAAGAGCGGCACTCGATATTGGGCCTTATTTTGGATACCCGCCCCTCCAAAGCCCCATAGGCCCATCCGAGTGTCTCCAGCCGAGGCTATTTTCCAACTGCTATTGACGGAGTTAAGAAAAACGCTTCAGGGTACTTGTTCGTGACACAATGACGGATACTTGGAGCGATTTTAAGAATTTTCGTAGGACCCATTTTTTTGCAACAGCCCTCGAAAGACGGCTCTCGATCGAATCGCGATTCGGGGAAAAAAAAATCTTGAATATCAGGGCTCCTATCGGCCATTTGGCACACGGTAATTCAGTGTGGCATTGAATTATATGTCCTCGAAGAGCGGCACTCGATATTGGGCCTTATTTTGGATACCCGCCCCTCCAAAGCCCCATAGGCCCATCCGAGTGTCTCCAGCCGAGGCTATTTTCCAACTGCTATTGACGGAGTTAAGAAAAACGCTTCAGGGTACTTGTTCGTGACACAATGACGGATACTTGGAGCGATTTTAAGAATTTTCGTAGGACCCATTTTTTTGCAACAGCCCTCGAAAGACGGCTCTCGATCGAATCGCGATTCGGGGGAAAAAAAAATCTTGAATATCGGGGCTCCTATCGGCCATTTGGCACACGGTAATTCAGAGTGGCAGTCAATTATATGTCCTCGAAGAGCGGCACTCGATATTGGGCCTTATTTCGGATACCCGCCCCCCCAAAGCCCCATAGGCCCATCCGAGTGTCTCCACCCGATGCTATTTTCCATCTGCTATTGACGGAGTTAAGAAAAACGCTTCAGGGTACTTGTTCGTGACACAATGACGGATACTTGGAGCGATTTTAAGAATTTTCGTAGGACCCATTTTTTTGCAACAGCCCTCGAAAGACGGCTCTCGATCGAATCGCGATTCGGGGGAAAAAAAAATCTTGAATATCGGGGCTCCTATCGGCCATTTGGCACACGGTAATTCAGAGTGGCAGTCAATTATATGTCCTCGAAGAGCGGCACTCGATATTGGGCCTTATTTCGGATACCCGCCCCCCCAAAGCCCCATAGGCCCATCCGAGTGTCTCCACCCGATGCTATTTTCCATCTGCTATTGACGGAGTTAAGAAAAACGCTTCAGGGTACTTGTTCGTGACACAATGACGGATACTTGGAGCGATTTTAAGAATTTTCGTAGGACCCATTTTTTTGCAACAGCCCTCGAAAGACGGCTCTCGATCGAATCGCGATTCGGGGAAAAAAAAATCTTGAATATCAGGGCTCCTATCGGCCATTTGGCACACGGTAATTCAGTGTGGCATTGAATTATATGTCCTCGAAGAGCGGCACTCGATATTGGGCCTTATTTTGGATACCCGCCCCTCCAAAGCCCCATAGGCCCATCCGAGTGTCTCCAGCCGAGGCTATTTTCCAACTGCTATTGACGGAGTTAAGAAAAACGCTTCAGGGTACTTGTTCGTGACACAATGACGGATACTTGGAGCGATTTTAAGAATTTTCGTAGGACCCATTTTTTTGCAACAGCCCTCGAAAGACGGCTCTCGATCGAATCGCGATTCGGGGGAAAAAAAAATCTTGAATATCGGGGCTCCTATCGGCCATTTGGCACACGGTAATTCAGAGTGGCAGTCAATTATATGTCCTCGAAGAGCGGCACTCGATATTGGGCCTTATTTCGGATACCCGCCCCCCCAAAGCCCCATAGGCCCATCCGAGTGTCTCCACCCGATGCTATTTTCCATCTGCTATTGACGGAGTTAAGAAAAACGCTTCAGGGTACTTGTTCGTGACACAATGACGGATACTTGGAGCGATTTTAAGAATTTTCGTAGGACCCATTTTTTTGCAACAGCCCTCGAAAGACGGCTCTCGATCGAATCGCGATTCGGGGAAAAAAAAATCTTGAATATCAGGGCTCCTATCGGCCATTTGGCACACGGTAATTCAGTGTGGCATTGAATTATATGTCCTCGAAGAGCGGCACTCGATATTGGGCCTTATTTTGGATACCCGCCCCTCCAAAGCCCCATAGGCCCATCCGAGTGTCTCCAGCCGAGGCTATTTTCCAACTGCTATTGACGGAGTTAAGAAAAACGCTTCAGGGTACTTGTTCGTGACACAATGACGGATACTTGGAGCGATTTTAAGAATTTTCGTAGGACCCATTTTTTTGCAACAGCCCTCGAAAGACGGCTCTCGATCGAATCGCGATTCGGGGAAAAAAAAATCTTGAATATCAGGGCTCCTATCGGCCATTTGGCACACGGTAATTCAGTGTGGCATTGAATTATATGTCCTCGAAGAGCGGCACTCGATATTGGGCCTTATTTTGGATACCCGCCCCTCCAAAGCCCCATAGGCCCATCCGAGTGTCTCCAGCCGAGGCTATTTTCCAACTGCTATTGACGGAGTTAAGAAAAACGCTTCAGGGTACTTGTTCGTGACACAATGACGGATACTTGGAGCGATTTTAAGAATTTTCGTAGGACCCATTTTTTTGCAACAGCCCTCGAAAGACGGCTCTCGATCGAATCGCGATTCGGGGGAAAAAAAAATCTTGAATATCGGGGCTCCTATCGGCCATTTGGCACACGGTAATTCAGAGTGGCAGTCAATTATATGTCCTCGAAGAGCGGCACTCGATATTGGGCCTTATTTCGGATACCCGCCCCCCCAAAGCCCCATAGGCCCATCCGAGTGTCTCCACCCGATGCTATTTTCCATCTGCTATTGACGGAGTTAAGAAAAACGCTTCAGGGTACTTGTTCGTGACACAATGACGGATACTTGGAGCGATTTTAAGAATTTTCGTAGGACCCATTTTTTTGCAACAGCCCTCGAAAGACGGCTCTCGATCGAATCGCGATTCGGGGGAAAAAAAAATCTTGAATATCGGGGCTCCTATCGGCCATTTGGCACACGGTAATTCAGAGTGGCAGTCAATTATATGTCCTCGAAGAGCGGCACTCGATATTGGGCCTTATTTCGGATACCCGCCCCCCCAAAGCCCCATAGGCCCATCCGAGTGTCTCCACCCGATGCTATTTTCCATCTGCTATTGACGGAGTTAAGAAAAACGCTTCAGGGTACTTGTTCGTGACACAATGACGGATACTTGGAGCGATTTTAAGAATTTTCGTAGGACCCATTTTTTTGCAACAGCCCTCGAAAGACGGCTCTCGATCGAATCGCGATTCGGGGAAAAAAAAATCTTGAATATCAGGGCTCCTATCGGCCATTTGGCACACGGTAATTCAGTGTGGCATTGAATTATATGTCCTCGAAGAGCGGCACTCGATATTGGGCCTTATTTTGGATACCCGCCCCTCCAAAGCCCCATAGGCCCATCCGAGTGTCTCCAGCCGAGGCTATTTTCCAACTGCTATTGACGGAGTTAAGAAAAACGCTTCAGGGTACTTGTTCGTGACACAATGACGGATACTTGGAGCGATTTTAAGAATTTTCGTAGGACCCATTTTTTTGCAACAGCCCTCGAAAGACGGCTCTCGATCGAATCGCGATTCGGGGGAAAAAAAAATCTTGAATATCGGGGCTCCTATCGGCCATTTGGCACACGGTAATTCAGAGTGGCAGTCAATTATATGTCCTCGAAGAGCGGCACTCGATATTGGGCCTTATTTCGGATACCCGCCCCCCCAAAGCCCCATAGGCCCATCCGAGTGTCTCCACCCGATGCTATTTTCCATCTGCTATTGACGGAGTTAAGAAAAACGCTTCAGGGTACTTGTTCGTGACACAATGACGGATACTTGGAGCGATTTTAAGAATTTTCGTAGGACCCATTTTTTTGCAACAGCCCTCGAAAGACGGCTCTCGATCGAATCGCGATTCGGGGGAAAAAAAAATCTTGAATATCGGGGCTCCTATCGGCCATTTGGCACACGGTAATTCAGAGTGGCAGTCAATTATATGTCCTCGAAGAGCGGCACTCGATATTGGGCCTTATTTCGGATACCCGCCCCCCCAAAGCCCCATAGGCCCATCCGAGTGTCTCCACCCGATGCTATTTTCCATCTGCTATTGACGGAGTTAAGAAAAACGCTTCAGGGTACTTGTTCGTGACACAATGACGGATACTTGGAGCGATTTTAAGAATTTTCGTAGGACCCATTTTTTTGCAACAGCCCTCGAAAGACGGCTCTCGATCGAATCGCGATTCGGGGAAAAAAAAATCTTGAATATCAGGGCTCCTATCGGCCATTTGGCACACGGTAATTCAGTGTGGCATTGAATTATATGTCCTCGAAGAGCGGCACTCGATATTGGGCCTTATTTTGGATACCCGCCCCTCCAAAGCCCCATAGGCCCATCCGAGTGTCTCCAGCCGAGGCTATTTTCCAACTGCTATTGACGGAGTTAAGAAAAACGCTTCAGGGTACTTGTTCGTGACACAATGACGGATACTTGGAGCGATTTTAAGAATTTTCGTAGGACCCATTTTTTTGCAACAGCCCTCGAAAGACGGCTCTCGATCGAATCGCGATTCGGGGGAAAAAAAAATCTTGAATATCGGGGCTCCTATCGGCCATTTGGCACACGGTAATTCAGAGTGGCAGTCAATTATATGTCCTCGAAGAGCGGCACTCGATATTGGGCCTTATTTCGGATACCCGCCCCCCCAAAGCCCCATAGGCCCATCCGAGTGTCTCCACCCGATGCTATTTTCCATCTGCTATTGACGGAGTTAAGAAAAACGCTTCAGGGTACTTGTTCGTGACACAATGACGGATACTTGGAGCGATTTTAAGAATTTTCGTAGGACCCATTTTTTTGCAACAGCCCTCGAAAGACGGCTCTCGATCGAATCGCGATTCGGGGGAAAAAAAAATCTTGAATATCGGGGCTCCTATCGGCCATTTGGCACACGGTAATTCAGAGTGGCAGTCAATTATATGTCCTCGAAGAGCGGCACTCGATATTGGGCCTTATTTCGGATACCCGCCCCCCCAAAGCCCCATAGGCCCATCCGAGTGTCTCCACCCGATGCTATTTTCCATCTGCTATTGACGGAGTTAAGAAAAACGCTTCAGGGTACTTGTTCGTGACACAATGACGGATACTTGGAGCGATTTTAAGAATTTTCGTAGGACCCATTTTTTTGCAACAGCCCTCGAAAGACGGCTCTCGATCGAATCGCGATTCGGGGAAAAAAAAATCTTGAATATCAGGGCTCCTATCGGCCATTTGGCACACGGTAATTCAGTGTGGCATTGAATTATATGTCCTCGAAGAGCGGCACTCGATATTGGGCCTTATTTTGGATACCCGCCCCTCCAAAGCCCCATAGGCCCATCCGAGTGTCTCCAGCCGAGGCTATTTTCCAACTGCTATTGACGGAGTTAAGAAAAACGCTTCAGGGTACTTGTTCGTGACACAATGACGGATACTTGGAGCGATTTTAAGAATTTTCGTAGGACCCATTTTTTTGCAACAGCCCTCGAAAGACGGCTCTCGATCGAATCGCGATTCGGGGGAAAAAAAAATCTTGAATATCGGGGCTCCTATCGGCCATTTGGCACACGGTAATTCAGAGTGGCAGTCAATTATATGTCCTCGAAGAGCGGCACTCGATATTGGGCCTTATTTCGGATACCCGCCCCCCCAAAGCCCCATAGGCCCATCCGAGTGTCTCCAGCCGAGGCTATTTTCCAACTGCTATTGACGGAGTTAAGAAAAACGCTTCAGGGTACTTGTTCGTGACACAATGACGGATACTTGGAGCGATTTTAAGAATTTTCGTAGGACCCATTTTTTTGCAACAGCCCTCGAAAGACGGCTCTCGATCGAATCGCGATTCGGGGAAAAAAAAATCTTGAATATCAGGGCTCCTATCGGCCATTTGGCACACGGTAATTCAGTGTGGCATTGAATTATATGTCCTCGAAGAGCGGCACTCGATATTGGGCCTTATTTTGGATACCCGCCCCTCCAAAGCCCCATAGGCCCATCCGAGTGTCTCCAGCCGAGGCTATTTTCCAACTGCTATTGACGGAGTTAAGAAAAACGCTTCAGGGTACTTGTTCGTGACACAATGACGGATACTTGGAGCGATTTTAAGAATTTTCGTAGGACCCATTTTTTTGCAACAGCCCTCGAAAGACGGCTCTCGATCGAATCGCGATTCGGGGGAAAAAAAAATCTTGAATATCGGGGCTCCTATCGGCCATTTGGCACACGGTAATTCAGAGTGGCAGTCAATTATATGTCCTCGAAGAGCGGCACTCGATATTGGGCCTTATTTCGGATACCCGCCCCCCCAAAGCCCCATAGGCCCATCCGAGTGTCTCCACCCGATGCTATTTTCCATCTGCTATTGACGGAGTTAAGAAAAACGCTTCAGGGTACTTGTTCGTGACACAATGACGGATACTTGGAGCGATTTTAAGAATTTTCGTAGGACCCATTTTTTTGCAACAGCCCTCGAAAGACGGCTCTCGATCGAATCGCGATTCGGGGAAAAAAAAATCTTGAATATCAGGGCTCCTATCGGCCATTTGGCACACGGTAATTCAGTGTGGCATTGAATTATATGTCCTCGAAGAGCGGCACTCGATATTGGGCCTTATTTTGGATACCCGCCCCTCCAAAGCCCCATAGGCCCATCCGAGTGTCTCCAGCCGAGGCTATTTTCCAACTGCTATTGACGGAGTTAAGAAAAACGCTTCAGGGTACTTGTTCGTGACACAATGACGGATACTTGGAGCGATTTTAAGAATTTTCGTAGGACCCATTTTTTTGCAACAGCCCTCGAAAGACGGCTCTCGATCGAATCGCGATTCGGGGAAAAAAAAATCTTGAATATCAGGGCTCCTATCGGCCATTTGGCACACGGTAATTCAGTGTGGCATTGTATTATATGTCCTCGAAGAGCGGCACTCGATATTGGGCCTTATTTTGGATACCCGCCCCTCCAAAGCCCCATAGGCCCATCCGAGTGTCTCCAGCCGAGGCTATTTTCCAACTGCTATTGACGGAGTTAAGAAAAACGCTTCAGGGTACTTGTTCGTGACACAATGACGGATACTTGGAGCGATTTTAAGAATTTTCGTAGGACCCATTTTTTTGCAACAGCCCTCGAAAGACGGCTCTCGATCGAATCGCGATTCGGGGGAAAAAAAAATCTTGAATATCGGGGCTCCTATCGGCCATTTGGCACACGGTAATTCAGAGTGGCAGTCAATTATATGTCCTCGAAGAGCGGCACTCGATATTGGGCCTTATTTCGGATACCCGCCCCCCCAAAGCCCCATAGGCCCATCCGAGTGTCTCCACCCGATGCTATTTTCCATCTGCTATTGACGGAGTTAAGAAAAACGCTTCAGGGTACTTGTTCGTGACACAATGACGGATACTTGGAGCGATTTTAAGAATTTTCGTAGGACCCATTTTTTTGCAACAGCCCTCGAAAGACGGCTCTCGATCGAATCGCGATTCGGGGGAAAAAAAAATCTTGAATATCGGGGCTCCTATCGGCCATTTGGCACACGGTAATTCAGAGTGGCAGTCAATTATATGTCCTCGAAGAGCGGCACTCGATATTGGGCCTTATTTCGGATACCCGCCCCCCCAAAGCCCCATAGGCCCATCCGAGTGTCTCCACCCGATGCTATTTTCCATCTGCTATTGACGGAGTTAAGAAAAACGCTTCAGGGTACTTGTTCGTGACACAATGACGGATACTTGGAGCGATTTTAAGAATTTTCGTAGGACCCATTTTTTTGCAACAGCCCTCGAAAGACGGCTCTCGATCGAATCGCGATTCGGGGAAAAAAAAATCTTGAATATCAGGGCTCCTATCGGCCATTTGGCACACGGTAATTCAGTGTGGCATTGAATTATATGTCCTCGAAGAGCGGCACTCGATATTGGGCCTTATTTTGGATACCCGCCCCTCCAAAGCCCCATAGGCCCATCCGAGTGTCTCCAGCCGAGGCTATTTTCCAACTGCTATTGACGGAGTTAAGAAAAACGCTTCAGGGTACTTGTTCGTGACACAATGACGGATACTTGGAGCGATTTTAAGAATTTTCGTAGGACCCATTTTTTTGCAACAGCCCTCGAAAGACGGCTCTCGATCGAATCGCGATTCGGGGGAAAAAAAAATCTTGAATATCGGGGCTCCTATCGGCCATTTGGCACACGGTAATTCAGAGTGGCAGTCAATTATATGTCCTCGAAGAGCGGCACTCGATATTGGGCCTTATTTCGGATACCCGCCCCCCCAAAGCCCCATAGGCCCATCCGAGTGTCTCCACCCGATGCTATTTTCCATCTGCTATTGACGGAGTTAAGAAAAACGCTTCAGGGTACTTGTTCGTGACACAATGACGGATACTTGGAGCGATTTTAAGAATTTTCGTAGGACCCATTTTTTTGCAACAGCCCTCGAAAGACGGCTCTCGATCGAATCGCGATTCGGGGAAAAAAAAATCTTGAATATCAGGGCTCCTATCGGCCATTTGGCACACGGTAATTCAGTGTGGCATTGAATTATATGTCCTCGAAGAGCGGCACTCGATATTGGGCCTTATTTTGGATACCCGCCCCTCCAAAGCCCCATAGGCCCATCCGAGTGTCTCCAGCCGAGGCTATTTTCCAACTGCTATTGACGGAGTTAAGAAAAACGCTTCAGGGTACTTGTTCGTGACACAATGACGGATACTTGGAGCGATTTTAAGAATTTTCGTAGGACCCATTTTTTTGCAACAGCCCTCGAAAGACGGCTCTCGATCGAATCGCGATTCGGGGAAAAAAAAATCTTGAATATCAGGGCTCCTATCGGCCATTTGGCACACGGTAATTCAGTGTGGCATTGAATTATATGTCCTCGAAGAGCGGCACTCGATATTGGGCCTTATTTTGGATACCCGCCCCTCCAAAGCCCCATAGGCCCATCCGAGTGTCTCCAGCCGAGGCTATTTTCCAACTGCTATTGACGGAGTTAAGAAAAACGCTTCAGGGTACTTGTTCGTGACACAATGACGGATACTTGGAGCGATTTTAAGAATTTTCGTAGGACCCATTTTTTTGCAACAGCCCTCGAAAGACGGCTCTCGATCGAATCGCGATTCGGGGGAAAAAAAAATCTTGAATATCGGGGCTCCTATCGGCCATTTGGCACACGGTAATTCAGAGTGGCAGTCAATTATATGTCCTCGAAGAGCGGCACTCGATATTGGGCCTTATTTCGGATACCCGCCCCCCCAAAGCCCCATAGGCCCATCCGAGTGTCTCCACCCGATGCTATTTTCCATCTGCTATTGACGGAGTTAAGAAAAACGCTTCAGGGTACTTGTTCGTGACACAATGACGGATACTTGGAGCGATTTTAAGAATTTTCGTAGGACCCATTTTTTTGCAACAGCCCTCGAAAGACGGCTCTCGATCGAATCGCGATTCGGGGGAAAAAAAAATCTTGAATATCGGGGCTCCTATCGGCCATTTGGCACACGGTAATTCAGAGTGGCAGTCAATTATATGTCCTCGAAGAGCGGCACTCGATATTGGGCCTTATTTCGGATACCCGCCCCCCCAAAGCCCCATAGGCCCATCCGAGTGTCTCCACCCGATGCTATTTTCCATCTGCTATTGACGGAGTTAAGAAAAACGCTTCAGGGTACTTGTTCGTGACACAATGACGGATACTTGGAGCGATTTTAAGAATTTTCGTAGGACCCATTTTTTTGCAACAGCCCTCGAAAGACGGCTCTCGATCGAATCGCGATTCGGGGAAAAAAAAATCTTGAATATCAGGGCTCCTATCGGCCATTTGGCACACGGTAATTCAGTGTGGCATTGAATTATATGTCCTCGAAGAGCGGCACTCGATATTGGGCCTTATTTTGGATACCCGCCCCTCCAAAGCCCCATAGGCCCATCCGAGTGTCTCCAGCCGAGGCTATTTTCCAACTGCTATTGACGGAGTTAAGAAAAACGCTTCAGGGTACTTGTTCGTGACACAATGACGGATACTTGGAGCGATTTTAAGAATTTTCGTAGGACCCATTTTTTTGCAACAGCCCTCGAAAGACGGCTCTCGATCGAATCGCGATTCGGGGGAAAAAAAAATCTTGAATATCGGGGCTCCTATCGGCCATTTGGCACACGGTAATTCAGAGTGGCAGTCAATTATATGTCCTCGAAGAGCGGCACTCGATATTGGGCCTTATTTCGGATACCCGCCCCCCCAAAGCCCCATAGGCCCATCCGAGTGTCTCCACCCGATGCTATTTTCCATCTGCTATTGACGGAGTTAAGAAAAACGCTTCAGGGTACTTGTTCGTGACACAATGACGGATACTTGGAGCGATTTTAAGAATTTTCGTAGGACCCATTTTTTTGCAACAGCCCTCGAAAGACGGCTCTCGATCGAATCGCGATTCGGGGGAAAAAAAAATCTTGAATATCGGGGCTCCTATCGGCCATTTGGCACACGGTAATTCAGAGTGGCAGTCAATTATATGTCCTCGAAGAGCGGCACTCGATATTGGGCCTTATTTCGGATACCCGCCCCCCCAAAGCCCCATAGGCCCATCCGAGTGTCTCCACCCGATGCTATTTTCCATCTGCTATTGACGGAGTTAAGAAAAACGCTTCAGGGTACTTGTTCGTGACACAATGACGGATACTTGGAGCGATTTTAAGAATTTTCGTAGGACCCATTTTTTTGCAACAGCCCTCGAAAGACGGCTCTCGATCGAATCGCGATTCGGGGAAAAAAAAATCTTGAATATCAGGGCTCCTATCGGCCATTTGGCACACGGTAATTCAGTGTGGCATTGAATTATATGTCCTCGAAGAGCGGCACTCGATATTGGGCCTTATTTTGGATACCCGCCCCTCCAAAGCCCCATAGGCCCATCCGAGTGTCTCCAGCCGAGGCTATTTTCCAACTGCTATTGACGGAGTTAAGAAAAACGCTTCAGGGTACTTGTTCGTGACACAATGACGGATACTTGGAGCGATTTTAAGAATTTTCGTAGGACCCATTTTTTTGCAACAGCCCTCGAAAGACGGCTCTCGATCGAATCGCGATTCGGGGGAAAAAAAAATCTTGAATATCGGGGCTCCTATCGGCCATTTGGCACACGGTAATTCAGAGTGGCAGTCAATTATATGTCCTCGAAGAGCGGCACTCGATATTGGGCCTTATTTCGGATACCCGCCCCCCCAAAGCCCCATAGGCCCATCCGAGTGTCTCCACCCGATGCTATTTTCCATCTGCTATTGACGGAGTTAAGAAAAACGCTTCAGGGTACTTGTTCGTGACACAATGACGGATACTTGGAGCGATTTTAAGAATTTTCGTAGGACCCATTTTTTTGCAACAGCCCTCGAAAGACGGCTCTCGATCGAATCGCGATTCGGGGGAAAAAAAAATCTTGAATATCGGGGCTCCTATCGGCCATTTGGCACACGGTAATTCAGAGTGGCAGTCAATTATATGTCCTCGAAGAGCGGCACTCGATATTGGGCCTTATTTCGGATACCCGCCCCCCCAAAGCCCCATAGGCCCATCCGAGTGTCTCCACCCGATGCTATTTTCCATCTGCTATTGACGGAGTTAAGAAAAACGCTTCAGGGTACTTGTTCGTGACACAATGACGGATACTTGGAGCGATTTTAAGAATTTTCGTAGGACCCATTTTTTTGCAACAGCCCTCGAAAGACGGCTCTCGATCGAATCGCGATTCGGGGAAAAAAAAATCTTGAATATCAGGGCTCCTATCGGCCATTTGGCACACGGTAATTCAGTGTGGCATTGAATTATATGTCCTCGAAGAGCGGCACTCGATATTGGGCCTTATTTTGGATACCCGCCCCTCCAAAGCCCCATAGGCCCATCCGAGTGTCTCCAGCCGAGGCTATTTTCCAACTGCTATTGACGGAGTTAAGAAAAACGCTTCAGGGTACTTGTTCGTGACACAATGACGGATACTTGGAGCGATTTTAAGAATTTTCGTAGGACCCATTTTTTTGCAACAGCCCTCGAAAGACGGCTCTCGATCGAATCGCGATTCGGGGGAAAAAAAAATCTTGAATATCGGGGCTCCTATCGGCCAT
The DNA here is from genome assembly GCA_964017025.1 of Stenichneumon culpator. Taxonomy (NCBI): domain Eukaryota; kingdom Metazoa; phylum Arthropoda; class Insecta; order Hymenoptera; family Ichneumonidae; genus Stenichneumon; species Stenichneumon culpator. The sequence goes on from CAXHKB010000050.1 coordinate 26,242, forward strand.
TTGGCACACGGTAATTCAGAGTGGCAGTCAATTATATGTCCTCGAAGAGCGGCACTCGATATTGGGCCTTATTTCGGATACCCGCCCCCCCAAAGCCCCATAGGCCCATCCGAGTGTCTCCAGCCGAGGCTATTTTCCAACTGCTATTGACGGAGTTAAGAAAAACGCTTCAGGGTACTTGTTCGTGACACAATGACGGATACTTGGAGCGATTTTAAGAATTTTCGTAGGACCCATTTTTTTGCAACAGCCCTCGAAAGACGGCTCTCGATCGAATCGCGATTCGGGGAAAAAAAAATCTTGAATATCAGGGCTCCTATCGGCCATTTGGCACACGGTAATTCAGTGTGGCATTGAATTATATGTCCTCGAAGAGCGGCACTCGATATTGGGCCTTATTTTGGATACCCGCCCCTCCAAAGCCCCATAGGCCCATCCGAGTGTCTCCAGCCGAGGCTATTTTCCAACTGCTATTGACGGAGTTAAGAAAAACGCTTCAGGGTACTTGTTCGTGACACAATGACGGATACTTGGAGCGATTTTAAGAATTTTCGTAGGACCCATTTTTTTGCAACAGCCCTCGAAAGACGGCTCTCGATCGAATCGCGATTCGGGGGAAAAAAAAATCTTGAATATCGGGGCTCCTATCGGCCATTTGGCACACGGTAATTCAGAGTGGCAGTCAATTATATGTCCTCGAAGAGCGGCACTCGATATTGGGCCTTATTTCGGATACCCGCCCCCCCAAAGCCCCATAGGCCCATCCGAGTGTCTCCACCCGATGCTATTTTCCATCTGCTATTGACGGAGTTAAGAAAAACGCTTCAGGGTACTTGTTCGTGACACAATGACGGATACTTGGAGCGATTTTAAGAATTTTCGTAGGACCCATTTTTTTGCAACAGCCCTCGAAAGACGGCTCTCGATCGAATCGCGATTCGGGGAAAAAAAAATCTTGAATATCAGGGCTCCTATCGGCCATTTGGCACACGGTAATTCAGTGTGGCATTGAATTATATGTCCTCGAAGAGCGGCACTCGATATTGGGCCTTATTTTGGATACCCGCCCCTCCAAAGCCCCATAGGCCCATCCGAGTGTCTCCAGCCGAGGCTATTTTCCAACTGCTATTGACGGAGTTAAGAAAAACGCTTCAGGGTACTTGTTCGTGACACAATGACGGATACTTGGAGCGATTTTAAGAATTTTCGTAGGACCCATTTTTTTGCAACAGCCCTCGAAAGACGGCTCTCGATCGAATCGCGATTCGGGGAAAAAAAAATCTTGAATATCAGGGCTCCTATCGGCCATTTGGCACACGGTAATTCAGTGTGGCATTGAATTATATGTCCTCGAAGAGCGGCACTCGATATTGGGCCTTATTTTGGATACCCGCCCCTCCAAAGCCCCATAGGCCCATCCGAGTGTCTCCAGCCGAGGCTATTTTCCAACTGCTATTGACGGAGTTAAGAAAAACGCTTCAGGGTACTTGTTCGTGACACAATGACGGATACTTGGAGCGATTTTAAGAATTTTCGTAGGACCCATTTTTTTGCAACAGCCCTCGAAAGACGGCTCTCGATCGAATCGCGATTCGGGGGAAAAAAAAATCTTGAATATCGGGGCTCCTATCGGCCATTTGGCACACGGTAATTCAGAGTGGCAGTCAATTATATGTCCTCGAAGAGCGGCACTCGATATTGGGCCTTATTTCGGATACCCGCCCCCCCAAAGCCCCATAGGCCCATCCGAGTGTCTCCACCCGATGCTATTTTCCATCTGCTATTGACGGAGTTAAGAAAAACGCTTCAGGGTACTTGTTCGTGACACAATGACGGATACTTGGAGCGATTTTAAGAATTTTCGTAGGACCCATTTTTTTGCAACAGCCCTCGAAAGACGGCTCTCGATCGAATCGCGATTCGGGGGAAAAAAAAATCTTGAATATCGGGGCTCCTATCGGCCATTTGGCACACGGTAATTCAGAGTGGCAGTCAATTATATGTCCTCGAAGAGCGGCACTCGATATTGGGCCTTATTTCGGATACCCGCCCCCCCAAAGCCCCATAGGCCCATCCGAGTGTCTCCACCCGATGCTATTTTCCATCTGCTATTGACGGAGTTAAGAAAAACGCTTCAGGGTACTTGTTCGTGACACAATGACGGATACTTGGAGCGATTTTAAGAATTTTCGTAGGACCCATTTTTTTGCAACAGCCCTCGAAAGACGGCTCTCGATCGAATCGCGATTCGGGGAAAAAAAAATCTTGAATATCAGGGCTCCTATCGGCCATTTGGCACACGGTAATTCAGTGTGGCATTGAATTATATGTCCTCGAAGAGCGGCACTCGATATTGGGCCTTATTTTGGATACCCGCCCCTCCAAAGCCCCATAGGCCCATCCGAGTGTCTCCAGCCGAGGCTATTTTCCAACTGCTATTGACGGAGTTAAGAAAAACGCTTCAGGGTACTTGTTCGTGACACAATGACGGATACTTGGAGCGATTTTAAGAATTTTCGTAGGACCCATTTTTTTGCAACAGCCCTCGAAAGACGGCTCTCGATCGAATCGCGATTCGGGGGAAAAAAAAATCTTGAATATCGGGGCTCCTATCGGCCATTTGGCACACGGTAATTCAGAGTGGCAGTCAATTATATGTCCTCGAAGAGCGGCACTCGATATTGGGCCTTATTTCGGATACCCGCCCCCCCAAAGCCCCATAGGCCCATCCGAGTGTCTCCACCCGATGCTATTTTCCATCTGCTATTGACGGAGTTAAGAAAAACGCTTCAGGGTACTTGTTCGTGACACAATGACGGATACTTGGAGCGATTTTAAGAATTTTCGTAGGACCCATTTTTTTGCAACAGCCCTCGAAAGACGGCTCTCGATCGAATCGCGATTCGGGGGAAAAAAAAATCTTGAATATCGGGGCTCCTATCGGCCATTTGGCACACGGTAATTCAGAGTGGCAGTCAATTATATGTCCTCGAAGAGCGGCACTCGATATTGGGCCTTATTTCGGATACCCGCCCCCCCAAAGCCCCATAGGCCCATCCGAGTGTCTCCACCCGATGCTATTTTCCATCTGCTATTGACGGAGTTAAGAAAAACGCTTCAGGGTACTTGTTCGTGACACAATGACGGATACTTGGAGCGATTTTAAGAATTTTCGTAGGACCCATTTTTTTGCAACAGCCCTCGAAAGACGGCTCTCGATCGAATCGCGATTCGGGGAAAAAAAAATCTTGAATATCAGGGCTCCTATCGGCCATTTGGCACACGGTAATTCAGTGTGGCATTGAATTATATGTCCTCGAAGAGCGGCACTCGATATTGGGCCTTATTTTGGATACCCGCCCCTCCAAAGCCCCATAGGCCCATCCGAGTGTCTCCAGCCGAGGCTATTTTCCAACTGCTATTGACGGAGTTAAGAAAAACGCTTCAGGGTACTTGTTCGTGACACAATGACGGATACTTGGAGCGATTTTAAGAATTTTCGTAGGACCCATTTTTTTGCAACAGCCCTCGAAAGACGGCTCTCGATCGAATCGCGATTCGGGGGAAAAAAAAATCTTGAATATCGGGGCTCCTATCGGCCATTTGGCACACGGTAATTCAGAGTGGCAGTCAATTATATGTCCTCGAAGAGCGGCACTCGATATTGGGCCTTATTTCGGATACCCGCCCCCCCAAAGCCCCATAGGCCCATCCGAGTGTCTCCACCCGATGCTATTTTCCATCTGCTATTGACGGAGTTAAGAAAAACGCTTCAGGGTACTTGTTCGTGACACAATGACGGATACTTGGAGCGATTTTAAGAATTTTCGTAGGACCCATTTTTTTGCAACAGCCCTCGAAAGACGGCTCTCGATCGAATCGCGATTCGGGGGAAAAAAAAATCTTGAATATCGGGGCTCCTATCGGCCATTTGGCACACGGTAATTCAGAGTGGCAGTCAATTATATGTCCTCGAAGAGCGGCACTCGATATTGGGCCTTATTTCGGATACCCGCCCCCCCAAAGCCCCATAGGCCCATCCGAGTGTCTCCACCCGATGCTATTTTCCATCTGCTATTGACGGAGTTAAGAAAAACGCTTCAGGGTACTTGTTCGTGACACAATGACGGATACTTGGAGCGATTTTAAGAATTTTCGTAGGACCCATTTTTTTGCAACAGCCCTCGAAAGACGGCTCTCGATCGAATCGCGATTCGGGGAAAAAAAAATCTTGAATATCAGGGCTCCTATCGGCCATTTGGCACACGGTAATTCAGTGTGGCATTGAATTATATGTCCTCGAAGAGCGGCACTCGATATTGGGCCTTATTTTGGATACCCGCCCCTCCAAAGCCCCATAGGCCCATCCGAGTGTCTCCAGCCGAGGCTATTTTCCAACTGCTATTGACGGAGTTAAGAAAAACGCTTCAGGGTACTTGTTCGTGACACAATGACGGATACTTGGAGCGATTTTAAGAATTTTCGTAGGACCCATTTTTTTGCAACAGCCCTCGAAAGACGGCTCTCGATCGAATCGCGATTCGGGGAAAAAAAAATCTTGAATATCAGGGCTCCTATCGGCCATTTGGCACACGGTAATTCAGTGTGGCATTGAATTATATGTCCTCGAAGAGCGGCACTCGATATTGGGCCTTATTTTGGATACCCGCCCCTCCAAAGCCCCATAGGCCCATCCGAGTGTCTCCAGCCGAGGCTATTTTCCAACTGCTATTGACGGAGTTAAGAAAAACGCTTCAGGGTACTTGTTCGTGACACAATGACGGATACTTGGAGCGATTTTAAGAATTTTCGTAGGACCCATTTTTTTGCAACAGCCCTCGAAAGACGGCTCTCGATCGAATCGCGATTCGGGGGAAAAAAAAATCTTGAATATCGGGGCTCCTATCGGCCATTTGGCACACGGTAATTCAGAGTGGCAGTCAATTATATGTCCTCGAAGAGCGGCACTCGATATTGGGCCTTATTTCGGATACCCGCCCCCCCAAAGCCCCATAGGCCCATCCGAGTGTCTCCAGCCGAGGCTATTTTCCAACTGCTATTGACGGAGTTAAGAAAAACGCTTCAGGGTACTTGTTCGTGACACAATGACGGATACTTGGAGCGATTTTAAGAATTTTCGTAGGACCCATTTTTTTGCAACAGCCCTCGAAAGACGGCTCTCGATCGAATCGCGATTCGGGGAAAAAAAAATCTTGAATATCAGGGCTCCTATCGGCCATTTGGCACACGGTAATTCAGTGTGGCATTGAATTATATGTCCTCGATTGAATTATATGTCCTCGAAGAGCGGCACTCGATATTGGGCCTTATTTTGGATACCCGCCCCTCCAAAGCCCCATAGGCCCATCCGAGTGTCTCCAGCCGAGGCTATTTTCCAACTGCTATTGACGGAGTTAAGAAAAACGCTTCAGGGTACTTGTTCGTGACACAATGACGGATACTTGGAGCGATTTTAAGAATTTTCGTAGGACCCATTTTTTTGCAACAGCCCTCGAAAGACGGCTCTCGATCGAATCGCGATTCGGGGAAAAAAAAATCTTGAATATCAGGGCTCCTATCGGCCATTTGGCACACGGTAATTCAGTGTGGCATTGAATTATATGTCCTCGAAGAGCGGCACTCGATATTGGGCCTTATTTTGGATACCCGCCCCTCCAAAGCCCCATAGGCCCATCCGAGTGTCTCCAGCCGAGGCTATTTTCCAACTGCTATTGACGGAGTTAAGAAAAACGCTTCAGGGTACTTGTTCGTGACACAATGACGGATACTTGGAGCGATTTTAAGAATTTTCGTAGGACCCATTTTTTTGCAACAGCCCTCGAAAGACGGCTCTCGATCGAATCGCGATTCGGGGGAAAAAAAAATCTTGAATATCGGGGCTCCTATCGGCCATTTGGCACACGGTAATTCAGAGTGGCAGTCAATTATATGTCCTCGAAGAGCGGCACTCGATATTGGGCCTTATTTCGGATACCCGCCCCCCCAAAGCCCCATAGGCCCATCCGAGTGTCTCCACCCGATGCTATTTTCCATCTGCTATTGACGGAGTTAAGAAAAACGCTTCAGGGTACTTGTTCGTGACACAATGACGGATACTTGGAGCGATTTTAAGAATTTTCGTAGGACCCATTTTTTTGCAACAGCCCTCGAAAGACGGCTCTCGATCGAATCGCGATTCGGGGAAAAAAAAATCTTGAATATCAGGGCTCCTATCGGCCATTTGGCACACGGTAATTCAGTGTGGCATTGAATTATATGTCCTCGAAGAGCGGCACTCGATATTGGGCCTTATTTTGGATACCCGCCCCTCCAAAGCCCCATAGGCCCATCCGAGTGTCTCCAGCCGAGGCTATTTTCCAACTGCTATTGACGGAGTTAAGAAAAACGCTTCAGGGTACTTGTTCGTGACACAATGACGGATACTTGGAGCGATTTTAAGAATTTTCGTAGGACCCATTTTTTTGCAACAGCCCTCGAAAGACGGCTCTCGATCGAATCGCGATTCGGGGGAAAAAAAAATCTTGAATATCGGGGCTCCTATCGGCCATTTGGCACACGGTAATTCAGAGTGGCAGTCAATTATATGTCCTCGAAGAGCGGCACTCGATATTGGGCCTTATTTCGGATACCCGCCCCCCCAAAGCCCCATAGGCCCATCCGAGTGTCTCCACCCGATGCTATTTTCCATCTGCTATTGACGGAGTTAAGAAAAACGCTTCAGGGTACTTGTTCGTGACACAATGACGGATACTTGGAGCGATTTTAAGAATTTTCGTAGGACCCATTTTTTTGCAACAGCCCTCGAAAGACGGCTCTCGATCGAATCGCGATTCGGGGGAAAAAAAAATCTTGAATATCGGGGCTCCTATCGGCCATTTGGCACACGGTAATTCAGAGTGGCAGTCAATTATATGTCCTCGAAGAGCGGCACTCGATATTGGGCCTTATTTCGGATACCCGCCCCCCCAAAGCCCCATAGGCCCATCCGAGTGTCTCCACCCGATGCTATTTTCCATCTGCTATTGACGGAGTTAAGAAAAACGCTTCAGGGTACTTGTTCGTGACACAATGACGGATACTTGGAGCGATTTTAAGAATTTTCGTAGGACCCATTTTTTTGCAACAGCCCTCGAAAGACGGCTCTCGATCGAATCGCGATTCGGGGAAAAAAAAATCTTGAATATCAGGGCTCCTATCGGCCATTTGGCACACGGTAATTCAGTGTGGCATTGAATTATATGTCCTCGAAGAGCGGCACTCGATATTGGGCCTTATTTTGGATACCCGCCCCTCCAAAGCCCCATAGGCCCATCCGAGTGTCTCCAGCCGAGGCTATTTTCCAACTGCTATTGACGGAGTTAAGAAAAACGCTTCAGGGTACTTGTTCGTGACACAATGACGGATACTTGGAGCGATTTTAAGAATTTTCGTAGGACCCATTTTTTTGCAACAGCCCTCGAAAGACGGCTCTCGATCGAATCGCGATTCGGGGGAAAAAAAAATCTTGAATATCGGGGCTCCTATCGGCCATTTGGCACACGGTAATTCAGAGTGGCAGTCAATTATATGTCCTCGAAGAGCGGCACTCGATATTGGGCCTTATTTCGGATACCCGCCCCCCCAAAGCCCCATAGGCCCATCCGAGTGTCTCCACCCGATGCTATTTTCCATCTGCTATTGACGGAGTTAAGAAAAACGCTTCAGGGTACTTGTTCGTGACACAATGACGGATACTTGGAGCGATTTTAAGAATTTTCGTAGGACCCATTTTTTTGCAACAGCCCTCGAAAGACGGCTCTCGATCGAATCGCGATTCGGGGGAAAAAAAAATCTTGAATATCGGGGCTCCTATCGGCCATTTGGCACACGGTAATTCAGAGTGGCAGTCAATTATATGTCCTCGAAGAGCGGCACTCGATATTGGGCCTTATTTCGGATACCCGCCCCCCCAAAGCCCCATAGGCCCATCCGAGTGTCTCCACCCGATGCTATTTTCCATCTGCTATTGACGGAGTTAAGAAAAACGCTTCAGGGTACTTGTTCGTGACACAATGACGGATACTTGGAGCGATTTTAAGAATTTTCGTAGGACCCATTTTTTTGCAACAGCCCTCGAAAGACGGCTCTCGATCGAATCGCGATTCGGGGAAAAAAAAATCTTGAATATCAGGGCTCCTATCGGCCATTTGGCACACGGTAATTCAGTGTGGCATTGAATTATATGTCCTCGAAGAGCGGCACTCGATATTGGGCCTTATTTTGGATACCCGCCCCTCCAAAGCCCCATAGGCCCATCCGAGTGTCTCCAGCCGAGGCTATTTTCCAACTGCTATTGACGGAGTTAAGAAAAACGCTTCAGGGTACTTGTTCGTGACACAATGACGGATACTTGGAGCGATTTTAAGAATTTTCGTAGGACCCATTTTTTTGCAACAGCCCTCGAAAGACGGCTCTCGATCGAATCGCGATTCGGGGAAAAAAAAATCTTGAATATCAGGGCTCCTATCGGCCATTTGGCACACGGTAATTCAGTGTGGCATTGAATTATATGTCCTCGAAGAGCGGCACTCGATATTGGGCCTTATTTTGGATACCCGCCCCTCCAAAGCCCCATAGGCCCATCCGAGTGTCTCCAGCCGAGGCTATTTTCCAACTGCTATTGACGGAGTTAAGAAAAACGCTTCAGGGTACTTGTTCGTGACACAATGACGGATACTTGGAGCGATTTTAAGAATTTTCGTAGGACCCATTTTTTTGCAACAGCCCTCGAAAGACGGCTCTCGATCGAATCGCGATTCGGGGAAAAAAAAATCTTGAATATCAGGGCTCCTATCGGCCATTTGGCACACGGTAATTCAGTGTGGCATTGAATTATATGTCCTCGAAGAGCGGCACTCGATATTGGGCCTTATTTTGGATACCCGCCCCTCCAAAGCCCCATAGGCCCATCCGAGTGTCTCCAGCCGAGGCTATTTTCCAACTGCTATTGACGGAGTTAAGAAAAACGCTTCAGGGTACTTGTTCGTGACACAATGACGGATACTTGGAGCGATTTTAAGAATTTTTCGTAGGACCCATTTTTTTGCAACAGCCCTCGAAAGACGGCTCTCGATCGAATCGCGATTCGGGGGAAAAAAAAAATCTTGAATATCGGGGCTCCTATCGGCCATTTGGCACACGGTAATTCAGAGTGGCAGTCAATTATATGTCCTCGAAGAGCGGCACTCGATATTGGGCTTATTTCGGATACCCGCCCCCCCCAAAGCCCCATAGGCCCATCCGAGTGTCTCCACC
>CAXHKB010000051.1:0-56534 GCA_964017025.1 Stenichneumon culpator
CCATTTTTTTGCAACAGCCCTCGAAAGACGGCTCTCGATCGAATCGCGATTCGGGGGAAAAAAAATCTTGAATATCAGGGCTCCTATCGGCCATTTGGCACACGGTAATTCAGAATGGCACTCAATTATATGTCCTCGAAGAGCGGCACTCGATATTGGGCCTTATTTTGGATACCCTCCCCTCCAAAGCCCCATAGGCCCATCCGAGTGTCTCCACCCGAGGCTATTTTCCAACTGCTATTGACGGAGTTAAGAAAAACGCTTCAGGGTACTTGTTCGTGACACAATGACGGATACTTGGAGCGATTTTAAGAATTTTCGTAGGACCCATTTTTTTGCAACAGCCCTCGAAAGACGGCTCTCGATCGAATCGCGATTCGGGGGAAAAAAAATCTTGAATATCAGGGCTCCTATCGGCCATTTGGCACACGGTAATTCAGAATGGCACTCAATTATATGTCCTCGAAGAGCGGCACTCGATATTGGGCCTTATTTTGGATACCCTCCCCTCCAAAGCCCCATAGGCCCATCCGAGTGTCTCCACCCGAGGCTATTTTCCAACTGCTATTGACGGAGTTAAGAAAAACGCTTCAGGGTACTTGTTCGTGACACAATGACGGATACTTGGAGCGATTTTAAGAATTTTCGTAGGACCCATTTTTTTGCAACAGCCCTCGAAAGACGGCTCTCGATCGAATCGCGATTCGGGGGAAAAAAAATCTTGAATATCAGGGCTCCTATCGGCCATTTGGCACACGGTAATTCAGAATGGCACTCAATTATATGTCCTCGAAGAGCGGCACTCGATATTGGGCCTTATTTTGGATACCCTCCCCTCCAAAGCCCCATAGGCCCATCCGAGTGTCTCCACCCGAGGCTATTTTCCAACTGCTATTGACGGAGTTAAGAAAAACGGTTCAGGGTACTTGTTCGTGACACAATGACGGATACTTGGAGCGATTTTAAGAATTTTCGTAGGACCCATTTTTTTGCAACAGCCCTCGAAAGACGGCTCTCGATCGAATCGCGATTCGGGGGAAAAAAAATCTTGAATATCAGGGCTCCTATCGGCCATTTGGCACACGGTAATTCAGAATGGCACTCAATTATATGTCCTCGAAGAGCGGCACTCGATATTGGGCCTTATTTTGGATACCCTCCCCTCCAAAGCCCCATAGGCCCATCCGAGTGTCTCCACCCGAGGCTATTTTCCAACTGCTATTGACGGAGTTAAGAAAAACGCTTCAGGGTACTTGTTCGTGACACAATGACGGATACTTGGAGCGATTTTAAGAATTTTCGTAGGACCCATTTTTTTGCAACAGCCCTCGAAAGACGGCTCTCGATCGAATCGCGATTCGGGGGAAAAAAAATCTTGAATATCAGGGCTCCTATCGGCCATTTGGCACACGGTAATTCAGAGTGGCACTCAATTATATGTCCTCGAAGAGCGGCACTCGATATTGGGCCTTATTTTGGATACCCTCCCCTCCAAAGCCCCATAGGCCCATCCGAGTGTCTCCACCCGAGGCTATTTTCCAACTGCTATTGACGGAGTTAAGAAAAACGGTTCAGGGTACTTGTTCGTGACACAATGACGGATACTTGGAGCGATTTTAAGAATTTTCGTAGGACCCATTTTTTTGCAACAGCCCTCGAAAGACGGCTCTCGATCGAATCGCGATTCGGGGGAAAAAAAATCTTGAATATCAGGGCTCCTATCGGCCATTTGGCACACGGTAATTCAGAATGGCACTCAATTATATGTCCTCGAAGAGCGGCACTCGATATTGGGCCTTATTTTGGATACCCTCCCCTCCAAAGCCCCATAGGCCCATCCGAGTGTCTCCACCCGAGGCTATTTTCCAACTGCTATTGACGGAGTTAAGAAAAACGCTTCAGGGTACTTGTTCGTGACACAATGACGGATACTTGGAGCGATTTTAAGAATTTTCGTAGGACCCATTTTTTTGCAACAGCCCTCGAAAGACGGCTCTCGATCGAATCGCGATTCGGGGGAAAAAAAATCTTGAATATCAGGGCTCCTATCGGCCATTTGGCACACGGTAATTCAGAGTGGCACTCAATTATATGTCCTCGAAGAGCGGCACTCGATATTGGGCCTTATTTTGGATACCCTCCCCTCCAAAGCCCCATAGGCCCATCCGAGTGTCTCCACCCGAGGCTATTTTCCAACTGCTATTGACGGAGTTAAGAAAAACGGTTCAGGGTACTTGTTCGTGACACAATGACGGATACTTGGAGCGATTTTAAGAATTTTCGTAGGACCCATTTTTTTGCAACAGCCCTCGAAAGACGGCTCTCGATCGAATCGCGATTCGGGGGAAAAAAAATCTTGAATATCAGGGCTCCTATCGGCCATTTGGCACACGGTAATTCAGAATGGCACTCAATTATATGTCCTCGAAGAGCGGCACTCGATATTGGGCCTTATTTTGGATACCCTCCCCTCCAAAGCCCCATAGGCCCATCCGAGTGTCTCCACCCGAGGCTATTTTCCAACTGCTATTGACGGAGTTAAGAAAAACGGTTCAGGGTACTTGTTCGTGACACAATGACGGATACTTGGAGCGATTTTAAGAATTTTCGTAGGACCCATTTTTTTGCAACAGCCCTCGAAAGACGGCTCTCGATCGAATCGCGATTCGGGGGAAAAAAAATCTTGAATATCAGGGCTCCTATCGGCCATTTGGCACACGGTAATTCAGAATGGCACTCAATTATATGTCCTCGAAGAGCGGCACTCGATATTGGGCCTTATTTTGGATACCCTCCCCTCCAAAGCCCCATAGGCCCATCCGAGTGTCTCCACCCGAGGCTATTTTCCAACTGCTATTGACGGAGTTAAGAAAAACGCTTCAGGGTACTTGTTCGTGACACAATGACGGATACTTGGAGCGATTTTAAGAATTTTCGTAGGACCCATTTTTTTGCAACAGCCCTCGAAAGACGGCTCTCGATCGAATCGCGATTCGGGGGAAAAAAAATCTTGAATATCAGGGCTCCTATCGGCCATTTGGCACACGGTAATTCAGAGTGGCACTCAATTATATGTCCTCGAAGAGCGGCACTCGATATTGGGCCTTATTTTGGATACCCTCCCCTCCAAAGCCCCATAGGCCCATCCGAGTGTCTCCACCCGAGGCTATTTTCCAACTGCTATTGACGGAGTTAAGAAAAACGGTTCAGGGTACTTGTTCGTGACACAATGACGGATACTTGGAGCGATTTTAAGAATTTTCGTAGGACCCATTTTTTTGCAACAGCCCTCGAAAGACGGCTCTCGATCGAATCGCGATTCGGGGGAAAAAAAATCTTGAATATCAGGGCTCCTATCGGCCATTTGGCACACGGTAATTCAGAATGGCACTCAATTATATGTCCTCGAAGAGCGGCACTCGATATTGGGCCTTATTTTGGATACCCTCCCCTCCAAAGCCCCATAGGCCCATCCGAGTGTCTCCACCCGAGGCTATTTTCCAACTGCTATTGACGGAGTTAAGAAAAACGCTTCAGGGTACTTGTTCGTGACACAATGACGGATACTTGGAGCGATTTTAAGAATTTTCGTAGGACCCATTTTTTTGCAACAGCCCTCGAAAGACGGCTCTCGATCGAATCGCGATTCGGGGGAAAAAAAATCTTGAATATCAGGGCTCCTATCGGCCATTTGGCACACGGTAATTCAGAGTGGCACTCAATTATATGTCCTCGAAGAGCGGCACTCGATATTGGGCCTTATTTTGGATACCCTCCCCTCCAAAGCCCCATAGGCCCATCCGAGTGTCTCCACCCGAGGCTATTTTCCAACTGCTATTGACGGAGTTAAGAAAAACGCTTCAGGGTACTTGTTCGTGACACAATGACGGATACTTGGAGCGATTTTAAGAATTTTCGTAGGACCCATTTTTTTGCAACAGCCCTCGAAAGACGGCTCTCGATCGAATCGCGATTCGGGGGAAAAAAAATCTTGAATATCAGGGCTCCTATCGGCCATTTGGCACACGGTAATTCAGAGTGGCACTCAATTATATGTCCTCGAAGAGCGGCACTCGATATTGGGCCTTATTTTGGATACCCTCCCCTCCAAAGCCCCATAGGCCCATCCGAGTGTCTCCACCCGAGGCTATTTTCCAACTGCTATTGACGGAGTTAAGAAAAACGGTTCAGGGTACTTGTTCGTGACACAATGACGGATACTTGGAGCGATTTTAAGAATTTTCGTAGGACCCATTTTTTTGCAACAGCCCTCGAAAGACGGCTCTCGATCGAATCGCGATTCGGGGGAAAAAAAATCTTGAATATCAGGGCTCCTATCGGCCATTTGGCACACGGTAATTCAGAATGGCACTCAATTATATGTCCTCGAAGAGCGGCACTCGATATTGGGCCTTATTTTGGATACCCTCCCCTCCAAAGCCCCATAGGCCCATCCGAGTGTCTCCACCCGAGGCTATTTTCCAACTGCTATTGACGGAGTTAAGAAAAACGCTTCAGGGTACTTGTTCGTGACACAATGACGGATACTTGGAGCGATTTTAAGAATTTTCGTAGGACCCATTTTTTTGCAACAGCCCTCGAAAGACGGCTCTCGATCGAATCGCGATTCGGGGGAAAAAAAATCTTGAATATCAGGGCTCCTATCGGCCATTTGGCACACGGTAATTCAGAGTGGCACTCAATTATATGTCCTCGAAGAGCGGCACTCGATATTGGGCCTTATTTTGGATACCCTCCCCTCCAAAGCCCCATAGGCCCATCCGAGTGTCTCCACCCGAGGCTATTTTCCAACTGCTATTGACGGAGTTAAGAAAAACGGTTCAGGGTACTTGTTCGTGACACAATGACGGATACTTGGAGCGATTTTAAGAATTTTCGTAGGACCCATTTTTTTGCAACAGCCCTCGAAAGACGGCTCTCGATCGAATCGCGATTCGAGGGGAAAAAAATCTTGAATATTAGGGCTCCTATCGGCCATTTGGCACACGGTAATTCGGAGTGGCAGTCAATTATATGTCCTCGAAGAGCGGCACTCGATATTGGGCCTTATTTTGGATACCCGCCCCTCCAAAGCCCCATAGGCCCATCCGAGTGTCTCCACCTGATGCTATCTTCCAACTGCTATTGACGGAGTTAAGAAAAACGGTTCAGGGTACTTGTTCGTGACACAATGACGGATACTTGGAGCGATTTTAAGAATTTTCGTAGGACCCATTTTTTTGCAACAGCCCTCGAAAGACGGCTCTCGATCGAATCGCGATTCGGGGGAAAAAAAATCTTGAATATCAGGGCTCCTATCGGCCATTTGGCACACGGTAATTCAGAGTGGCACTCAATTATATGTCCTCGAAGAGCGGCACTCGATATTGGGCCTTATTTTGGATACCCTCCCCTCCAAAGCCCCATAGGCCCATCCGAGTGTCTCCACCCGAGGCTATTTTCCAACTGCTATTGACGGAGTTAAGAAAAACGCTTCAGGGTACTTGTTCGTGACACAATGACGGATACTTGGAGCGATTTTAAGAATTTTCGTAGGACCCATTTTTTTGCAACAGCCCTCGAAAGACGGCTCTCGATCGAATCGCGATTCGGGGGAAAAAAAATCTTGAATATCAGGGCTCCTATCGGCCATTTGGCACACGGTAATTCAGAGTGGCACTCAATTATATGTCCTCGAAGAGCGGCACTCGATATTGGGCCTTATTTTGGATACCCTCCCCTCCAAAGCCCCATAGGCCCATCCGAGTGTCTCCACCCGAGGCTATTTTCCAACTGCTATTGACGGAGTTAAGAAAAACGGTTCAGGGTACTTGTTCGTGACACAATGACGGATACTTGGAGCGATTTTAAGAATTTTCGTAGGACCCATTTTTTTGCAACAGCCCTCGAAAGACGGCTCTCGATCGAATCGCGATTCGGGGGAAAAAAAATCTTGAATATCAGGGCTCCTATCGGCCATTTGGCACACGGTAATTCAGAATGGCACTCAATTATATGTCCTCGAAGAGCGGCACTCGATATTGGGCCTTATTTTGGATACCCTCCCCTCCAAAGCCCCATAGGCCCATCCGAGTGTCTCCACCCGAGGCTATTTTCCAACTGCTATTGACGGAGTTAAGAAAAACGCTTCAGGGTACTTGTTCGTGACACAATGACGGATACTTGGAGCGATTTTAAGAATTTTCGTAGGACCCATTTTTTTGCAACAGCCCTCGAAAGACGGCTCTCGATCGAATCGCGATTCGGGGGAAAAAAAATCTTGAATATCAGGGCTCCTATCGGCCATTTGGCACACGGTAATTCAGAGTGGCACTCAATTATATGTCCTCGAAGAGCGGCACTCGATATTGGGCCTTATTTTGGATACCCTCCCCTCCAAAGCCCCATAGGCCCATCCGAGTGTCTCCACCCGAGGCTATTTTCCAACTGCTATTGACGGAGTTAAGAAAAACGCTTCAGGGTACTTGTTCGTGACACAATGACGGATACTTGGAGCGATTTTAAGAATTTTCGTAGGACCCATTTTTTTGCAACAGCCCTCGAAAGACGGCTCTCGATCGAATCGCGATTCGGGGGAAAAAAAATCTTGAATATCAGGGCTCCTATCGGCCATTTGGCACACGGTAATTCAGAATGGCACTCAATTATATGTCCTCGAAGAGCGGCACTCGATATTGGGCCTTATTTTGGATACCCTCCCCTCCAAAGCCCCATAGGCCCATCCGAGTGTCTCCACCCGAGGCTATTTTCCAACTGCTATTGACGGAGTTAAGAAAAACGCTTCAGGGTACTTGTTCGTGACACAATGACGGATACTTGGAGCGATTTTAAGAATTTTCGTAGGACCCATTTTTTTGCAACAGCCCTCGAAAGACGGCTCTCGATCGAATCGCGATTCGGGGGAAAAAAAATCTTGAATATCAGGGCTCCTATCGGCCATTTGGCACACGGTAATTCAGAATGGCACTCAATTATATGTCCTCGAAGAGCGGCACTCGATATTGGGCCTTATTTTGGATACCCTCCCCTCCAAAGCCCCATAGGCCCATCCGAGTGTCTCCACCCGAGGCTATTTTCCAACTGCTATTGACGGAGTTAAGAAAAACGCTTCAGGGTACTTGTTCGTGACACAATGACGGATACTTGGAGCGATTTTAAGAATTTTCGTAGGACCCATTTTTTTGCAACAGCCCTCGAAAGACGGCTCTCGATCGAATCGCGATTCGGGGGAAAAAAAATCTTGAATATCAGGGCTCCTATCGGCCATTTGGCACACGGTAATTCAGAGTGGCACTCAATTATATGTCCTCGAAGAGCGGCACTCGATATTGGGCCTTATTTTGGATACCCTCCCCTCCAAAGCCCCATAGGCCCATCCGAGTGTCTCCACCCGAGGCTATTTTCCAACTGCTATTGACGGAGTTAAGAAAAACGCTTCAGGGTACTTGTTCGTGACACAATGACGGATACTTGGAGCGATTTTAAGAATTTTCGTAGGACCCATTTTTTTGCAACAGCCCTCGAAAGACGGCTCTCGATCGAATCGCGATTCGGGGGAAAAAAAATCTTGAATATCAGGGCTCCTATCGGCCATTTGGCACACGGTAATTCAGAGTGGCACTCAATTATATGTCCTCGAAGAGCGGCACTCGATATTGGGCCTTATTTTGGATACCCTCCCCTCCAAAGCCCCATAGGCCCATCCGAGTGTCTCCACCCGAGGCTATTTTCCAACTGCTATTGACGGAGTTAAGAAAAACGCTTCAGGGTACTTGTTCGTGACACAATGACGGATACTTGGAGCGATTTTAAGAATTTTCGTAGGACCCATTTTTTTGCAACAGCCCTCGAAAGACGGCTCTCGATCGAATCGCGATTCGGGGGAAAAAAAATCTTGAATATCAGGGCTCCTATCGGCCATTTGGCACACGGTAATTCAGAGTGGCACTCAATTATATGTCCTCGAAGAGCGGCACTCGATATTGGGCCTTATTTTGGATACCCTCCCCTCCAAAGCCCCATAGGCCCATCCGAGTGTCTCCACCCGAGGCTATTTTCCAACTGCTATTGACGGAGTTAAGAAAAACGCTTCAGGGTACTTGTTCGTGACACAATGACGGATACTTGGAGCGATTTTAAGAATTTTCGTAGGACCCATTTTTTTGCAACAGCCCTCGAAAGACGGCTCTCGATCGAATCGCGATTCGGGGGAAAAAAAATCTTGAATATCAGGGCTCCTATCGGCCATTTGGCACACGGTAATTCAGAGTGGCACTCAATTATATGTCCTCGAAGAGCGGCACTCGATATTGGGCCTTATTTTGGATACCCTCCCCTCCAAAGCCCCATAGGCCCATCCGAGTGTCTCCACCCGAGGCTATTTTCCAACTGCTATTGACGGAGTTAAGAAAAACGCTTCAGGGTACTTGTTCGTGACACAATGACGGATACTTGGAGCGATTTTAAGAATTTTCGTAGGACCCATTTTTTTGCAACAGCCCTCGAAAGACGGCTCTCGATCGAATCGCGATTCGGGGGAAAAAAAATCTTGAATATCATGGCTCCTATCGGCCATTTGGCACACGGTAATTCAGAGTGGCACTCAATTATATGTCCTCGAAGAGCGGCACTCGATATTGGGCCTTATTTTGGATACCCTCCCCTCCAAAGCCCCATAGGCCCATCCGAGTGTCTCCACCCGAGGCTATTTTCCAACTGCTATTGACGGAGTTAAGAAAAACGCTTCAGGGTACTTGTTCGTGACACAATGACGGATACTTGGAGCGATTTTAAGAATTTTCGTAGGACCCATTTTTTTGCAACAGCCCTCGAAAGACGGCTCTCGATCGAATCGCGATTCGGGGGAAAAAAAATCTTGAATATCAGGGCTCCTATCGGCCATTTGGCACACGGTAATTCAGAGTGGCACTCAATTATATGTCCTCGAAGAGCGGCACTCGATATTGGGCCTTATTTTGGATACCCTCCCCTCCAAAGCCCCATAGGCCCATCCGAGTGTCTCCACCCGAGGCTATTTTCCAACTGCTATTGACGGAGTTAAGAAAAACGCTTCAGGGTACTTGTTCGTGACACAATGACGGATACTTGGAGCGATTTTAAGAATTTTCGTAGGACCCATTTTTTTGCAACAGCCCTCGAAAGACGGCTCTCGATCGAATCGCGATTCGGGGGAAAAAAAATCTTGAATATCAGGGCTCCTATCGGCCATTTGGCACACGGTAATTCAGAGTGGCACTCAATTATATGTCCTCGAAGAGCGGCACTCGATATTGGGCCTTATTTTGGATACCCTCCCCTCCAAAGCCCCATAGGCCCATCCGAGTGTCTCCACCCGAGGCTATTTTCCAACTGCTATTGACGGAGTTAAGAAAAACGCTTCAGGGTACTTGTTCGTGACACAATGACGGATACTTGGAGCGATTTTAAGAATTTTCGTAGGACCCATTTTTTTGCAACAGCCCTCGAAAGACGGCTCTCGATCGAATCGCGATTCGGGGGAAAAAAAATCTTGAATATCAGGGCTCCTATCGGCCATTTGGCACACGGTAATTCAGAGTGGCACTCAATTATATGTCCTCGAAGAGCGGCACTCGATATTGGGCCTTATTTTGGATACCCTCCCCTCCAAAGCCCCATAGGCCCATCCGAGTGTCTCCACCCGAGGCTATTTTCCAACTGCTATTGACGGAGTTAAGAAAAACGCTTCAGGGTACTTGTTCGTGACACAATGACGGATACTTGGAGCGATTTTAAGAATTTTCGTAGGACCCATTTTTTTGCAACAGCCCTCGAAAGACGGCTCTCGATCGAATCGCGATTCGGGGGAAAAAAAATCTTGAATATCAGGGCTCCTATCGGCCATTTGGCACACGGTAATTCAGAGTGGCACTCAATTATATGTCCTCGAAGAGCGGCACTCGATATTGGGCCTTATTTTGGATACCCTCCCCTCCAAAGCCCCATAGGCCCATCCGAGTGTCTCCACCCGAGGCTATTTTCCAACTGCTATTGACGGAGTTAAGAAAAACGGTTCAGGGTACTTGTTCGTGACACAATGACGGATACTTGGAGCGATTTTAAGAATTTTCGTAGGACCCATTTTTTTGCAACAGCCCTCGAAAGACGGCTCTCGATCGAATCGCGATTCGAGGGGAAAAAAATCTTGAATATTAGGGCTCCTATCGGCCATTTGGCACACGGTAATTCGGAGTGGCAGTCAATTATATGTCCTCGAAGAGCGGCACTCGATATTGGGCCTTATTTTGGATACCCGCCCCTCCAAAGCCCCATAGGCCCATCCGAGTGTCTCCACCTGATGCTATCTTCCAACTGCTATTGACGGAGTTAAGAAAAACGGTTCAGGGTACTTGTTCGTGACACAATGACGGATACTTGGAGCGATTTTAAGAATTTTCGTAGGACCCATTTTTTTGCAACAGCCCTCGAAAGACGGCTCTCGATCGAATCGCGATTCGGGGGAAAAAAAATCTTGAATATCAGGGCTCCTATCGGCCATTTGGCACACGGTAATTCAGAGTGGCACTCAATTATATGTCCTCGAAGAGCGGCACTCGATATTGGGCCTTATTTTGGATACCCTCCCCTCCAAAGCCCCATAGGCCCATCCGAGTGTCTCCACCCGAGGCTATTTTCCAACTGCTATTGACGGAGTTAAGAAAAACGCTTCAGGGTACTTGTTCGTGACACAATGACGGATACTTGGAGCGATTTTAAGAATTTTCGTAGGACCCATTTTTTTGCAACAGCCCTCGAAAGACGGCTCTCGATCGAATCGCGATTCGGGGGAAAAAAAATCTTGAATATCAGGGCTCCTATCGGCCATTTGGCACACGGTAATTCAGAGTGGCACTCAATTATATGTCCTCGAAGAGCGGCACTCGATATTGGGCCTTATTTTGGATACCCTCCCCTCCAAAGCCCCATAGGCCCATCCGAGTGTCTCCACCCGAGGCTATTTTCCAACTGCTATTGACGGAGTTAAGAAAAACGGTTCAGGGTACTTGTTCGTGACACAATGACGGATACTTGGAGCGATTTTAAGAATTTTCGTAGGACCCATTTTTTTGCAACAGCCCTCGAAAGACGGCTCTCGATCGAATCGCGATTCGGGGGAAAAAAAATCTTGAATATCAGGGCTCCTATCGGCCATTTGGCACACGGTAATTCAGAATGGCACTCAATTATATGTCCTCGAAGAGCGGCACTCGATATTGGGCCTTATTTTGGATACCCTCCCCTCCAAAGCCCCATAGGCCCATCCGAGTGTCTCCACCCGAGGCTATTTTCCAACTGCTATTGACGGAGTTAAGAAAAACGCTTCAGGGTACTTGTTCGTGACACAATGACGGATACTTGGAGCGATTTTAAGAATTTTCGTAGGACCCATTTTTTTGCAACAGCCCTCGAAAGACGGCTCTCGATCGAATCGCGATTCGGGGGAAAAAAAATCTTGAATATCAGGGCTCCTATCGGCCATTTGGCACACGGTAATTCAGAGTGGCACTCAATTATATGTCCTCGAAGAGCGGCACTCGATATTGGGCCTTATTTTGGATACCCTCCCCTCCAAAGCCCCATAGGCCCATCCGAGTGTCTCCACCCGAGGCTATTTTCCAACTGCTATTGACGGAGTTAAGAAAAACGCTTCAGGGTACTTGTTCGTGACACAATGACGGATACTTGGAGCGATTTTAAGAATTTTCGTAGGACCCATTTTTTTGCAACAGCCCTCGAAAGACGGCTCTCGATCGAATCGCGATTCGGGGGAAAAAAAATCTTGAATATCAGGGCTCCTATCGGCCATTTGGCACACGGTAATTCAGAATGGCACTCAATTATATGTCCTCGAAGAGCGGCACTCGATATTGGGCCTTATTTTGGATACCCTCCCCTCCAAAGCCCCATAGGCCCATCCGAGTGTCTCCACCCGAGGCTATTTTCCAACTGCTATTGACGGAGTTAAGAAAAACGCTTCAGGGTACTTGTTCGTGACACAATGACGGATACTTGGAGCGATTTTAAGAATTTTCGTAGGACCCATTTTTTTGCAACAGCCCTCGAAAGACGGCTCTCGATCGAATCGCGATTCGGGGGAAAAAAAATCTTGAATATCAGGGCTCCTATCGGCCATTTGGCACACGGTAATTCAGAATGGCACTCAATTATATGTCCTCGAAGAGCGGCACTCGATATTGGGCCTTATTTTGGATACCCTCCCCTCCAAAGCCCCATAGGCCCATCCGAGTGTCTCCACCCGAGGCTATTTTCCAACTGCTATTGACGGAGTTAAGAAAAACGCTTCAGGGTACTTGTTCGTGACACAATGACGGATACTTGGAGCGATTTTAAGAATTTTCGTAGGACCCATTTTTTTGCAACAGCCCTCGAAAGACGGCTCTCGATCGAATCGCGATTCGGGGGAAAAAAAATCTTGAATATCAGGGCTCCTATCGGCCATTTGGCACACGGTAATTCAGAGTGGCACTCAATTATATGTCCTCGAAGAGCGGCACTCGATATTGGGCCTTATTTTGGATACCCTCCCCTCCAAAGCCCCATAGGCCCATCCGAGTGTCTCCACCCGAGGCTATTTTCCAACTGCTATTGACGGAGTTAAGAAAAACGCTTCAGGGTACTTGTTCGTGACACAATGACGGATACTTGGAGCGATTTTAAGAATTTTCGTAGGACCCATTTTTTTGCAACAGCCCTCGAAAGACGGCTCTCGATCGAATCGCGATTCGGGGGAAAAAAAATCTTGAATATCAGGGCTCCTATCGGCCATTTGGCACACGGTAATTCAGAGTGGCACTCAATTATATGTCCTCGAAGAGCGGCACTCGATATTGGGCCTTATTTTGGATACCCTCCCCTCCAAAGCCCCATAGGCCCATCCGAGTGTCTCCACCCGAGGCTATTTTCCAACTGCTATTGACGGAGTTAAGAAAAACGCTTCAGGGTACTTGTTCGTGACACAATGACGGATACTTGGAGCGATTTTAAGAATTTTCGTAGGACCCATTTTTTTGCAACAGCCCTCGAAAGACGGCTCTCGATCGAATCGCGATTCGGGGGAAAAAAAATCTTGAATATCAGGGCTCCTATCGGCCATTTGGCACACGGTAATTCAGAGTGGCACTCAATTATATGTCCTCGAAGAGCGGCACTCGATATTGGGCCTTATTTTGGATACCCTCCCCTCCAAAGCCCCATAGGCCCATCCGAGTGTCTCCACCCGAGGCTATTTTCCAACTGCTATTGACGGAGTTAAGAAAAACGCTTCAGGGTACTTGTTCGTGACACAATGACGGATACTTGGAGCGATTTTAAGAATTTTCGTAGGACCCATTTTTTTGCAACAGCCCTCGAAAGACGGCTCTCGATCGAATCGCGATTCGGGGGAAAAAAAATCTTGAATATCAGGGCTCCTATCGGCCATTTGGCACACGGTAATTCAGAGTGGCACTCAATTATATGTCCTCGAAGAGCGGCACTCGATATTGGGCCTTATTTTGGATACCCTCCCCTCCAAAGCCCCATAGGCCCATCCGAGTGTCTCCACCCGAGGCTATTTTCCAACTGCTATTGACGGAGTTAAGAAAAACGCTTCAGGGTACTTGTTCGTGACACAATGACGGATACTTGGAGCGATTTTAAGAATTTTCGTAGGACCCATTTTTTTGCAACAGCCCTCGAAAGACGGCTCTCGATCGAATCGCGATTCGGGGGAAAAAAAATCTTGAATATCATGGCTCCTATCGGCCATTTGGCACACGGTAATTCAGAGTGGCACTCAATTATATGTCCTCGAAGAGCGGCACTCGATATTGGGCCTTATTTTGGATACCCTCCCCTCCAAAGCCCCATAGGCCCATCCGAGTGTCTCCACCCGAGGCTATTTTCCAACTGCTATTGACGGAGTTAAGAAAAACGCTTCAGGGTACTTGTTCGTGACACAATGACGGATACTTGGAGCGATTTTAAGAATTTTCGTAGGACCCATTTTTTTGCAACAGCCCTCGAAAGACGGCTCTCGATCGAATCGCGATTCGGGGGAAAAAAAATCTTGAATATCAGGGCTCCTATCGGCCATTTGGCACACGGTAATTCAGAGTGGCACTCAATTATATGTCCTCGAAGAGCGGCACTCGATATTGGGCCTTATTTTGGATACCCTCCCCTCCAAAGCCCCATAGGCCCATCCGAGTGTCTCCACCCGAGGCTATTTTCCAACTGCTATTGACGGAGTTAAGAAAAACGCTTCAGGGTACTTGTTCGTGACACAATGACGGATACTTGGAGCGATTTTAAGAATTTTCGTAGGACCCATTTTTTTGCAACAGCCCTCGAAAGACGGCTCTCGATCGAATCGCGATTCGGGGGAAAAAAAATCTTGAATATCAGGGCTCCTATCGGCCATTTGGCACACGGTAATTCAGAGTGGCACTCAATTATATGTCCTCGAAGAGCGGCACTCGATATTGGGCCTTATTTTGGATACCCTCCCCTCCAAAGCCCCATAGGCCCATCCGAGTGTCTCCACCCGAGGCTATTTTCCAACTGCTATTGACGGAGTTAAGAAAAACGCTTCAGGGTACTTGTTCGTGACACAATGACGGATACTTGGAGCGATTTTAAGAATTTTCGTAGGACCCATTTTTTTGCAACAGCCCTCGAAAGACGGCTCTCGATCGAATCGCGATTCGGGGGAAAAAAAATCTTGAATATCAGGGCTCCTATCGGCCATTTGGCACACGGTAATTCAGAGTGGCACTCAATTATATGTCCTCGAAGAGCGGCACTCGATATTGGGCCTTATTTTGGATACCCTCCCCTCCAAAGCCCCATAGGCCCATCCGAGTGTCTCCACCCGAGGCTATTTTCCAACTGCTATTGACGGAGTTAAGAAAAACGCTTCAGGGTACTTGTTCGTGACACAATGACGGATACTTGGAGCGATTTTAAGAATTTTCGTAGGACCCATTTTTTTGCAACAGCCCTCGAAAGACGGCTCTCGATCGAATCGCGATTCGGGGGAAAAAAAATCTTGAATATCAGGGCTCCTATCGGCCATTTGGCACACGGTAATTCAGAGTGGCACTCAATTATATGTCCTCGAAGAGCGGCACTCGATATTGGGCCTTATTTTGGATACCCTCCCCTCCAAAGCCCCATAGGCCCATCCGAGTGTCTCCACCCGAGGCTATTTTCCAACTGCTATTGACGGAGTTAAGAAAAACGGTTCAGGGTACTTGTTCGTGACACAATGACGGATACTTGGAGCGATTTTAAGAATTTTCGTAGGACCCATTTTTTTGCAACAGCCCTCGAAAGACGGCTCTCGATCGAATCGCGATTCGGGGGAAAAAAAATCTTGAATATCAGGGCTCCTATCGGCCATTTGGCACACGGTAATTCAGAATGGCACTCAATTATATGTCCTCGAAGAGCGGCACTCGATATTGGGCCTTATTTTGGATACCCTCCCCTCCAAAGCCCCATAGGCCCATCCGAGTGTCTCCACCCGAGGCTATTTTCCAACTGCTATTGACGGAGTTAAGAAAAACGCTTCAGGGTACTTGTTCGTGACACAATGACGGATACTTGGAGCGATTTTAAGAATTTTCGTAGGACCCATTTTTTTGCAACAGCCCTCGAAAGACGGCTCTCGATCGAATCGCGATTCGGGGGAAAAAAAATCTTGAATATCAGGGCTCCTATCGGCCATTTGGCACACGGTAATTCAGAGTGGCACTCAATTATATGTCCTCGAAGAGCGGCACTCGATATTGGGCCTTATTTTGGATACCCTCCCCTCCAAAGCCCCATAGGCCCATCCGAGTGTCTCCACCCGAGGCTATTTTCCAACTGCTATTGACGGAGTTAAGAAAAACGGTTCAGGGTACTTGTTCGTGACACAATGACGGATACTTGGAGCGATTTTAAGAATTTTCGTAGGACCCATTTTTTTGCAACAGCCCTCGAAAGACGGCTCTCGATCGAATCGCGATTCGAGGGGAAAAAAATCTTGAATATTAGGGCTCCTATCGGCCATTTGGCACACGGTAATTCGGAGTGGCAGTCAATTATATGTCCTCGAAGAGCGGCACTCGATATTGGGCCTTATTTTGGATACCCGCCCCTCCAAAGCCCCATAGGCCCATCCGAGTGTCTCCACCTGATGCTATCTTCCAACCGCTATTGACGGAGTTAAGAAAAACGGTTCAGGGTACTTGTTCGTGACACAATGACGGATACTTGGAGCGATTTTAAGAATTTTCGTAGGACCCATTTTTTTGCAACAGCCCTCGAAAGACGGCTCTCGATCGAATCGCGATTCGGGGGAAAAAAAATCTTGAATATCAGGGCTCCTATCGGCCATTTGGCACACGGTAATTCAGAGTGGCACTCAATTATATGTCCTCGAAGAGCGGCACTCGATATTGGGCCTTATTTTGGATACCCTCCCCTCCAAAGCCCCATAGGCCCATCCGAGTGTCTCCACCCGAGGCTATTTTCCAACTGCTATTGACGGAGTTAAGAAAAACGCTTCAGGGTACTTGTTCGTGACACAATGACGGATACTTGGAGCGATTTTAAGAATTTTCGTAGGACCCATTTTTTTGCAACAGCCCTCGAAAGACGGCTCTCGATCGAATCGCGATTCGGGGGAAAAAAAATCTTGAATATCAGGGCTCCTATCGGCCATTTGGCACACGGTAATTCAGAGTGGCACTCAATTATATGTCCTCGAAGAGCGGCACTCGATATTGGGCCTTATTTTGGATACCCTCCCCTCCAAAGCCCCATAGGCCCATCCGAGTGTCTCCACCCGAGGCTATTTTCCAACTGCTATTGACGGAGTTAAGAAAAACGGTTCAGGGTACTTGTTCGTGACACAATGACGGATACTTGGAGCGATTTTAAGAATTTTCGTAGGACCCATTTTTTTGCAACAGCCCTCGAAAGACGGCTCTCGATCGAATCGCGATTCGGGGGAAAAAAAATCTTGAATATCAGGGCTCCTATCGGCCATTTGGCACACGGTAATTCAGAATGGCACTCAATTATATGTCCTCGAAGAGCGGCACTCGATATTGGGCCTTATTTTGGATACCCTCCCCTCCAAAGCCCCATAGGCCCATCCGAGTGTCTCCACCCGAGGCTATTTTCCAACTGCTATTGACGGAGTTAAGAAAAACGCTTCAGGGTACTTGTTCGTGACACAATGACGGATACTTGGAGCGATTTTAAGAATTTTCGTAGGACCCATTTTTTTGCAACAGCCCTCGAAAGACGGCTCTCGATCGAATCGCGATTCGGGGGAAAAAAAATCTTGAATATCAGGGCTCCTATCGGCCATTTGGCACACGGTAATTCAGAGTGGCACTCAATTATATGTCCTCGAAGAGCGGCACTCGATATTGGGCCTTATTTTGGATACCCTCCCCTCCAAAGCCCCATAGGCCCATCCGAGTGTCTCCACCCGAGGCTATTTTCCAACTGCTATTGACGGAGTTAAGAAAAACGCTTCAGGGTACTTGTTCGTGACACAATGACGGATACTTGGAGCGATTTTAAGAATTTTCGTAGGACCCATTTTTTTGCAACAGCCCTCGAAAGACGGCTCTCGATCGAATCGCGATTCGGGGGAAAAAAAATCTTGAATATCAGGGCTCCTATCGGCCATTTGGCACACGGTAATTCAGAATGGCACTCAATTATATGTCCTCGAAGAGCGGCACTCGATATTGGGCCTTATTTTGGATACCCTCCCCTCCAAAGCCCCATAGGCCCATCCGAGTGTCTCCACCCGAGGCTATTTTCCAACTGCTATTGACGGAGTTAAGAAAAACGCTTCAGGGTACTTGTTCGTGACACAATGACGGATACTTGGAGCGATTTTAAGAATTTTCGTAGGACCCATTTTTTTGCAACAGCCCTCGAAAGACGGCTCTCGATCGAATCGCGATTCGGGGGAAAAAAAATCTTGAATATCAGGGCTCCTATCGGCCATTTGGCACACGGTAATTCAGAGTGGCACTCAATTATATGTCCTCGAAGAGCGGCACTCGATATTGGGCCTTATTTTGGATACCCTCCCCTCCAAAGCCCCATAGGCCCATCCGAGTGTCTCCACCCGAGGCTATTTTCCAACTGCTATTGACGGAGTTAAGAAAAACGCTTCAGGGTACTTGTTCGTGACACAATGACGGATACTTGGAGCGATTTTAAGAATTTTCGTAGGACCCATTTTTTTGCAACAGCCCTCGAAAGACGGCTCTCGATCGAATCGCGATTCGGGGGAAAAAAAATCTTGAATATCAGGGCTCCTATCGGCCATTTGGCACACGGTAATTCAGAGTGGCACTCAATTATATGTCCTCGAAGAGCGGCACTCGATATTGGGCCTTATTTTGGATACCCTCCCCTCCAAAGCCCCATAGGCCCATCCGAGTGTCTCCACCCGAGGCTATTTTCCAACTGCTATTGACGGAGTTAAGAAAAACGCTTCAGGGTACTTGTTCGTGACACAATGACGGATACTTGGAGCGATTTTAAGAATTTTCGTAGGACCCATTTTTTTGCAACAGCCCTCGAAAGACGGCTCTCGATCGAATCGCGATTCGGGGGAAAAAAAATCTTGAATATCAGGGCTCCTATCGGCCATTTGGCACACGGTAATTCAGAGTGGCACTCAATTATATGTCCTCGAAGAGCGGCACTCGATATTGGGCCTTATTTTGGATACCCTCCCCTCCAAAGCCCCATAGGCCCATCCGAGTGTCTCCACCCGAGGCTATTTTCCAACTGCTATTGACGGAGTTAAGAAAAACGCTTCAGGGTACTTGTTCGTGACACAATGACGGATACTTGGAGCGATTTTAAGAATTTTCGTAGGACCCATTTTTTTGCAACAGCCCTCGAAAGACGGCTCTCGATCGAATCGCGATTCGGGGGAAAAAAAATCTTGAATATCAGGGCTCCTATCGGCCATTTGGCACACGGTAATTCAGAGTGGCACTCAATTATATGTCCTCGAAGAGCGGCACTCGATATTGGGCCTTATTTTGGATACCCTCCCCTCCAAAGCCCCATAGGCCCATCCGAGTGTCTCCACCCGAGGCTATTTTCCAACTGCTATTGACGGAGTTAAGAAAAACGCTTCAGGGTACTTGTTCGTGACACAATGACGGATACTTGGAGCGATTTTAAGAATTTTCGTAGGACCCATTTTTTTGCAACAGCCCTCGAAAGACGGCTCTCGATCGAATCGCGATTCGGGGGAAAAAAAATCTTGAATATCAGGGCTCCTATCGGCCATTTGGCACACGGTAATTCAGAGTGGCACTCAATTATATGTCCTCGAAGAGCGGCACTCGATATTGGGCCTTATTTTGGATACCCTCCCCTCCAAAGCCCCATAGGCCCATCCGAGTGTCTCCACCCGAGGCTATTTTCCAACTGCTATTGACGGAGTTAAGAAAAACGCTTCAGGGTACTTGTTCGTGACACAATGACGGATACTTGGAGCGATTTTAAGAATTTTCGTAGGACCCATTTTTTTGCAACAGCCCTCGAAAGACGGCTCTCGATCGAATCGCGATTCGGGGGAAAAAAAATCTTGAATATCAGGGCTCCTATCGGCCATTTGGCACACGGTAATTCAGAGTGGCACTCAATTATATGTCCTCGAAGAGCGGCACTCGATATTGGGCCTTATTTTGGATACCCTCCCCTCCAAAGCCCCATAGGCCCATCCGAGTGTCTCCACCCGAGGCTATTTTCCAACTGCTATTGACGGAGTTAAGAAAAACGGTTCAGGGTACTTGTTCGTGACACAATGACGGATACTTGGAGCGATTTTAAGAATTTTCGTAGGACCCATTTTTTTGCATCAGCCCTCGAAAGACGGCTCTCGATCGAATCGCGATTCGGGGGAAAAAAAATCTTGAATATCAGGGCTCCTATCGGCCATTTGGCACACGGTAATTCAGAATGGCACTCAATTATATGTCCTCGAAGAGCGGCACTCGATATTGGGCCTTATTTTGGATACCCTCCCCTCCAAAGCCCCATAGGCCCATCCGAGTGTCTCCACCCGAGGCTATTTTCCAACTGCTATTGACGGAGTTAAGAAAAACGCTTCAGGGTACTTGTTCGTGACACAATGACGGATACTTGGAGCGATTTTAAGAATTTTCGTAGGACCCATTTTTTTGCAACAGCCCTCGAAAGACGGCTCTCGATCGAATCGCGATTCGGGGGAAAAAAAATCTTGAATATCAGGGCTCCTATCGGCCATTTGGCACACGGTAATTCAGAGTGGCACTCAATTATATGTCCTCGAAGAGCGGCACTCGATATTGGGCCTTATTTTGGATACCCTCCCCTCCAAAGCCCCATAGGCCCATCCGAGTGTCTCCACCCGAGGCTATTTTCCAACTGCTATTGACGGAGTTAAGAAAAACGGTTCAGGGTACTTGTTCGTGACACAATGACGGATACTTGGAGCGATTTTAAGAATTTTCGTAGGACCCATTTTTTTGCAACAGCCCTCGAAAGACGGCTCTCGATCGAATCGCGATTCGAGGGGAAAAAAATCTTGAATATTAGGGCTCCTATCGGCCATTTGGCACACGGTAATTCGGAGTGGCAGTCAATTATATGTCCTCGAAGAGCGGCACTCGATATTGGGCCTTATTTTGGATACCCGCCCCTCCAAAGCCCCATAGGCCCATCCGAGTGTCTCCACCTGATGCTATCTTCCAACTGCTATTGACGGAGTTAAGAAAAACGGTTCAGGGTACTTGTTCGTGACACAATGACGGATACTTGGAGCGATTTTAAGAATTTTCGTAGGACCCATTTTTTTGCAACAGCCCTCGAAAGACGGCTCTCGATCGAATCGCGATTCGGGGGAAAAAAAATCTTGAATATCAGGGCTCCTATCGGCCATTTGGCACACGGTAATTCAGAGTGGCACTCAATTATATGTCCTCGAAGAGCGGCACTCGATATTGGGCCTTATTTTGGATACCCTCCCCTCCAAAGCCCCATAGGCCCATCCGAGTGTCTCCACCCGAGGCTATTTTCCAACTGCTATTGACGGAGTTAAGAAAAACGCTTCAGGGTACTTGTTCGTGACACAATGACGGATACTTGGAGCGATTTTAAGAATTTTCGTAGGACCCATTTTTTTGCAACAGCCCTCGAAAGACGGCTCTCGATCGAATCGCGATTCGGGGGAAAAAAAATCTTGAATATCAGGGCTCCTATCGGCCATTTGGCACACGGTAATTCAGAGTGGCACTCAATTATATGTCCTCGAAGAGCGGCACTCGATATTGGGCCTTATTTTGGATACCCTCCCCTCCAAAGCCCCATAGGCCCATCCGAGTGTCTCCACCCGAGGCTATTTTCCAACTGCTATTGACGGAGTTAAGAAAAACGGTTCAGGGTACTTGTTCGTGACACAATGACGGATACTTGGAGCGATTTTAAGAATTTTCGTAGGACCCATTTTTTTGCAACAGCCCTCGAAAGACGGCTCTCGATCGAATCGCGATTCGGGGGAAAAAAAATCTTGAATATCAGGGCTCCTATCGGCCATTTGGCACACGGTAATTCAGAATGGCACTCAATTATATGTCCTCGAAGAGCGGCACTCGATATTGGGCCTTATTTTGGATACCCTCCCCTCCAAAGCCCCATAGGCCCATCCGAGTGTCTCCACCCGAGGCTATTTTCCAACTGCTATTGACGGAGTTAAGAAAAACGCTTCAGGGTACTTGTTCGTGACACAATGACGGATACTTGGAGCGATTTTAAGAATTTTCGTAGGACCCATTTTTTTGCAACAGCCCTCGAAAGACGGCTCTCGATCGAATCGCGATTCGGGGGAAAAAAAATCTTGAATATCAGGGCTCCTATCGGCCATTTGGCACACGGTAATTCAGAGTGGCACTCAATTATATGTCCTCGAAGAGCGGCACTCGATATTGGGCCTTATTTTGGATACCCTCCCCTCCAAAGCCCCATAGGCCCATCCGAGTGTCTCCACCCGAGGCTATTTTCCAACTGCTATTGACGGAGTTAAGAAAAACGCTTCAGGGTACTTGTTCGTGACACAATGACGGATACTTGGAGCGATTTTAAGAATTTTCGTAGGACCCATTTTTTTGCAACAGCCCTCGAAAGACGGCTCTCGATCGAATCGCGATTCGGGGGAAAAAAAATCTTGAATATCAGGGCTCCTATCGGCCATTTGGCACACGGTAATTCAGAATGGCACTCAATTATATGTCCTCGAAGAGCGGCACTCGATATTGGGCCTTATTTTGGATACCCTCCCCTCCAAAGCCCCATAGGCCCATCCGAGTGTCTCCACCCGAGGCTATTTTCCAACTGCTATTGACGGAGTTAAGAAAAACGCTTCAGGGTACTTGTTCGTGACACAATGACGGATACTTGGAGCGATTTTAAGAATTTTCGTAGGACCCATTTTTTTGCAACAGCCCTCGAAAGACGGCTCTCGATCGAATCGCGATTCGGGGGAAAAAAAATCTTGAATATCAGGGCTCCTATCGGCCATTTGGCACACGGTAATTCAGAATGGCACTCAATTATATGTCCTCGAAGAGCGGCACTCGATATTGGGCCTTATTTTGGATACCCTCCCCTCCAAAGCCCCATAGGCCCATCCGAGTGTCTCCACCCGAGGCTATTTTCCAACTGCTATTGACGGAGTTAAGAAAAACGCTTCAGGGTACTTGTTCGTGACACAATGACGGATACTTGGAGCGATTTTAAGAATTTTCGTAGGACCCATTTTTTTGCAACAGCCCTCGAAAGACGGCTCTCGATCGAATCGCGATTCGGGGGAAAAAAAATCTTGAATATCAGGGCTCCTATCGGCCATTTGGCACACGGTAATTCAGAGTGGCACTCAATTATATGTCCTCGAAGAGCGGCACTCGATATTGGGCCTTATTTTGGATACCCTCCCCTCCAAAGCCCCATAGGCCCATCCGAGTGTCTCCACCCGAGGCTATTTTCCAACTGCTATTGACGGAGTTAAGAAAAACGCTTCAGGGTACTTGTTCGTGACACAATGACGGATACTTGGAGCGATTTTAAGAATTTTCGTAGGACCCATTTTTTTGCAACAGCCCTCGAAAGACGGCTCTCGATCGAATCGCGATTCGGGGGAAAAAAAATCTTGAATATCAGGGCTCCTATCGGCCATTTGGCACACGGTAATTCAGAGTGGCACTCAATTATATGTCCTCGAAGAGCGGCACTCGATATTGGGCCTTATTTTGGATACCCTCCCCTCCAAAGCCCCATAGGCCCATCCGAGTGTCTCCACCCGAGGCTATTTTCCAACTGCTATTGACGGAGTTAAGAAAAACGCTTCAGGGTACTTGTTCGTGACACAATGACGGATACTTGGAGCGATTTTAAGAATTTTCGTAGGACCCATTTTTTTGCAACAGCCCTCGAAAGACGGCTCTCGATCGAATCGCGATTCGGGGGAAAAAAAATCTTGAATATCAGGGCTCCTATCGGCCATTTGGCACACGGTAATTCAGAGTGGCACTCAATTATATGTCCTCGAAGAGCGGCACTCGATATTGGGCCTTATTTTGGATACCCTCCCCTCCAAAGCCCCATAGGCCCATCCGAGTGTCTCCACCCGAGGCTATTTTCCAACTGCTATTGACGGAGTTAAGAAAAACGCTTCAGGGTACTTGTTCGTGACACAATGACGGATACTTGGAGCGATTTTAAGAATTTTCGTAGGACCCATTTTTTTGCAACAGCCCTCGAAAGACGGCTCTCGATCGAATCGCGATTCGGGGGAAAAAAAATCTTGAATATCAGGGCTCCTATCGGCCATTTGGCACACGGTAATTCAGAGTGGCACTCAATTATATGTCCTCGAAGAGCGGCACTCGATATTGGGCCTTATTTTGGATACCCTCCCCTCCAAAGCCCCATAGGCCCATCCGAGTGTCTCCACCCGAGGCTATTTTCCAACTGCTATTGACGGAGTTAAGAAAAACGGTTCAGGGTACTTGTTCGTGACACAATGACGGATACTTGGAGCGATTTTAAGAATTTTCGTAGGACCCATTTTTTTGCAACAGCCCTCGAAAGACGGCTCTCGATCGAATCGCGATTCGGGGGAAAAAAAATCTTGAATATCAGGGCTCCTATCGGCCATTTGGCACACGGTAATTCAGAATGGCACTCAATTATATGTCCTCGAAGAGCGGCACTCGATATTGGGCCTTATTTTGGATACCCTCCCCTCCAAAGCCCCATAGGCCCATCCGAGTGTCTCCACCCGAGGCTATTTTCCAACTGCTATTGACGGAGTTAAGAAAAACGCTTCAGGGTACTTGTTCGTGACACAATGACGGATACTTGGAGCGATTTTAAGAATTTTCGTAGGACCCATTTTTTTGCAACAGCCCTCGAAAGACGGCTCTCGATCGAATCGCGATTCGGGGGAAAAAAAATCTTGAATATCAGGGCTCCTATCGGCCATTTGGCACACGGTAATTCAGAGTGGCACTCAATTATATGTCCTCGAAGAGCGGCACTCGATATTGGGCCTTATTTTGGATACCCTCCCCTCCAAAGCCCCATAGGCCCATCCGAGTGTCTCCACCCGAGGCTATTTTCCAACTGCTATTGACGGAGTTAAGAAAAACGCTTCAGGGTACTTGTTCGTGACACAATGACGGATACTTGGAGCGATTTTAAGAATTTTCGTAGGACCCATTTTTTTGCAACAGCCCTCGAAAGACGGCTCTCGATCGAATCGCGATTCGGGGGAAAAAAAATCTTGAATATCAGGGCTCCTATCGGCCATTTGGCACACGGTAATTCAGAGTGGCACTCAATTATATGTCCTCGAAGAGCGGCACTCGATATTGGGCCTTATTTTGGATACCCTCCCCTCCAAAGCCCCATAGGCCCATCCGAGTGTCTCCACCCGAGGCTATTTTCCAACTGCTATTGACGGAGTTAAGAAAAACGCTTCAGGGTACTTGTTCGTGACACAATGACGGATACTTGGAGCGATTTTAAGAATTTTCGTAGGACCCATTTTTTTGCAACAGCCCTCGAAAGACGGCTCTCGATCGAATCGCGATTCGGGGGAAAAAAAATCTTGAATATCAGGGCTCCTATCGGCCATTTGGCACACGGTAATTCAGAGTGGCACTCAATTATATGTCCTCGAAGAGCGGCACTCGATATTGGGCCTTATTTTGGATACCCTCCCCTCCAAAGCCCCATAGGCCCATCCGAGTGTCTCCACCCGAGGCTATTTTCCAACTGCTATTGACGGAGTTAAGAAAAACGCTTCAGGGTACTTGTTCGTGACACAATGACGGATACTTGGAGCGATTTTAAGAATTTTCGTAGGACCCATTTTTTTGCAACAGCCCTCGAAAGACGGCTCTCGATCGAATCGCGATTCGGGGGAAAAAAAATCTTGAATATCAGGGCTCCTATCGGCCATTTGGCACACGGTAATTCAGAGTGGCACTCAATTATATGTCCTCGAAGAGCGGCACTCGATATTGGGCCTTATTTTGGATACCCTCCCCTCCAAAGCCCCATAGGCCCATCCGAGTGTCTCCACCCGAGGCTATTTTCCAACTGCTATTGACGGAGTTAAGAAAAACGCTTCAGGGTACTTGTTCGTGACACAATGACGGATACTTGGAGCGATTTTAAGAATTTTCGTAGGACCCATTTTTTTGCAACAGCCCTCGAAAGACGGCTCTCGATCGAATCGCGATTCGGGGGAAAAAAAATCTTGAATATCAGGGCTCCTATCGGCCATTTGGCACACGGTAATTCAGAGTGGCACTCAATTATATGTCCTCGAAGAGCGGCACTCGATATTGGGCCTTATTTTGGATACCCTCCCCTCCAAAGCCCCATAGGCCCATCCGAGTGTCTCCACCCGAGGCTATTTTCCAACTGCTATTGACGGAGTTAAGAAAAACGCTTCAGGGTACTTGTTCGTGACACAATGACGGATACTTGGAGCGATTTTAAGAATTTTCGTAGGACCCATTTTTTTGCAACAGCCCTCGAAAGACGGCTCTCGATCGAATCGCGATTCGGGGGAAAAAAAATCTTGAATATCAGGGCTCCTATCGGCCATTTGGCACACGGTAATTCAGAGTGGCACTCAATTATATGTCCTCGAAGAGCGGCACTCGATATTGGGCCTTATTTTGGATACCCTCCCCTCCAAAGCCCCATAGGCCCATCCGAGTGTCTCCACCCGAGGCTATTTTCCAACTGCTATTGACGGAGTTAAGAAAAACGGTTCAGGGTACTTGTTCGTGACACAATGACGGATACTTGGAGCGATTTTAAGAATTTTCGTAGGACCCATTTTTTTGCAACAGCCCTCGAAAGACGGCTCTCGATCGAATCGCGATTCGGGGGAAAAAAAATCTTGAATATCAGGGCTCCTATCGGCCATTTGGCACACGGTAATTCAGAATGGCACTCAATTATATGTCCTCGAAGAGCGGCACTCGATATTGGGCCTTATTTTGGATACCCTCCCCTCCAAAGCCCCATAGGCCCATCCGAGTGTCTCCACCCGAGGCTATTTTCCAACTGCTATTGACGGAGTTAAGAAAAACGCTTCAGGGTACTTGTTCGTGACACAATGACGGATACTTGGAGCGATTTTAAGAATTTTCGTAGGACCCATTTTTTTGCAACAGCCCTCGAAAGACGGCTCTCGATCGAATCGCGATTCGGGGGAAAAAAAATCTTGAATATCAGGGCTCCTATCGGCCATTTGGCACACGGTAATTCAGAGTGGCACTCAATTATATGTCCTCGAAGAGCGGCACTCGATATTGGGCCTTATTTTGGATACCCTCCCCTCCAAAGCCCCATAGGCCCATCCGAGTGTCTCCACCCGAGGCTATTTTCCAACTGCTATTGACGGAGTTAAGAAAAACGGTTCAGGGTACTTGTTCGTGACACAATGACGGATACTTGGAGCGATTTTAAGAATTTTCGTAGGACCCATTTTTTTGCAACAGCCCTCGAAAGACGGCTCTCGATCGAATCGCGATTCGAGGGGAAAAAAATCTTGAATATTAGGGCTCCTATCGGCCATTTGGCACACGGTAATTCGGAGTGGCAGTCAATTATATGTCCTCGAAGAGCGGCACTCGATATTGGGCCTTATTTTGGATACCCGCCCCTCCAAAGCCCCATAGGCCCATCCGAGTGTCTCCACCTGATGCTATCTTCCAACTGCTATTGACGGAGTTAAGAAAAACGGTTCAGGGTACTTGTTCGTGACACAATGACGGATACTTGGAGCGATTTTAAGAATTTTCGTAGGACCCATTTTTTTGCAACAGCCCTCGAAAGACGGCTCTCGATCGAATCGCGATTCGGGGGAAAAAAAATCTTGAATATCAGGGCTCCTATCGGCCATTTGGCACACGGTAATTCAGAGTGGCACTCAATTATATGTCCTCGAAGAGCGGCACTCGATATTGGGCCTTATTTTGGATACCCTCCCCTCCAAAGCCCCATAGGCCCATCCGAGTGTCTCCACCCGAGGCTATTTTCCAACTGCTATTGACGGAGTTAAGAAAAACGCTTCAGGGTACTTGTTCGTGACACAATGACGGATACTTGGAGCGATTTTAAGAATTTTCGTAGGACCCATTTTTTTGCAACAGCCCTCGAAAGACGGCTCTCGATCGAATCGCGATTCGGGGGAAAAAAAATCTTGAATATCAGGGCTCCTATCGGCCATTTGGCACACGGTAATTCAGAGTGGCACTCAATTATATGTCCTCGAAGAGCGGCACTCGATATTGGGCCTTATTTTGGATACCCTCCCCTCCAAAGCCCCATAGGCCCATCCGAGTGTCTCCACCCGAGGCTATTTTCCAACTGCTATTGACGGAGTTAAGAAAAACGGTTCAGGGTACTTGTTCGTGACACAATGACGGATACTTGGAGCGATTTTAAGAATTTTCGTAGGACCCATTTTTTTGCAACAGCCCTCGAAAGACGGCTCTCGATCGAATCGCGATTCGGGGGAAAAAAAATCTTGAATATCAGGGCTCCTATCGGCCATTTGGCACACGGTAATTCAGAATGGCACTCAATTATATGTCCTCGAAGAGCGGCACTCGATATTGGGCCTTATTTTGGATACCCTCCCCTCCAAAGCCCCATAGGCCCATCCGAGTGTCTCCACCCGAGGCTATTTTCCAACTGCTATTGACGGAGTTAAGAAAAACGCTTCAGGGTACTTGTTCGTGACACAATGACGGATACTTGGAGCGATTTTAAGAATTTTCGTAGGACCCATTTTTTTGCAACAGCCCTCGAAAGACGGCTCTCGATCGAATCGCGATTCGGGGGAAAAAAAATCTTGAATATCAGGGCTCCTATCGGCCATTTGGCACACGGTAATTCAGAGTGGCACTCAATTATATGTCCTCGAAGAGCGGCACTCGATATTGGGCCTTATTTTGGATACCCTCCCCTCCAAAGCCCCATAGGCCCATCCGAGTGTCTCCACCCGAGGCTATTTTCCAACTGCTATTGACGGAGTTAAGAAAAACGGTTCAGGGTACTTGTTCGTGACACAATGACGGATACTTGGAGCGATTTTAAGAATTTTCGTAGGACCCATTTTTTTGCAACAGCCCTCGAAAGACGGCTCTCGATCGAATCGCGATTCGGGGGAAAAAAAATCTTGAATATCAGGGCTCCTATCGGCCATTTGGCACACGGTAATTCAGAGTGGCACTCAATTATATGTCCTCGAAGAGCGGCACTCGATATTGGGCCTTATTTTGGATACCCTCCCCTCCAAAGCCCCATAGGCCCATCCGAGTGTCTCCACCCGAGGCTATTTTCCAACTGCTATTGACGGAGTTAAGAAAAACGGTTCAGGGTACTTGTTCGTGACACAATGACGGATACTTGGAGCGATTTTAAGAATTTTCGTAGGACCCATTTTTTTGCAACAGCCCTCGAAAGACGGCTCTCGATCGAATCGCGATTCGAGGGGAAAAAAATCTTGAATATTAGGGCTCCTATCGGCCATTTGGCACACGGTAATTCGGAGTGGCAGTCAATTATATGTCCTCGAAGAGCGGCACTCGATATTGGGCCTTATTTTGGATACCCGCCCCTCCAAAGCCCCATAGGCCCATCCGAGTGTCTCCACCTGATGCTATCTTCCAACTGCTATTGACGGAGTTAAGAAAAACGGTTCAGGGTACTTGTTCGTGACACCATGACCGATACTTGGAGCGATTTTAAGAATTTTCGTAGGACCCATTTTTTTGCAACAGCCCTCGAAAGACGGCTCTCGATCGAATCGCGATTCGAGGGAAAAAAAATCTTGAATATCAGGGCTCCTATCGTCCATTTGGCACACGGTAATTCAGAGTGGCAGTCAATTATATGTCCTCGAAGAGCGGCACTCGATATTGGGCCTTATTTTGGATACCCGCCCCTCCAAAGCCCCATAGGCCCATCCGAGTGTCTCCACCTGAGGCTATTTTCCAACTGCTATTGACGGAGTTAAGAAAAACGGTTCAGGGTACTTGTTCGTGACACCATGACCGATACTTGGAGCGATTTTAAGAATTTTCGTAGGACCCATTTTTTTGCAACAGCCCTCGAAAGACGGCTCTCGATCGAATCGCGATTCGAGGGAAAAAAAATCTTGAATATCAGGGCTCCTATCGTCCATTTGGCACACGGTAATTCAGAGTGGCAGTCAATTATATGTCCTCGAAGAGCGGCACTCGATATTGGGCCTTATTTTGGATACCCGCCCCTCCAAAGCCCCATAGGCCCATCCGAGTGTCTCCACCTGAGGCTATTTTCCAACTGCTATTGACGGAGTTAAGAAAAACGGTTCAGGGTACTTGTTCGTGACACAATGACGGATACTTGGAGCGATTTTAAGAATTTTCGTAGGACCCATTTTTTTGCAACAGCCCTCGAAAGACGGCTCTCGATCGAATCGCGATTCGGGGGAAAAAAAATCTTGAATATCAGGGCTCCTATCGGCCATTTGGCACACGGTAATTCAGAGTGGCACTCAATTATATGTCCTCGAAGAGCGGCACTCGATATTGGGCCTTATTTTGGATACCCTCCCCTCCAAAGCCCCATAGGCCCATCCGAGTGTCTCCACCCGAGGCTATTTTCCAACTGCTATTGACGGAGTTAAGAAAAACGCTTCAGGGTACTTGTTCGTGACACAATGACGGATACTTGGAGCGATTTTAAGAATTTTCGTAGGACCCATTTTTTTGCAACAGCCCTCGAAAGACGGCTCTCGATCGAATCGCGATTCGGGGGAAAAAAAATCTTGAATATCAGGGCTCCTATCGGCCATTTGGCACACGGTAATTCAGAATGGCACTCAATTATATGTCCTCGAAGAGCGGCACTCGATATTGGGCCTTATTTTGGATACCCTCCCCTCCAAAGCCCCATAGGCCCATCCGAGTGTCTCCACCCGAGGCTATTTTCCAACTGCTATTGACGGAGTTAAGAAAAACGCTTCAGGGTACTTGTTCGTGACACAATGACGGATACTTGGAGCGATTTTAAGAATTTTCGTAGGACCCATTTTTTTGCAACAGCCCTCGAAAGACGGCTCCCGATCGAATCGCGATTCGGGGGAAAAAAAATCTTGAATATCAGGGCTCCTATCGGCCATTTGGCACACGGTAATTCAGAGTGGCACTCAATTATATGTCCTCGAAGAGCGGCACTCGATATTGGGCCTTATTTTGGATACCCTCCCCTCCAAAGCCCCATAGGCCCATCCGAGTGTCTCCACCCGAGGCTATTTTCCAACTGCTATTGACGGAGTTAAGAAAAACGCTTCAGGGTACTTGTTCGTGACACAATGACGGATACTTGGAGCGATTTTAAGAATTTTCGTAGGACCCATTTTTTTGCAACAGCCCTCGAAAGACGGCTCTCGATCGAATCGCGATTCGGGGGAAAAAAAATCTTGAATATCAGGGCTCCTATCGGCCATTTGGCACACGGTAATTCAGAGTGGCACTCAATTATATGTCCTCGAAGAGCGGCACTCGATATTGGGCCTTATTTTGGATACCCTCCCCTCCAAAGCCCCATAGGCCCATCCGAGTGTCTCCACCCGAGGCTATTTTCCAACTGCTATTGACGGAGTTAAGAAAAACGCTTCAGGGTACTTGTTCGTGACACAATGACGGATACTTGGAGCGATTTTAAGAATTTTCGTAGGACCCATTTTTTTGCAACAGCCCTCGAAAGACGGCTCTCGATCGAATCGCGATTCGGGGGAAAAAAAATCTTGAATATCAGGGCTCCTATCGGCCATTTGGCACACGGTAATTCAGAGTGGCACTCAATTATATGTCCTCGAAGAGCGGCACTCGATATTGGGCCTTATTTTGGATACCCTCCCCTCCAAAGCCCCATAGGCCCATCCGAGTGTCTCCACCCGAGGCTATTTTCCAACTGCTATTGACGGAGTTAAGAAAAACGCTTCAGGGTACTTGTTCGTGACACAATGACGGATACTTGGAGCGATTTTAAGAATTTTCGTAGGACCCATTTTTTTGCAACAGCCCTCGAAAGACGGCTCTCGATCGAATCGCGATTCGGGGGAAAAAAAATCTTGAATATCAGGGCTCCTATCGGCCATTTGGCACACGGTAATTCAGAGTGGCACTCAATTATATGTCCTCGAAGAGCGGCACTCGATATTGGGCCTTATTTTGGATACCCTCCCCTCCAAAGCCCCATAGGCCCATCCGAGTGTCTCCACCCGAGGCTATTTTCCAACTGCTATTGACGGAGTTAAGAAAAACGCTTCAGGGTACTTGTTCGTGACACAATGACGGATACTTGGAGCGATTTTAAGAATTTTCGTAGGACCCATTTTTTTGCAACAGCCCTCGAAAGACGGCTCTCGATCGAATCGCGATTCGGGGGAAAAAAAATCTTGAATATCAGGGCTCCTATCGGCCATTTGGCACACGGTAATTCAGAGTGGCACTCAATTATATGTCCTCGAAGAGCGGCACTCGATATTGGGCCTTATTTTGGATACCCTCCCCTCCAAAGCCCCATAGGCCCATCCGAGTGTCTCCACCCGAGGCTATTTTCCAACTGCTATTGACGGAGTTAAGAAAAACGCTTCAGGGTACTTGTTCGTGACACAATGACGGATACTTGGAGCGATTTTAAGAATTTTCGTAGGACCCATTTTTTTGCAACAGCCCTCGAAAGACGGCTCTCGATCGAATCGCGATTCGGGGGAAAAAAAATCTTGAATATCAGGGCTCCTATCGGCCATTTGGCACACGGTAATTCAGAGTGGCACTCAATTATATGTCCTCGAAGAGCGGCACTCGATATTGGGCCTTATTTTGGATACCCTCCCCTCCAAAGCCCCATAGGCCCATCCGAGTGTCTCCACCCGAGGCTATTTTCCAACTGCTATTGACGGAGTTAAGAAAAACGCTTCAGGGTACTTGTTCGTGACACAATGACGGATACTTGGAGCGATTTTAAGAATTTTCGTAGGACCCATTTTTTTGCAACAGCCCTCGAAAGACGGCTCTCGATCGAATCGCGATTCGGGGGAAAAAAAATCTTGAATATCAGGGCTCCTATCGGCCATTTGGCACACGGTAATTCAGAGTGGCACTCAATTATATGTCCTCGAAGAGCGGCACTCGATATTGGGCCTTATTTTGGATACCCTCCCCTCCAAAGCCCCATAGGCCCATCCGAGTGTCTCCACCCGAGGCTATTTTCCAACTGCTATTGACGGAGTTAAGAAAAACGGTTCAGGGTACTTGTTCGTGACACAATGACGGATACTTGGAGCGATTTTAAGAATTTTCGTAGGACCCATTTTTTTGCATCAGCCCTCGAAAGACGGCTCTCGATCGAATCGCGATTCGGGGGAAAAAAAATCTTGAATATCAGGGCTCCTATCGGCCATTTGGCACACGGTAATTCAGAATGGCACTCAATTATATGTCCTCGAAGAGCGGCACTCGATATTGGGCCTTATTTTGGATACCCTCCCCTCCAAAGCCCCATAGGCCCATCCGAGTGTCTCCACCCGAGGCTATTTTCCAACTGCTATTGACGGAGTTAAGAAAAACGCTTCAGGGTACTTGTTCGTGACACAATGACGGATACTTGGAGCGATTTTAAGAATTTTCGTAGGACCCATTTTTTTGCAACAGCCCTCGAAAGACGGCTCTCGATCGAATCGCGATTCGGGGGAAAAAAAATCTTGAATATCAGGGCTCCTATCGGCCATTTGGCACACGGTAATTCAGAGTGGCACTCAATTATATGTCCTCGAAGAGCGGCACTCGATATTGGGCCTTATTTTGGATACCCTCCCCTCCAAAGCCCCATAGGCCCATCCGAGTGTCTCCACCCGAGGCTATTTTCCAACTGCTATTGACGGAGTTAAGAAAAACGGTTCAGGGTACTTGTTCGTGACACAATGACGGATACTTGGAGCGATTTTAAGAATTTTCGTAGGACCCATTTTTTTGCAACAGCCCTCGAAAGACGGCTCTCGATCGAATCGCGATTCGAGGGGAAAAAAATCTTGAATATTAGGGCTCCTATCGGCCATTTGGCACACGGTAATTCGGAGTGGCAGTCAATTATATGTCCTCGAAGAGCGGCACTCGATATTGGGCCTTATTTTGGATACCCGCCCCTCCAAAGCCCCATAGGCCCATCCGAGTGTCTCCACCTGATGCTATCTTCCAACTGCTATTGACGGAGTTAAGAAAAACGGTTCAGGGTACTTGTTCGTGACACAATGACGGATACTTGGAGCGATTTTAAGAATTTTCGTAGGACCCATTTTTTTGCAACAGCCCTCGAAAGACGGCTCTCGATCGAATCGCGATTCGGGGGAAAAAAAATCTTGAATATCAGGGCTCCTATCGGCCATTTGGCACACGGTAATTCAGAGTGGCACTCAATTATATGTCCTCGAAGAGCGGCACTCGATATTGGGCCTTATTTTGGATACCCTCCCCTCCAAAGCCCCATAGGCCCATCCGAGTGTCTCCACCCGAGGCTATTTTCCAACTGCTATTGACGGAGTTAAGAAAAACGCTTCAGGGTACTTGTTCGTGACACAATGACGGATACTTGGAGCGATTTTAAGAATTTTCGTAGGACCCATTTTTTTGCAACAGCCCTCGAAAGACGGCTCTCGATCGAATCGCGATTCGGGGGAAAAAAAATCTTGAATATCAGGGCTCCTATCGGCCATTTGGCACACGGTAATTCAGAGTGGCACTCAATTATATGTCCTCGAAGAGCGGCACTCGATATTGGGCCTTATTTTGGATACCCTCCCCTCCAAAGCCCCATAGGCCCATCCGAGTGTCTCCACCCGAGGCTATTTTCCAACTGCTATTGACGGAGTTAAGAAAAACGGTTCAGGGTACTTGTTCGTGACACAATGACGGATACTTGGAGCGATTTTAAGAATTTTCGTAGGACCCATTTTTTTGCAACAGCCCTCGAAAGACGGCTCTCGATCGAATCGCGATTCGGGGGAAAAAAAATCTTGAATATCAGGGCTCCTATCGGCCATTTGGCACACGGTAATTCAGAATGGCACTCAATTATATGTCCTCGAAGAGCGGCACTCGATATTGGGCCTTATTTTGGATACCCTCCCCTCCAAAGCCCCATAGGCCCATCCGAGTGTCTCCACCCGAGGCTATTTTCCAACTGCTATTGACGGAGTTAAGAAAAACGCTTCAGGGTACTTGTTCGTGACACAATGACGGATACTTGGAGCGATTTTAAGAATTTTCGTAGGACCCATTTTTTTGCAACAGCCCTCGAAAGACGGCTCTCGATCGAATCGCGATTCGGGGGAAAAAAAATCTTGAATATCAGGGCTCCTATCGGCCATTTGGCACACGGTAATTCAGAGTGGCACTCAATTATATGTCCTCGAAGAGCGGCACTCGATATTGGGCCTTATTTTGGATACCCTCCCCTCCAAAGCCCCATAGGCCCATCCGAGTGTCTCCACCCGAGGCTATTTTCCAACTGCTATTGACGGAGTTAAGAAAAACGCTTCAGGGTACTTGTTCGTGACACAATGACGGATACTTGGAGCGATTTTAAGAATTTTCGTAGGACCCATTTTTTTGCAACAGCCCTCGAAAGACGGCTCTCGATCGAATCGCGATTCGGGGGAAAAAAAATCTTGAATATCAGGGCTCCTATCGGCCATTTGGCACACGGTAATTCAGAATGGCACTCAATTATATGTCCTCGAAGAGCGGCACTCGATATTGGGCCTTATTTTGGATACCCTCCCCTC
Source organism: Stenichneumon culpator (assembly GCA_964017025.1). Lineage (NCBI taxonomy): Eukaryota > Metazoa > Arthropoda > Insecta > Hymenoptera > Ichneumonidae > Stenichneumon > Stenichneumon culpator. The sequence goes on from CAXHKB010000051.1 coordinate 35,501, forward strand.
CAAAGCCCCATAGGCCCATCCGAGTGTCTCCACCCGAGGCTATTTTCCAACTGCTATTGACGGAGTTAAGAAAAACGCTTCAGGGTACTTGTTCGTGACACAATGACGGATACTTGGAGCGATTTTAAGAATTTTCGTAGGACCCATTTTTTTGCAACAGCCCTCGAAAGACGGCTCTCGATCGAATCGCGATTCGGGGGAAAAAAAATCTTGAATATCAGGGCTCCTATCGGCCATTTGGCACACGGTAATTCAGAATGGCACTCAATTATATGTCCTCGAAGAGCGGCACTCGATATTGGGCCTTATTTTGGATACCCTCCCCTCCAAAGCCCCATAGGCCCATCCGAGTGTCTCCACCCGAGGCTATTTTCCAACTGCTATTGACGGAGTTAAGAAAAACGCTTCAGGGTACTTGTTCGTGACACAATGACGGATACTTGGAGCGATTTTAAGAATTTTCGTAGGACCCATTTTTTTGCAACAGCCCTCGAAAGACGGCTCTCGATCGAATCGCGATTCGGGGGAAAAAAAATCTTGAATATCAGGGCTCCTATCGGCCATTTGGCACACGGTAATTCAGAGTGGCACTCAATTATATGTCCTCGAAGAGCGGCACTCGATATTGGGCCTTATTTTGGATACCCTCCCCTCCAAAGCCCCATAGGCCCATCCGAGTGTCTCCACCCGAGGCTATTTTCCAACTGCTATTGACGGAGTTAAGAAAAACGCTTCAGGGTACTTGTTCGTGACACAATGACGGATACTTGGAGCGATTTTAAGAATTTTCGTAGGACCCATTTTTTTGCAACAGCCCTCGAAAGACGGCTCTCGATCGAATCGCGATTCGGGGGAAAAAAAATCTTGAATATCAGGGCTCCTATCGGCCATTTGGCACACGGTAATTCAGAGTGGCACTCAATTATATGTCCTCGAAGAGCGGCACTCGATATTGGGCCTTATTTTGGATACCCTCCCCTCCAAAGCCCCATAGGCCCATCCGAGTGTCTCCACCCGAGGCTATTTTCCAACTGCTATTGACGGAGTTAAGAAAAACGCTTCAGGGTACTTGTTCGTGACACAATGACGGATACTTGGAGCGATTTTAAGAATTTTCGTAGGACCCATTTTTTTGCAACAGCCCTCGAAAGACGGCTCTCGATCGAATCGCGATTCGGGGGAAAAAAAATCTTGAATATCAGGGCTCCTATCGGCCATTTGGCACACGGTAATTCAGAGTGGCACTCAATTATATGTCCTCGAAGAGCGGCACTCGATATTGGGCCTTATTTTGGATACCCTCCCCTCCAAAGCCCCATAGGCCCATCCGAGTGTCTCCACCCGAGGCTATTTTCCAACTGCTATTGACGGAGTTAAGAAAAACGCTTCAGGGTACTTGTTCGTGACACAATGACGGATACTTGGAGCGATTTTAAGAATTTTCGTAGGACCCATTTTTTTGCAACAGCCCTCGAAAGACGGCTCTCGATCGAATCGCGATTCGGGGGAAAAAAAATCTTGAATATCAGGGCTCCTATCGGCCATTTGGCACACGGTAATTCAGAGTGGCACTCAATTATATGTCCTCGAAGAGCGGCACTCGATATTGGGCCTTATTTTGGATACCCTCCCCTCCAAAGCCCCATAGGCCCATCCGAGTGTCTCCACCCGAGGCTATTTTCCAACTGCTATTGACGGAGTTAAGAAAAACGGTTCAGGGTACTTGTTCGTGACACAATGACGGATACTTGGAGCGATTTTAAGAATTTTCGTAGGACCCATTTTTTTGCAACAGCCCTCGAAAGACGGCTCTCGATCGAATCGCGATTCGGGGGAAAAAAAATCTTGAATATCAGGGCTCCTATCGGCCATTTGGCACACGGTAATTCAGAATGGCACTCAATTATATGTCCTCGAAGAGCGGCACTCGATATTGGGCCTTATTTTGGATACCCTCCCCTCCAAAGCCCCATAGGCCCATCCGAGTGTCTCCACCCGAGGCTATTTTCCAACTGCTATTGACGGAGTTAAGAAAAACGCTTCAGGGTACTTGTTCGTGACACAATGACGGATACTTGGAGCGATTTTAAGAATTTTCGTAGGACCCATTTTTTTGCAACAGCCCTCGAAAGACGGCTCTCGATCGAATCGCGATTCGGGGGAAAAAAAATCTTGAATATCAGGGCTCCTATCGGCCATTTGGCACACGGTAATTCAGAGTGGCACTCAATTATATGTCCTCGAAGAGCGGCACTCGATATTGGGCCTTATTTTGGATACCCTCCCCTCCAAAGCCCCATAGGCCCATCCGAGTGTCTCCACCCGAGGCTATTTTCCAACTGCTATTGACGGAGTTAAGAAAAACGCTTCAGGGTACTTGTTCGTGACACAATGACGGATACTTGGAGCGATTTTAAGAATTTTCGTAGGACCCATTTTTTTGCAACAGCCCTCGAAAGACGGCTCTCGATCGAATCGCGATTCGGGGGAAAAAAAATCTTGAATATCAGGGCTCCTATCGGCCATTTGGCACACGGTAATTCAGAATGGCACTCAATTATATGTCCTCGAAGAGCGGCACTCGATATTGGGCCTTATTTTGGATACCCTCCCCTCCAAAGCCCCATAGGCCCATCCGAGTGTCTCCACCCGAGGCTATTTTCCAACTGCTATTGACGGAGTTAAGAAAAACGCTTCAGGGTACTTGTTCGTGACACAATGACGGATACTTGGAGCGATTTTAAGAATTTTCGTAGGACCCATTTTTTTGCAACAGCCCTCGAAAGACGGCTCTCGATCGAATCGCGATTCGGGGGAAAAAAAATCTTGAATATCAGGGCTCCTATCGGCCATTTGGCACACGGTAATTCAGAGTGGCACTCAATTATATGTCCTCGAAGAGCGGCACTCGATATTGGGCCTTATTTTGGATACCCTCCCCTCCAAAGCCCCATAGGCCCATCCGAGTGTCTCCACCCGAGGCTATTTTCCAACTGCTATTGACGGAGTTAAGAAAAACGCTTCAGGGTACTTGTTCGTGACACAATGACGGATACTTGGAGCGATTTTAAGAATTTTCGTAGGACCCATTTTTTTGCAACAGCCCTCGAAAGACGGCTCTCGATCGAATCGCGATTCGGGGGAAAAAAAATCTTGAATATCAGGGCTCCTATCGGCCATTTGGCACACGGTAATTCAGAGTGGCACTCAATTATATGTCCTCGAAGAGCGGCACTCGATATTGGGCCTTATTTTGGATACCCTCCCCTCCAAAGCCCCATAGGCCCATCCGAGTGTCTCCACCCGAGGCTATTTTCCAACTGCTATTGACGGAGTTAAGAAAAACGCTTCAGGGTACTTGTTCGTGACACAATGACGGATACTTGGAGCGATTTTAAGAATTTTCGTAGGACCCATTTTTTTGCAACAGCCCTCGAAAGACGGCTCTCGATCGAATCGCGATTCGGGGGAAAAAAAATCTTGAATATCAGGGCTCCTATCGGCCATTTGGCACACGGTAATTCAGAGTGGCACTCAATTATATGTCCTCGAAGAGCGGCACTCGATATTGGGCCTTATTTTGGATACCCTCCCCTCCAAAGCCCCATAGGCCCATCCGAGTGTCTCCACCCGAGGCTATTTTCCAACTGCTATTGACGGAGTTAAGAAAAACGCTTCAGGGTACTTGTTCGTGACACAATGACGGATACTTGGAGCGATTTTAAGAATTTTCGTAGGACCCATTTTTTTGCAACAGCCCTCGAAAGACGGCTCTCGATCGAATCGCGATTCGGGGGAAAAAAAATCTTGAATATCAGGGCTCCTATCGGCCATTTGGCACACGGTAATTCAGAGTGGCACTCAATTATATGTCCTCGAAGAGCGGCACTCGATATTGGGCCTTATTTTGGATACCCTCCCCTCCAAAGCCCCATAGGCCCATCCGAGTGTCTCCACCCGAGGCTATTTTCCAACTGCTATTGACGGAGTTAAGAAAAACGCTTCAGGGTACTTGTTCGTGACACAATGACGGATACTTGGAGCGATTTTAAGAATTTTCGTAGGACCCATTTTTTTGCAACAGCCCTCGAAAGACGGCTCTCGATCGAATCGCGATTCGGGGGAAAAAAAATCTTGAATATCAGGGCTCCTATCGGCCATTTGGCACACGGTAATTCAGAGTGGCACTCAATTATATGTCCTCGAAGAGCGGCACTCGATATTGGGCCTTATTTTGGATACCCTCCCCTCCAAAGCCCCATAGGCCCATCCGAGTGTCTCCACCCGAGGCTATTTTCCAACTGCTATTGACGGAGTTAAGAAAAACGGTTCAGGGTACTTGTTCGTGACACAATGACGGATACTTGGAGCGATTTTAAGAATTTTCGTAGGACCCATTTTTTTGCAACAGCCCTCGAAAGACGGCTCTCGATCGAATCGCGATTCGGGGGAAAAAAAATCTTGAATATCAGGGCTCCTATCGGCCATTTGGCACACGGTAATTCAGAATGGCACTCAATTATATGTCCTCGAAGAGCGGCACTCGATATTGGGCCTTATTTTGGATACCCTCCCCTCCAAAGCCCCATAGGCCCATCCGAGTGTCTCCACCCGAGGCTATTTTCCAACTGCTATTGACGGAGTTAAGAAAAACGCTTCAGGGTACTTGTTCGTGACACAATGACGGATACTTGGAGCGATTTTAAGAATTTTCGTAGGACCCATTTTTTTGCAACAGCCCTCGAAAGACGGCTCTCGATCGAATCGCGATTCGGGGGAAAAAAAATCTTGAATATCAGGGCTCCTATCGGCCATTTGGCACACGGTAATTCAGAGTGGCACTCAATTATATGTCCTCGAAGAGCGGCACTCGATATTGGGCCTTATTTTGGATACCCTCCCCTCCAAAGCCCCATAGGCCCATCCGAGTGTCTCCACCCGAGGCTATTTTCCAACTGCTATTGACGGAGTTAAGAAAAACGGTTCAGGGTACTTGTTCGTGACACAATGACGGATACTTGGAGCGATTTTAAGAATTTTCGTAGGACCCATTTTTTTGCAACAGCCCTCGAAAGACGGCTCTCGATCGAATCGCGATTCGAGGGGAAAAAAATCTTGAATATTAGGGCTCCTATCGGCCATTTGGCACACGGTAATTCAGAGTGGCACTCAATTATATGTCCTCGAAGAGCGGCACTCGATATTGGGCCTTATTTTGGATACCCTCCCCTCCAAAGCCCCATAGGCCCATCCGAGTGTCTCCACCCGAGGCTATTTTCCAACTGCTATTGACGGAGTTAAGAAAAACGGTTCAGGGTACTTGTTCGTGACACAATGACGGATACTTGGAGCGATTTTAAGAATTTTCGTAGGACCCATTTTTTTGCAACAGCCCTCGAAAGACGGCTCTCGATCGAATCGCGATTCGGGGGAAAAAAAATCTTGAATATCAGGGCTCCTATCGGCCATTTGGCACACGGTAATTCAGAGTGGCACTCAATTATATGTCCTCGAAGAGCGGCACTCGATATTGGGCCTTATTTTGGATACCCTCCCCTCCAAAGCCCCATAGGCCCATCCGAGTGTCTCCACCCGAGGCTATTTTCCAACTGCTATTGACGGAGTTAAGAAAAACGCTTCAGGGTACTTGTTCGTGACACAATGACGGATACTTGGAGCGATTTTAAGAATTTTCGTAGGACCCATTTTTTTGCAACAGCCCTCGAAAGACGGCTCTCGATCGAATCGCGATTCGGGGGAAAAAAAATCTTGAATATCAGGGCTCCTATCGGCCATTTGGCACACGGTAATTCAGAGTGGCACTCAATTATATGTCCTCGAAGAGCGGCACTCGATATTGGGCCTTATTTTGGATACCCTCCCCTCCAAAGCCCCATAGGCCCATCCGAGTGTCTCCACCCGAGGCTATTTTCCAACTGCTATTGACGGAGTTAAGAAAAACGCTTCAGGGTACTTGTTCGTGACACAATGACGGATACTTGGAGCGATTTTAAGAATTTTCGTAGGACCCATTTTTTTGCAACAGCCCTCGAAAGACGGCTCTCGATCGAATCGCGATTCGGGGGAAAAAAAATCTTGAATATCAGGGCTCCTATCGGCCATTTGGCACACGGTAATTCAGAGTGGCACTCAATTATATGTCCTCGAAGAGCGGCACTCGATATTGGGCCTTATTTTGGATACCCTCCCCTCCAAAGCCCCATAGGCCCATCCGAGTGTCTCCACCCGAGGCTATTTTCCAACTGCTATTGACGGAGTTAAGAAAAACGGTTCAGGGTACTTGTTCGTGACACAATGACGGATACTTGGAGCGATTTTAAGAATTTTCGTAGGACCCATTTTTTTGCAACAGCCCTCGAAAGACGGCTCTCGATCGAATCGCGATTCGGGGGAAAAAAAATCTTGAATATCAGGGCTCCTATCGGCCATTTGGCACACGGTAATTCAGAGTGGCACTCAATTATATGTCCTCGAAGAGCGGCACTCGATATTGGGCCTTATTTTGGATACCCTCCCCTCCAAAGCCCCATAGGCCCATCCGAGTGTCTCCACCCGAGGCTATTTTCCAACTGCTATTGACGGAGTTAAGAAAAACGCTTCAGGGTACTTGTTCGTGACACAATGACGGATACTTGGAGCGATTTTAAGAATTTTCGTAGGACCCATTTTTTTGCAACAGCCCTCGAAAGACGGCTCTCGATCGAATCGCGATTCGGGGGAAAAAAAATCTTGAATATCAGGGCTCCTATCGGCCATTTGGCACACGGTAATTCAGAGTGGCACTCAATTATATGTCCTCGAAGAGCGGCACTCGATATTGGGCCTTATTTTGGATACCCTCCCCTCCAAAGCCCCATAGGCCCATCCGAGTGTCTCCACCCGAGGCTATTTTCCAACTGCTATTGACGGAGTTAAGAAAAACGCTTCAGGGTACTTGTTCGTGACACAATGACGGATACTTGGAGCGATTTTAAGAATTTTCGTAGGACCCATTTTTTTGCAACAGCCCTCGAAAGACGGCTCTCGATCGAATCGCGATTCGGGGGAAAAAAAATCTTGAATATCAGGGCTCCTATCGGCCATTTGGCACACGGTAATTCAGAGTGGCACTCAATTATATGTCCTCGAAGAGCGGCACTCGATATTGGGCCTTATTTTGGATACCCTCCCCTCCAAAGCCCCATAGGCCCATCCGAGTGTCTCCACCCGAGGCTATTTTCCAACTGCTATTGACGGAGTTAAGAAAAACGCTTCAGGGTACTTGTTCGTGACACAATGACGGATACTTGGAGCGATTTTAAGAATTTTCGTAGGACCCATTTTTTTGCAACAGCCCTCGAAAGACGGCTCTCGATCGAATCGCGATTCGGGGGAAAAAAAATCTTGAATATCAGGGCTCCTATCGGCCATTTGGCACACGGTAATTCAGAGTGGCACTCAATTATATGTCCTCGAAGAGCGGCACTCGATATTGGGCCTTATTTTGGATACCCTCCCCTCCAAAGCCCCATAGGCCCATCCGAGTGTCTCCACCCGAGGCTATTTTCCAACTGCTATTGACGGAGTTAAGAAAAACGCTTCAGGGTACTTGTTCGTGACACAATGACGGATACTTGGAGCGATTTTAAGAATTTTCGTAGGACCCATTTTTTTGCAACAGCCCTCGAAAGACGGCTCTCGATCGAATCGCGATTCGGGGGAAAAAAAATCTTGAATATCAGGGCTCCTATCGGCCATTTGGCACACGGTAATTCAGAGTGGCACTCAATTATATGTCCTCGAAGAGCGGCACTCGATATTGGGCCTTATTTTGGATACCCTCCCCTCCAAAGCCCCATAGGCCCATCCGAGTGTCTCCACCCGAGGCTATTTTCCAACTGCTATTGACGGAGTTAAGAAAAACGGTTCAGGGTACTTGTTCGTGACACAATGACGGATACTTGGAGCGATTTTAAGAATTTTCGTAGGACCCATTTTTTTGCAACAGCCCTCGAAAGACGGCTCTCGATCGAATCGCGATTCGGGGGAAAAAAAATCTTGAATATCAGGGCTCCTATCGGCCATTTGGCACACGGTAATTCAGAATGGCACTCAATTATATGTCCTCGAAGAGCGGCACTCGATATTGGGCCTTATTTTGGATACCCTCCCCTCCAAAGCCCCATAGGCCCATCCGAGTGTCTCCACCCGAGGCTATTTTCCAACTGCTATTGACGGAGTTAAGAAAAACGCTTCAGGGTACTTGTTCGTGACACAATGACGGATACTTGGAGCGATTTTAAGAATTTTCGTAGGACCCATTTTTTTGCAACAGCCCTCGAAAGACGGCTCTCGATCGAATCGCGATTCGGGGGAAAAAAAATCTTGAATATCAGGGCTCCTATCGGCCATTTGGCACACGGTAATTCAGAGTGGCACTCAATTATATGTCCTCGAAGAGCGGCACTCGATATTGGGCCTTATTTTGGATACCCTCCCCTCCAAAGCCCCATAGGCCCATCCGAGTGTCTCCACCCGAGGCTATTTTCCAACTGCTATTGACGGAGTTAAGAAAAACGGTTCAGGGTACTTGTTCGTGACACAATGACGGATACTTGGAGCGATTTTAAGAATTTTCGTAGGACCCATTTTTTTGCAACAGCCCTCGAAAGACGGCTCTCGATCGAATCGCGATTCGAGGGGAAAAAAATCTTGAATATTAGGGCTCCTATCGGCCATTTGGCACACGGTAATTCGGAGTGGCAGTCAATTATATGTCCTCGAAGAGCGGCACTCGATATTGGGCCTTATTTTGGATACCCGCCCCTCCAAAGCCCCATAGGCCCATCCGAGTGTCTCCACCTGATGCTATCTTCCAACTGCTATTGACGGAGTTAAGAAAAACGGTTCAGGGTACTTGTTCGTGACACCATGACCGATACTTGGAGCGATTTTAAGAATTTTCGTAGGACCCATTTTTTTGCAACAGCCCTCGAAAGACGGCTCTCGATCGAATCGCGATTCGAGGGAAAAAAAATCTTGAATATCAGGGCTCCTATCGTCCATTTGGCACACGGTAATTCAGAGTGGCAGTCAATTATATGTCCTCGAAGAGCGGCACTCGATATTGGGCCTTATTTTGGATACCCGCCCCTCCAAAGCCCCATAGGCCCATCCGAGTGTCTCCACCTGAGGCTATTTTCCAACTGCTATTGACGGAGTTAAGAAAAACGGTTCAGGGTACTTGTTCGTGACACAATGACGGATACTTGGAGCGATTTTAAGAATTTTCGTAGGACCCATTTTTTTGCAACAGCCCTCGAAAGACGGCTCTCGATCGAATCGCGATTCGGGGGAAAAAAAATCTTGAATATCAGGGCTCCTATCGGCCATTTGGCACACGGTAATTCAGAGTGGCACTCAATTATATGTCCTCGAAGAGCGGCACTCGATATTGGGCCTTATTTTGGATACCCTCCCCTCCAAAGCCCCATAGGCCCATCCGAGTGTCTCCACCCGAGGCTATTTTCCAACTGCTATTGACGGAGTTAAGAAAAACGCTTCAGGGTACTTGTTCGTGACACAATGACGGATACTTGGAGCGATTTTAAGAATTTTCGTAGGACCCATTTTTTTGCAACAGCCCTCGAAAGACGGCTCTCGATCGAATCGCGATTCGGGGGAAAAAAAATCTTGAATATCAGGGCTCCTATCGGCCATTTGGCACACGGTAATTCAGAGTGGCACTCAATTATATGTCCTCGAAGAGCGGCACTCGATATTGGGCCTTATTTTGGATACCCTCCCCTCCAAAGCCCCATAGGCCCATCCGAGTGTCTCCACCCGAGGCTATTTTCCAACTGCTATTGACGGAGTTAAGAAAAACGCTTCAGGGTACTTGTTCGTGACACAATGACGGATACTTGGAGCGATTTTAAGAATTTTCGTAGGACCCATTTTTTTGCAACAGCCCTCGAAAGACGGCTCTCGATCGAATCGCGATTCGGGGGAAAAAAAATCTTGAATATCAGGGCTCCTATCGGCCATTTGGCACACGGTAATTCAGAGTGGCACTCAATTATATGTCCTCGAAGAGCGGTACTCGATATTGGGCCTTATTTTGGATACCCTCCCCTCCAAAGCCCCATAGGCCCATCCGAGTGTCTCCACCCGAGGCTATTTTCCAACTGCTATTGACGGAGTTAAGAAAAACGGTTCAGGGTACTTGTTCGTGACACAATGACGGATACTTGGAGCGATTTTAAGAATTTTCGTAGGACCCATTTTTTTGCAACAGCCCTCGAAAGACGGCTCTCGATCGAATCGCGATTCGAGGGGAAAAAAATCTTGAATATTAGGGCTCCTATCGGCCATTTGGCACACGGTAATTCGGAGTGGCAGTCAATTATATGTCCTCGAAGAGCGGCACTCGATATTGGGCCTTATTTTGGATACCCGCCCCTCCAAAGCCCCATAGGCCCATCCGAGTGTCTCCACCTGATGCTATCTTCCAACTGCTATTGACGGAGTTAAGAAAAACGGTTCAGGGTACTTGTTCGTGACACCATGACCGATACTTGGAGCGATTTTAAGAATTTTCGTAGGACCCATTTTTTTGCAACAGCCCTCGAAAGACGGCTCTCGATCGAATCGCGATTCGAGGGAAAAAAAATCTTGAATATCAGGGCTCCTATCGTCCATTTGGCACACGGTAATTCAGAGTGGCAGTCAATTATATGTCCTCGAAGAGCGGCACTCGATATTGGGCCTTATTTTGGATACCCGCCCCTCCAAAGCCCCATAGGCCCATCCGAGTGTCTCCACCTGAGGCTATTTTCCAACTGCTATTGACGGAGTTAAGAAAAACGGTTCAGGGTACTTGTTCGTGACACAATGACGGATACTTGGAGCGATTTTAAGAATTTTCGTAGGACCCATTTTTTTGCAACAGCCCTCGAAAGACGGCTCTCGATCGAATCGCGATTCGGGGGAAAAAAAATCTTGAATATCAGGGCTCCTATCGGCCATTTGGCACACGGTAATTCAGAGTGGCACTCAATTATATGTCCTCGAAGAGCGGCACTCGATATTGGGCCTTATTTTGGATACCCTCCCCTCCAAAGCCCCATAGGCCCATCCGAGTGTCTCCACCCGAGGCTATTTTCCAACTGCTATTGACGGAGTTAAGAAAAACGCTTCAGGGTACTTGTTCGTGACACAATGACGGATACTTGGAGCGATTTTAAGAATTTTCGTAGGACCCATTTTTTTGCAACAGCCCTCGAAAGACGGCTCTCGATCGAATCGCGATTCGGGGGAAAAAAAATCTTGAATATCAGGGCTCCTATCGGCCATTTGGCACACGGTAATTCAGAGTGGCACTCAATTATATGTCCTCGAAGAGCGGCACTCGATATTGGGCCTTATTTTGGATACCCTCCCCTCCAAAGCCCCATAGGCCCATCCGAGTGTCTCCACCCGAGGCTATTTTCCAACTGCTATTGACGGAGTTAAGAAAAACGCTTCAGGGTACTTGTTCGTGACACAATGACGGATACTTGGAGCGATTTTAAGAATTTTCGTAGGACCCATTTTTTTGCAACAGCCCTCGAAAGACGGCTCTCGATCGAATCGCGATTCGGGGGAAAAAAAATCTTGAATATCAGGGCTCCTATCGGCCATTTGGCACACGGTAATTCAGAGTGGCACTCAATTATATGTCCTCGAAGAGCGGCACTCGATATTGGGCCTTATTTTGGATACCCTCCCCTCCAAAGCCCCATAGGCCCATCCGAGTGTCTCCACCCGAGGCTATTTTCCAACTGCTATTGACGGAGTTAAGAAAAACGGTTCAGGGTACTTGTTCGTGACACAATGACGGATACTTGGAGCGATTTTAAGAATTTTCGTAGGACCCATTTTTTTGCAACAGCCCTCGAAAGACGGCTCTCGATCGAATCGCGATTCGGGGGAAAAAAAATCTTGAATATCAGGGCTCCTATCGGCCATTTGGCACACGGTAATTCAGAGTGGCACTCAATTATATGTCCTCGAAGAGCGGCACTCGATATTGGGCCTTATTTTGGATACCCTCCCCTCCAAAGCCCCATAGGCCCATCCGAGTGTCTCCACCCGAGGCTATTTTCCAACTGCTATTGACGGAGTTAAGAAAAACGCTTCAGGGTACTTGTTCGTGACACAATGACGGATACTTGGAGCGATTTTAAGAATTTTCGTAGGACCCATTTTTTTGCAACAGCCCTCGAAAGACGGCTCTCGATCGAATCGCGATTCGGGGGAAAAAAAATCTTGAATATCAGGGCTCCTATCGGCCATTTGGCACACGGTAATTCAGAGTGGCACTCAATTATATGTCCTCGAAGAGCGGCACTCGATATTGGGCCTTATTTTGGATACCCTCCCCTCCAAAGCCCCATAGGCCCATCCGAGTGTCTCCACCCGAGGCTATTTTCCAACTGCTATTGACGGAGTTAAGAAAAACGCTTCAGGGTACTTGTTCGTGACACAATGACGGATACTTGGAGCGATTTTAAGAATTTTCGTAGGACCCATTTTTTTGCAACAGCCCTCGAAAGACGGCTCTCGATCGAATCGCGATTCGGGGGAAAAAAAATCTTGAATATCAGGGCTCCTATCGGCCATTTGGCACACGGTAATTCAGAGTGGCACTCAATTATATGTCCTCGAAGAGCGGCACTCGATATTGGGCCTTATTTTGGATACCCTCCCCTCCAAAGCCCCATAGGCCCATCCGAGTGTCTCCACCCGAGGCTATTTTCCAACTGCTATTGACGGAGTTAAGAAAAACGGTTCAGGGTACTTGTTCGTGACACAATGACGGATACTTGGAGCGATTTTAAGAATTTTCGTAGGACCCATTTTTTTGCAACAGCCCTCGAAAGACGGCTCTCGATCGAATCGCGATTCGGGGGAAAAAAAATCTTGAATATCAGGGCTCCTATCGGCCATTTGGCACACGGTAATTCAGAATGGCACTCAATTATATGTCCTCGAAGAGCGGCACTCGATATTGGGCCTTATTTTGGATACCCTCCCCTCCAAAGCCCCATAGGCCCATCCGAGTGTCTCCACCCGAGGCTATTTTCCAACTGCTATTGACGGAGTTAAGAAAAACGCTTCAGGGTACTTGTTCGTGACACAATGACGGATACTTGGAGCGATTTTAAGAATTTTCGTAGGACCCATTTTTTTGCAACAGCCCTCGAAAGACGGCTCTCGATCGAATCGCGATTCGGGGGAAAAAAAATCTTGAATATCAGGGCTCCTATCGGCCATTTGGCACACGGTAATTCAGAGTGGCACTCAATTATATGTCCTCGAAGAGCGGCACTCGATATTGGGCCTTATTTTGGATACCCTCCCCTCCAAAGCCCCATAGGCCCATCCGAGTGTCTCCACCCGAGGCTATTTTCCAACTGCTATTGACGGAGTTAAGAAAAACGGTTCAGGGTACTTGTTCGTGACACAATGACGGATACTTGGAGCGATTTTAAGAATTTTCGTAGGACCCATTTTTTTGCAACAGCCCTCGAAAGACGGCTCTCGATCGAATCGCGATTCGAGGGGAAAAAAATCTTGAATATTAGGGCTCCTATCGGCCATTTGGCACACGGTAATTCGGAGTGGCAGTCAATTATATGTCCTCGAAGAGCGGCACTCGATATTGGGCCTTATTTTGGATACCCGCCCCTCCAAAGCCCCATAGGCCCATCCGAGTGTCTCCACCTGATGCTATCTTCCAACTGCTATTGACGGAGTTAAGAAAAACGGTTCAGGGTACTTGTTCGTGACACCATGACCGATACTTGGAGCGATTTTAAGAATTTTCGTAGGACCCATTTTTTTGCAACAGCCCTCGAAAGACGGCTCTCGATCGAATCGCGATTCGAGGGAAAAAAAATCTTGAATATCAGGGCTCCTATCGTCCATTTGGCACACGGTAATTCAGAGTGGCAGTCAATTATATGTCCTCGAAGAGCGGCACTCGATATTGGGCCTTATTTTGGATACCCGCCCCTCCAAAGCCCCATAGGCCCATCCGAGTGTCTCCACCTGAGGCTATTTTCCAACTGCTATTGACGGAGTTAAGAAAAACGGTTCAGGGTACTTGTTCGTGACACAATGACGGATACTTGGAGCGATTTTAAGAATTTTCGTAGGACCCATTTTTTTGCAACAGCCCTCGAAAGACGGCTCTCGATCGAATCGCGATTCGGGGGAAAAAAAATCTTGAATATCAGGGCTCCTATCGGCCATTTGGCACACGGTAATTCAGAGTGGCACTCAATTATATGTCCTCGAAGAGCGGCACTCGATATTGGGCCTTATTTTGGATACCCTCCCCTCCAAAGCCCCATAGGCCCATCCGAGTGTCTCCACCCGAGGCTATTTTCCAACTGCTATTGACGGAGTTAAGAAAAACGCTTCAGGGTACTTGTTCGTGACACAATGACGGATACTTGGAGCGATTTTAAGAATTTTCGTAGGACCCATTTTTTTGCAACAGCCCTCGAAAGACGGCTCTCGATCGAATCGCGATTCGGGGGAAAAAAAATCTTGAATATCAGGGCTCCTATCGGCCATTTGGCACACGGTAATTCAGAGTGGCACTCAATTATATGTCCTCGAAGAGCGGCACTCGATATTGGGCCTTATTTTGGATACCCTCCCCTCCAAAGCCCCATAGGCCCATCCGAGTGTCTCCACCCGAGGCTATTTTCCAACTGCTATTGACGGAGTTAAGAAAAACGCTTCAGGGTACTTGTTCGTGACACAATGACGGATACTTGGAGCGATTTTAAGAATTTTCGTAGGACCCATTTTTTTGCAACAGCCCTCGAAAGACGGCTCTCGATCGAATCGCGATTCGGGGGAAAAAAAATCTTGAATATCAGGGCTCCTATCGGCCATTTGGCACACGGTAATTCAGAGTGGCACTCAATTATATGTCCTCGAAGAGCGGCACTCGATATTGGGCCTTATTTTGGATACCCTCCCCTCCAAAGCCCCATAGGCCCATCCGAGTGTCTCCACCCGAGGCTATTTTCCAACTGCTATTGACGGAGTTAAGAAAAACGGTTCAGGGTACTTGTTCGTGACACAATGACGGATACTTGGAGCGATTTTAAGAATTTTCGTAGGACCCATTTTTTTGCAACAGCCCTCGAAAGACGGCTCTCGATCGAATCGCGATTCGGGGGAAAAAAAATCTTGAATATCAGGGCTCCTATCGGCCATTTGGCACACGGTAATTCAGAATGGCACTCAATTATATGTCCTCGAAGAGCGGCACTCGATATTGGGCCTTATTTTGGATACCCTCCCCTCCAAAGCCCCATAGGCCCATCCGAGTGTCTCCACCCGAGGCTATTTTCCAACTGCTATTGACGGAGTTAAGAAAAACGCTTCAGGGTACTTGTTCGTGACACAATGACGGATACTTGGAGCGATTTTAAGAATTTTCGTAGGACCCATTTTTTTGCAACAGCCCTCGAAAGACGGCTCTCGATCGAATCGCGATTCGGGGGAAAAAAAATCTTGAATATCAGGGCTCCTATCGGCCATTTGGCACACGGTAATTCAGAGTGGCACTCAATTATATGTCCTCGAAGAGCGGCACTCGATATTGGGCCTTATTTTGGATACCCTCCCCTCCAAAGCCCCATAGGCCCATCCGAGTGTCTCCACCCGAGGCTATTTTCCAACTGCTATTGACGGAGTTAAGAAAAACGGTTCAGGGTACTTGTTCGTGACACAATGACGGATACTTGGAGCGATTTTAAGAATTTTCGTAGGACCCATTTTTTTGCAACAGCCCTCGAAAGACGGCTCTCGATCGAATCGCGATTCGAGGGGAAAAAAATCTTGAATATTAGGGCTCCTATCGGCCATTTGGCACACGGTAATTCGGAGTGGCAGTCAATTATATGTCCTCGAAGAGCGGCACTCGATATTGGGCCTTATTTTGGATACCCGCCCCTCCAAAGCCCCATAGGCCCATCCGAGTGTCTCCACCTGATGCTATCTTCCAACTGCTATTGACGGAGTTAAGAAAAACGGTTCAGGGTACTTGTTCGTGACACCATGACCGATACTTGGAGCGATTTTAAGAATTTTCGTAGGACCCATTTTTTTGCAACAGCCCTCGAAAGACGGCTCTCGATCGAATCGCGATTCGAGGGAAAAAAAATCTTGAATATCAGGGCTCCTATCGTCCATTTGGCACACGGTAATTCAGAGTGGCAGTCAATTATATGTCCTCGAAGAGCGGCACTCGATATTGGGCCTTATTTTGGATACCCGCCCCTCCAAAGCCCCATAGGCCCATCCGAGTGTCTCCACCTGAGGCTATTTTCCAACTGCTATTGACGGAGTTAAGAAAAACGGTTCAGGGTACTTGTTCGTGACACAATGACGGATACTTGGAGCGATTTTAAGAATTTTCGTAGGACCCATTTTTTTGCAACAGCCCTCGAAAGACGGCTCTCGATCGAATCGCGATTCGGGGGAAAAAAAATCTTGAATATCAGGGCTCCTATCGGCCATTTGGCACACGGTAATTCAGAGTGGCACTCAATTATATGTCCTCGAAGAGCGGCACTCGATATTGGGCCTTATTTTGGATACCCTCCCCTCCAAAGCCCCATAGGCCCATCCGAGTGTCTCCACCCGAGGCTATTTTCCAACTGCTATTGACGGAGTTAAGAAAAACGCTTCAGGGTACTTGTTCGTGACACAATGACGGATACTTGGAGCGATTTTAAGAATTTTCGTAGGACCCATTTTTTTGCAACAGCCCTCGAAAGACGGCTCTCGATCGAATCGCGATTCGGGGGAAAAAAAATCTTGAATATCAGGGCTCCTATCGGCCATTTGGCACACGGTAATTCAGAGTGGCACTCAATTATATGTCCTCGAAGAGCGGCACTCGATATTGGGCCTTATTTTGGATACCCTCCCCTCCAAAGCCCCATAGGCCCATCCGAGTGTCTCCACCCGAGGCTATTTTCCAACTGCTATTGACGGAGTTAAGAAAAACGCTTCAGGGTACTTGTTCGTGACACAATGACGGATACTTGGAGCGATTTTAAGAATTTTCGTAGGACCCATTTTTTTGCAACAGCCCTCGAAAGACGGCTCTCGATCGAATCGCGATTCGGGGGAAAAAAAATCTTGAATATCAGGGCTCCTATCGGCCATTTGGCACACGGTAATTCAGAGTGGCACTCAATTATATGTCCTCGAAGAGCGGCACTCGATATTGGGCCTTATTTTGGATACCCTCCCCTCCAAAGCCCCATAGGCCCATCCGAGTGTCTCCACCCGAGGCTATTTTCCAACTGCTATTGACGGAGTTAAGAAAAACGGTTCAGGGTACTTGTTCGTGACACAATGACGGATACTTGGAGCGATTTTAAGAATTTTCGTAGGACCCATTTTTTTGCAACAGCCCTCGAAAGACGGCTCTCGATCGAATCGCGATTCGGGGGAAAAAAAATCTTGAATATCAGGGCTCCTATCGGCCATTTGGCACACGGTAATTCAGAGTGGCACTCAATTATATGTCCTCGAAGAGCGGCACTCGATATTGGGCCTTATTTTGGATACCCTCCCCTCCAAAGCCCCATAGGCCCATCCGAGTGTCTCCACCCGAGGCTATTTTCCAACTGCTATTGACGGAGTTAAGAAAAACGCTTCAGGGTACTTGTTCGTGACACAATGACGGATACTTGGAGCGATTTTAAGAATTTTCGTAGGACCCATTTTTTTGCAACAGCCCTCGAAAGACGGCTCTCGATCGAATCGCGATTCGGGGGAAAAAAAATCTTGAATATCAGGGCTCCTATCGGCCATTTGGCACACGGTAATTCAGAGTGGCACTCAATTATATGTCCTCGAAGAGCGGCACTCGATATTGGGCCTTATTTTGGATACCCTCCCCTCCAAAGCCCCATAGGCCCATCCGAGTGTCTCCACCCGAGGCTATTTTCCAACTGCTATTGACGGAGTTAAGAAAAACGGTTCAGGGTACTTGTTCGTGACACAATGACGGATACTTGGAGCGATTTTAAGAATTTTCGTAGGACCCATTTTTTTGCAACAGCCCTCGAAAGACGGCTCTCGATCGAATCGCGATTCGGGGGAAAAAAAATCTTGAATATCAGGGCTCCTATCGGCCATTTGGCACACGGTAATTCAGAATGGCACTCAATTATATGTCCTCGAAGAGCGGCACTCGATATTGGGCCTTATTTTGGATACCCTCCCCTCCAAAGCCCCATAGGCCCATCCGAGTGTCTCCACCCGAGGCTATTTTCCAACTGCTATTGACGGAGTTAAGAAAAACGCTTCAGGGTACTTGTTCGTGACACAATGACGGATACTTGGAGCGATTTTAAGAATTTTCGTAGGACCCATTTTTTTGCAACAGCCCTCGAAAGACGGCTCTCGATCGAATCGCGATTCGGGGGAAAAAAAATCTTGAATATCAGGGCTCCTATCGGCCATTTGGCACACGGTAATTCAGAGTGGCACTCAATTATATGTCCTCGAAGAGCGGCACTCGATATTGGGCCTTATTTTGGATACCCTCCCCTCCAAAGCCCCATAGGCCCATCCGAGTGTCTCCACCCGAGGCTATTTTCCAACTGCTATTGACGGAGTTAAGAAAAACGCTTCAGGGTACTTGTTCGTGACACAATGACGGATACTTGGAGCGATTTTAAGAATTTTCGTAGGACCCATTTTTTTGCAACAGCCCTCGAAAGACGGCTCTCGATCGAATCGCGATTCGGGGGAAAAAAAATCTTGAATATCAGGGCTCCTATCGGCCATTTGGCACACGGTAATTCAGAGTGGCACTCAATTATATGTCCTCGAAGAGCGGCACTCGATATTGGGCCTTATTTTGGATACCCTCCCCTCCAAAGCCCCATAGGCCCATCCGAGTGTCTCCACCCGAGGCTATTTTCCAACTGCTATTGACGGAGTTAAGAAAAACGCTTCAGGGTACTTGTTCGTGACACAATGACGGATACTTGGAGCGATTTTAAGAATTTTCGTAGGACCCATTTTTTTGCAACAGCCCTCGAAAGACGGCTCTCGATCGAATCGCGATTCGGGGGAAAAAAAATCTTGAATATCAGGGCTCCTATCGGCCATTTGGCACACGGTAATTCAGAGTGGCACTCAATTATATGTCCTCGAAGAGCGGCACTCGATATTGGGCCTTATTTTGGATACCCTCCCCTCCAAAGCCCCATAGGCCCATCCGAGTGTCTCCACCCGAGGCTATTTTCCAACTGCTATTGACGGAGTTAAGAAAAACGGTTCAGGGTACTTGTTCGTGACACAATGACGGATACTTGGAGCGATTTTAAGAATTTTCGTAGGACCCATTTTTTTGCAACAGCCCTCGAAAGACGGCTCTCGATCGAATCGCGATTCGGGGGAAAAAAAATCTTGAATATCAGGGCTCCTATCGGCCATTTGGCACACGGTAATTCAGAGTGGCACTCAATTATATGTCCTCGAAGAGCGGCACTCGATATTGGGCCTTATTTTGGATACCCTCCCCTCCAAAGCCCCATAGGCCCATCCGAGTGTCTCCACCCGAGGCTATTTTCCAACTGCTATTGACGGAGTTAAGAAAAACGCTTCAGGGTACTTGTTCGTGACACAATGACGGATACTTGGAGCGATTTTAAGAATTTTCGTAGGACCCATTTTTTTGCAACAGCCCTCGAAAGACGGCTCTCGATCGAATCGCGATTCGGGGGAAAAAAAATCTTGAATATCAGGGCTCCTATCGGCCATTTGGCACACGGTAATTCAGAGTGGCACTCAATTATATGTCCTCGAAGAGCGGCACTCGATATTGGGCCTTATTTTGGATACCCTCCCCTCCAAAGCCCCATAGGCCCATCCGAGTGTCTCCACCCGAGGCTATTTTCCAACTGCTATTGACGGAGTTAAGAAAAACGGTTCAGGGTACTTGTTCGTGACACAATGACGGATACTTGGAGCGATTTTAAGAATTTTCGTAGGACCCATTTTTTTGCAACAGCCCTCGAAAGACGGCTCTCGATCGAATCGCGATTCGGGGGAAAAAAAATCTTGAATATCAGGGCTCCTATCGGCCATTTGGCACACGGTAATTCAGAATGGCACTCAATTATATGTCCTCGAAGAGCGGCACTCGATATTGGGCCTTATTTTGGATACCCTCCCCTCCAAAGCCCCATAGGCCCATCCGAGTGTCTCCACCCGAGGCTATTTTCCAACTGCTATTGACGGAGTTAAGAAAAACGCTTCAGGGTACTTGTTCGTGACACAATGACGGATACTTGGAGCGATTTTAAGAATTTTCGTAGGACCCATTTTTTTGCAACAGCCCTCGAAAGACGGCTCTCGATCGAATCGCGATTCGGGGGAAAAAAAATCTTGAATATCAGGGCTCCTATCGGCCATTTGGCACACGGTAATTCAGAGTGGCACTCAATTATATGTCCTCGAAGAGCGGCACTCGATATTGGGCCTTATTTTGGATACCCTCCCCTCCAAAGCCCCATAGGCCCATCCGAGTGTCTCCACCCGAGGCTATTTTCCAACTGCTATTGACGGAGTTAAGAAAAACGGTTCAGGGTACTTGTTCGTGACACAATGACGGATACTTGGAGCGATTTTAAGAATTTTCGTAGGACCCATTTTTTTGCAACAGCCCTCGAAAGACGGCTCTCGATCGAATCGCGATTCGAGGGGAAAAAAATCTTGAATATTAGGGCTCCTATCGGCCATTTGGCACACGGTAATTCGGAGTGGCAGTCAATTATATGTCCTCGAAGAGCGGCACTCGATATTGGGCCTTATTTTGGATACCCTCCCCTCCAAAGCCCCATAGGCCCATCCGAGTGTCTCCACCCGAGGCTATTTTCCAACTGCTATTGACGGAGTTAAGAAAAACGGTTCAGGGTACTTGTTCGTGACACAATGA